>JAPXFY010000022.1:67762165-67767165 GCA_030674185.1 Monoplex corrugatus
TGTCAAGTAAGTGGAAATATTATTAATTTCATGTTGATAGACCTTTTTAATGTATTTTATTTCTCTCAAGGAAGTCTTCCTTTTTAACGAAACATTCATCCAGATCGCTATATCATCAGCGTACTGAGCAACCTTTACATTGTTTGAGACTTGAGTTGGTAGGTCATAGATCAAAATATTAAATAATAGAGGAGATATTACGGAACCCTGAGGAATTCCCATGTTTACAGATCGTTTTTCAGAGTATGTATTACCTATTTTAGCGACTATACTTCGGTCACTTATAAATGTTTTGATAAAATTATAAAGATTACCGTTGAGACCAATAGTTTAAATTTCAACGAAAGTCTCGCATGCCAGACTTGATCGTATGCTTTTTTAAGATCAAAGAAGGTAGCTAAGACATTTTTCCTTTTAGCAAACTGATTTTTTATTTGAGTTGTTAACTTAACTAAATGGTCTGATGTTGATCTACCTTTTCGAAACCCAGATTGATTGATAGGTATTATATATATTTTTCTCACAAAAGTAACTCAGTCTATTTACTATAATTTTTTCCATTAGTTTTGAAACATGGGATGTAAGCGAGATAGGTCTGTAACTACCTGGATCTGAAAGGGGTTTATTAGGTTTTGGTATTGGTAACACAATCGAAGTCTTCCAAATGTCAGGTAAACGACCACTTTCCCAGCATTTTAGTATGATATTGTGTAAGTATTCAATCCACTTCTCTGGTAAATGATTTAAAAGGGTATATGAAACGCCATCCAGTCCTACAGCCGACTTTTTGTTGTTCAACGAGAGAAGGGCATCTTTAAGTTTAAGTTCTTTTAATGTAATTTTTGAATTTATGTACATGTGACTATCAGGGGCAGGATCTGAGTATGCGACGGACTCTTCAATTTTCCGTCTTTCCTCCCTTAATGGAGTAGACAAGCTACTGGAATTACTTGTTCTTGAAAAGAACTGTACAAATTCTTCAGCTTTCTCAGATGACGAAGGAAAGTCTTTATCTTTAATCTTAATAGGAAACTGTGGTAAATTAAAACCATTTTTCATTTCTTTGACCTTATTCCAAATTTTAGGAAGATCTTTAGGCCCGGAAATTTGTTCAGAGCAAAAATCTGACCAATAGCGCTTTTTGGCTTGGGCTATAACTTTGAGTGAATCTTAGCCATTTTCATATTGTAATGGTCTTCTGGAGATTTAGTTTTTAAATAGAGTTTATACATTTTCTTTTTTTCATTCTTTGCTTCTTCACATAATTGATTCCACCAACTATTTCCAACATGAGTACCTTTGTTTACATTTTTCCTTTTTGGAATGGAATTGTTTGCTGCCTCATGTAGCGCGTCGGTGAAATGGGAATACATATCATTAATATTGACGTATTCATTAAACGTACAATCTTTTCCCATTAAAATCTTCCGGTATTTTACCCAGTTAGCACGTTTGTACATATATCGAGGTATAACGTCGTCTTGTTCTGGTGTGTTATCAAACGGTTCATTTATAACTGTAACAATTGGCAGGTGATCACTTCCGAGGGAGTCAGATGTAACATCCCACATGCTATTAATGACAAGGTCAGGTGATAACAAAGTTACATGCGTGCATGTGTATATATATGTATATTGTGTAGTACAACTGTATGAAAGCGGAAGCATGTGTGCAAATACACTGTGTGTGTGAGTCTATGCATTTGCACCTACATGTGTGTTTGTGTGCATTTGTCATGTATCACTTTGTGTGATAAGAAAGAAGGGCTGTACAATGAACCTAAGTGTCTGTGTACGCACGCAAACGGTAAGATTTTACTCACACTTCTGGACACGACAGCGTTGTTACCACAAGCAAACGGTAAGATTTTACTCACACTTCTGGACACGACAGCGTGTTACCACAAGCAAACGGTAAGATTTTACTCACACTTCTGGACACGACAGCGTTGTTACCACAAGCAAACGGTAAGATTTTACTCACACTTCTGGACACGACAGCGTTGTTACCACAAGCAAACGGTAAGATTTTACTCACACTTCTGGACACGATAGCGTTGTTACCACAAGCAAACGGTAAGATTTTACTCACACTTCTGGACACGACAGCGTTGTTACCACAAGCAAACGGTAAGATTTTACTCACACTTCTGGACATGACAGCGTTGTTACCACAAGCAAACGGTAAGATTTTACTCACACTTCTGGACACGACAGCGTTGTTACCACAAGCAAACGGTAAGATTTTACTCACACTTCTGGACACGATAGCGTTGTTACCACAAGCAAACGGTAAGATTTTACTCACACTTCTGGACATGACAGCGTTGTTACCACAAGCAAACGGTAAGATTTTACTCACACTTCTGGACACGACAGCGTTGTTACCACAAGCAAACGGTAAGATTTTACTCACACTTCTGGACACGACAGCGTTGTTAGCAATGTCAATGTGATGCACCTCCCGTTTGTCTACCTCCTCCTTCGTCAGCTGGTGAACGTTCACCTGGTCCCCTCTGTCTGGAGCGTGGAATGACTCAATGATGATGAAGAAGTTCTCCTTCATGTAGTCAGGATTCTGAAATCCAGACATACACGCATGAGGTACATCAAACTTACATCCTCCCCCCCCGAGGTTTTGAGATTGAAGCAAAAGTGTAGTGGTAAGCAAAACAGGACTATCAACTGGAAGGGTGTGGATTCAAATCCTCGTCGGTCTTTTTAACCCTTCCAACTCCCACACCCTATCCACCAATGGCAAAACTTAATCCTTTTGACTCCCTCACACTATCCACCAGCTTCCTGCAGGAAGCTGGTGGATAGGGTGAGGGAATCAAAGGGTAAAGTTTTTGCTTTGCTGGCATGGTTGACGATGCAGGCTGCTGGTGGACAGGGTGCGGAAATCAATGGGTTAAAATACTGCAAGGATTTTTCTGCCCCAACGGACTCCTATAGGAGTGGGGCGTACTATGGACTCACTGGGACTGATTTCATGGATGCATCACTGAGGGCGTTGATCAATTCTCCTGACCAACATCACATGTGTCTGTATCTCTTGGGCCTGGCTGATGGCAGGGTGCGGCATGATAGTATGCACTGAGAACAGTCCTATCACCCACTCTCAATCAAAGAACTCCATAGTATCATCATCCTCATCCTCATTGTCATCACCATCACCATCACCATCAGAACACTGAAAACCATCTTCGTGGTCATTAAGATGGTGTAGAAAATGTGACAAAAAAGAAAGAATAATATAAAGTAAGCATGAAGGAAACTTTCCTAAGTGCTACAATCCTACTCAGGGATGAAAACAGAGGAGGTAAAAAAAAGAGGAGAAATGGGCAGGGGTGTGGGGGCCGCTGTAGGCCCCCAGTGGGGTTCAGGGGCAAGGCCCCTGGCGGGGGTCAGGGGGCAGAGCCCCCCCCTGAAGCTGAAGCATTTTTAAGAAATAAATGCAAAAAGTATGGGCTAAAAGTGACTTTTTTTCTCTTTCGTTTCTTCACATTGTTTGACATCAAGAGCAACAAAGTGTACAATAATTCAAGTATCAAGTACAGAATAAGGTCTTGAGAAGGATAGAACCTCAGAAATGTATCCTATTCTGCCCTCTGCAGCCGAAGGATTTGTACACAAAGGAAGTAAAGACGCCATGTTGACGAGTCGATAATTCAGCAAACGGTATGCCTACTGTACCGTTTGAGAATACTTCGTTGTGTGAATAGCGGTTCGTTTGAGAACTAGAGATTCGTCTGAGGCTGCCGGCTGCCGGCCTTTCAGTTATTGATCGTTTTTTTTTTTTTTTTTCTTTCTTTTTTGGGCGGAGATTTTTTTGGGGGGCGGAGATCAGAAAAAAATCGGCTGAAACGGCGGGAAAAGAGGAGAATTTTTCATCCCTGCTACTGACAACAAATTTTAAAAAAGGGATTCTAAGATCCCGGCATACATGTATTAATTACTGTGAATGTGCACACCCAACATTTACAGCAAATATGGGCAGCAGTATGGAAGCCTGTTGTGTATCATGTGCTTCAACTGTGAAAATGATTTGTTTCCATATTTAGACAAAATAGTCATGATGATCCGAGAATATTAGCTGTTGCAATATAAAAAAAAAACATACTACAAAAATCGGTGAACGGAAGTTGTTGCAATATTTAATCAAATATCACTCAAGGCCCAATCTGACAGAAAAAAATCAAACTCTCAATTCTTGTGCAGACACTATTATAATTTTCTATTTCTATTTTCTATTATGTCCAACAAATAAATAAAGATGACAACCACAAGAACAAAAAAAGCACTGAACAATATCACATACCGTGATAACAGTTCTGCAATAAGGGTAAGCATTCCAGGCCTCTTCCATCACCTTCAGGGACCCTTCCGGAGCAATGGCTCGTATAAACCCAGGAACTTTGCTGGAATATGAAGAAAAAAAAGATATACATGTGTATCTCACCAACCAACCCCTACTGTCACGATGAACATGATGAACAGTAAGGCATACAATGTTAACCCTTTCACTCCCGCACACTGATTACCACAATCCTGCATTGTCAACCTTGCTAGCAAAGCAAAAACTTAACCCTTTGATTCCCTCACCCTATCCACCAGCTTCCTGCAGGAAGCTGGTGGATAGGGTGAGGGAATCAAAGGGTTAAGTTTTTGCAGTTGGTGGGTAGGGTGCGGGAGTCAAAGGGTTAATGAAGCAACGGCTGAATTATTGTAAAATATCTACTTCTCCAAGTCAATCGGTCATGTCATGAGAATGGAAAATAAAAACAGCTTTTAAAAGTAAAAAAGAAATGAATACATATTTCCCTCTCTTACACACACACACACCACACACACACACACACACACACACACACACATTATGAGAGACACATACACACACACAAAATATGTTTGCACAAACACCAAAGAAAAGAAAACACTGGCATGAATATCTATATCTACATCTATCTGTCTGTCTGTATCTATCTATATCTGTGTGTG
>JAPXFY010000022.1:67772165-67774665 GCA_030674185.1 Monoplex corrugatus
TGACCACAATTGTGCTATATGGTACTGATGGAACAGACAGAGAGTCAGCTACTGACCACAATTGTGCTATATGGTACTGATGGAACAGACAGAGAGTCAGCTACTGACCACAATTGTGCTATATGGTACTGATGGAACAGACAGAGTCAGCTACTGACCACAATTGTGCTATATGGTACTGATGGAACAGACAGACAGAGAGTCAGCTACTGACCACAATTGTGCTATATGGTACTGATGGAACAAACAGACAGAGTCAGCTACTGACCACAATTGTGCTATATGGTACTGATGGAACAGACAGACAGAGTCAGCTACTGACCACAATTGTACTATATGGTACTGATGGAACAGACAGAGAGTCAGCTACTGACCACAATTGTGCTATATGGTACTGATGGAACAGACAGACAGAGAGACAGCTACTGACCACAATTGTGCTATATGGTACTGATGGAACAGACAGAGTCAGCTACTGACCACAATTGTGCTATATGGTACTGATGGAACAGACAGAGAGAGACAGAGAGAGAAGCAGGTCAGCCAATGGCTTAGCAAGTTTCCTTTTTTGTTGGGTTTGTCTCTTTGTTTGTTTTTTGCTTGTTTGTTTGTTTGTTTGAATACTCTTGAGAGAAGAGGGAAAAGAGTGGCAGAATGGTTCACCTGCCAATAACTCACAGTTCCAGGGTTCATTCCCTGTAGAGGCCTTGACTTTTCTCCTCAGTTTGACTGAAAAATCAAACTGAACGTCTAGTCCTTGAGAAGGGGATGAAAAATGAGTCGGACTCATGTGCCTTCAGGCTGCGCAAGCTAAAGATCCCACAGCAATTGAAAATCGTGAAGAGCAGGCGATTGCTCAGCTGCTTTGTATAAAACTTTGGAGAGATTGATTGATTTCCCAGGTCCCACCCCTTGAAGAAAAACAAAAGAAATGTGACTATGAACATGAATTTGAATCTAGGGAGAGGGGATGGGCGCCACCACAATCATGGTGCTGGCCCCCCCAAAAAGTCGAGGTCTCTGCCACCTCACTCCCCTAGGACCCCAGGGTTATGGAACTATCTAGGTAGGACCTCCAGACCTGGCCAGCTTGTGGGTCTATAAACAGGTTTAAGGCTTGTGCTGTGATCATTCTGAATCTTCTCCATCACATGGCACCTGTGACGTTAGTGCATATGGAATTCATTCCGAGCGCGGAGTCATCATCTTGAGAAACTGAAACTGAAACTTTGAATACTCTTGCTGAAATTTTAAGCTAAAATTTCACAATAGCAATTATCCTGTTTTTACAAGAGAGTTTTTAATTCTGGAGTTTGTTCAAAATGGATTCACTGTACTTGGACAATACCAAATGTGCTCCACCCAAATCTACCAGCAATTATGAAGCAGACTCCTCGAGCCGTACAAAACCCTATGTGCTAATAAAGTTTTGAAATGTGAAGGGAGGAAGAAGGGACCAATGAAGGACTAAGCTGACACCACCAGAATGTTGAAAATATTAACCCTTTGACTCCCGCAACCTATCCACCAATTGCGAAAACTTGACTCTGACTCCCTCACTCTATCCACCAGCTTCCTGCAGGAAGCTAGTGGATAGGGTGAGGGAGTCAAAGGGTTAAGTTTTTGCTTTGCTAGTAAAGCTGACGATGCAGGATGCCGGTGGGCAGGGTGTGGGAGTCAAAAGGGCTAAGATGGACACTTAACAGGCCAGTTTTTAATGTTGCGGGCTGGGATTGAACTCAAGACATCAGATCTTCAGTCCTCAGCTCTGTCAAAGGAACTTACCAGTCACTGCATAAACTGTGACTCACCTCAAGTCGAACCCACGACCTCTGCATTATTAGCATGGCATTCAACCCTTTGATTCCCCCACCCTATCTGCCAGCATCCTGCAATGTCAACCATGACAGCAAAGTGAAAAGTTAACCCTTTCATTCCCTCACCCCATCCACCAGCTTCCTGCAGGAAGTTGGTGGACAGGGTGAAGGAGTATAAGGGTTAAGTTTTTCAGCTTATGGACAGGCTGCAGGAGTGAAAGGGTTAAACCAACTGAGCTAACGGGATATAAGCATGGCCCACTCATGGGTTGCACCCACATTCCCTGCTTTATGAGCATGACACTCCAACAATTGAGCTAATGGACCACTACATATTTTTTCAACTGCACAATACATACACTGCTTGATTCTTTTCATTTAAGGAAAAAAAGAATATTCAACTTCAAAGAAAAATTAAAAAAACAAAAACAATAACACCAAGCAAGATTCATGGACAATTTCTGGCAAGAAAAATACACTACTGTCTTTGTTATTGTATAAGTTTAGTGTGTTGGAATGTCACAATAGAAAAATCCACATCCAATATGTTGAAATAGACTGTAGACTCCTTTTACATAGGCATAGGCAGGTGTTCTAATCATGAAACCACTACTCCACTTTTTCCCCCAAAAAAATTACAGTTAAAAAAAAAGAAGTTTAAATTAAAGGAAAATACTACACAG
>JAPXFY010000022.1:67777165-67804665 GCA_030674185.1 Monoplex corrugatus
CACACTCTACACACACACAATCACACACACACACACACATAGTACACACACACACACACACACATAGTACACACACACACACACACAAACACACACACACACATACACACACACACACACACACACACACACATACACACACACACACACTACCACACACACCACACACACAATGTACACACACCCAAACAGTCAATTCTAAATTAATGGAAGCACAAAAACAAACAAAATTAATTACCTCTTCCACTGTCATAGGCAGACAGATGCGGCTGCAACAAGAACAAGAAATTAAATCAAACTTAAGTTATGAGAGTTATACTGAAAAGGATAATGGTAAAACAACAACAACAAAAGCCAACAACAAAACAGATTAACTCACAGTTATGACAGTTATACACAACAGGGTATCTGTTACCAAAACATCTTACAAATGAAACTGATAGTCTTAATAATAATAATAATTACAATATTTATATAGCGCAAAATCTTGATAAAATCAAATCTAAGCGCTGAAACAGACACACACACACGCACGCACGCACACACGCACGCACACACACGCACTCACGCGCACACACACCGCGCGCGCGCCACACACACACACACACGCACACGGCTATAAATGGGGAGAAAGAATAAAAGCAATGGAAAATTATAGAGAGCATATTATATACAATTATATATTGCAATGTGATTCCCCTCCGAGTGGAGACAGGCTGCAGAGGGGATTGAGTGAGGTCAGGATTTTATGCAGAGGAGAAAAGGTGAGTTCTGAGAGCAGACTTGAAGGAGACAAAAGTAGGTTGCTGACGGACTGAGAGAGGAAGTTTGTTCCAGGAGAGCGGACCAGAAACAGAGAAGGCTCGTGGACCATAGGTATTGAGCTTAGTGCATGGAAAGCGAAAAGTCAGAGGATCGGAGGCAGAGCAGAGGGTACGTGAGGGAACATAGATCTCAAGTAGGCTTGACAGGTAATCGGGGGCTGCGTTATTGAGGCTTTTGTAGTCTTTATAAGTTATGAGTTACACTACGTAAGGTAACCATCAACTGATCATTGCAATTAATTGCCTAAATTTTAAAAACACATGTGAATCAGACAGTCTGTCTTAGTGATTAGTCAGTCACTGATCCCATAACCTGAAAGGACTGGGTAATACTAATACAGTAATAGTGAGGAACACAAACTGATGCAGTTAGGAGCCTCATATCAATTTTACTCCATCTCTGAAGGTTGTGGGCAAGTGTCACATTTGCAGCAAAGGTT
Organism: Monoplex corrugatus; assembly: GCA_030674185.1. Lineage (NCBI taxonomy): Eukaryota > Metazoa > Mollusca > Gastropoda > Littorinimorpha > Ranellidae > Monoplex > Monoplex corrugatus. The sequence continues at coordinate 67,778,430 of JAPXFY010000022.1, forward strand.
TTTTTCTCTTCCATTCAGCAGTACTGACAATTGCGGGCAGGCTAAAGGAGTCAAAAGGGCTAACATTTCAAAAAGATTAACCCTTTGACTCCCACACCCTGTCCACCAGCATCATGCATTGTCAACCATACTAGCAAAGCAAAAACTTAACCCTTTGGCTACCTCGCCCTTTCCACCAGCTTCCTTTGCAGGAAGCTGGTGGAAAGGGTGAGGGAGCCAATGGGTTTATTTTTTGCAGTTGGTGGATAGAGTGCGGGAATCAAAGGGTTAACACAGAAATAAATCTGCAGCAAAATGCCATGTTACTATAAACATGCTGTAAACTGAAGTACAAAGACATCGACTTAGCACAGAACAAACAAACAAAAACCCACAAAAGCTAGAACAATCTAAAGCAAGAGATTGTCAAGTCACTCTTAGTCTTAACAGCATTGTTTCTTTTCTAACAGATAAAATAAACAACAAATCATCCTTTCCTTTGTAAAACATGAAACAAACACAACAAAACATGAGTTTTTGAACTAAAAGTATTGTAAAATACAGATCACCTTGGACATAATCAAACTCACATACAATTTGAACTTAAGGCTCTCTGACTACAGCTATAGTGAAGATCATTCAAACTATGTATGGGTCTAGTATGTCAAATAACACCAAGGCATAATAATAATAAAAGAAATGATAAAAACATTAGTTAAGATCAGATTTTAAAAGCAGACAAACACACTGCACTGAGTATTTTAGCATAAAATTGTAATGTCACAACCAGTCACCATGACAAAGTGATTATGCAACAGATTACTAAGACACTGCGGGTTCACATCGCCACTGGTCCCAAAAATTTAGTGTGGAACTTTTCAACCTGACCAGCTCCTATTCAGAGTTCAGCATACTATGGACTTAGTGGGAAAACTGAGTGTGAGACTACACAGTCGATTTAGTGTGGAACTTTTCAACCTGACCAGCTCCTATTCAGAGTTCAGCATACTATGGACTTAGTGGGAAAACTGAGTGTGACTACACAGTCGAGTCTCATCTACTTTGAAGGATATGTTGTCAAGAGTGTTACTCAAATTTCCTGACTCAACACTGTAAGCATTTGGATTGATTTCTCAGGCATAGCTGATGCCTGGATATAATACTGGATAGACAGTATATATCGGATAGATAGTACGCAAGTGTAGAGTACAGATTCAGTTAGTGTAGAGTACAGCCCTGTCACGTACTGTATGATGTAGTTTCAATCCTAGATGGAACTGTATTACTCTATAGCATCATGATCATCATCCCCACTATCATCAATTATCATAACATCGTGAAAACTGCCGTGATCTTGTTTTCATTTTCCTCTATCGCTTCCTTGTCCTGGAGTCAGGCATGGTTGTGTTCTGTCACCAGATTTGTTTTCACTTTACAGAAGAATGCCCTGGATTAAAGGTTGGAGGAAAAATGATAAATTCGTTACGCAGGTGACACCCTGCTAACTGCAGAAAATTAAACGGACCTACAAAATCTTATGAATATAATAGAAATAGAAAGCAAAAATAAAGGGTTGGATCTAAATAGCAAGAAGACGGAAGTCATGGTAATCAGTAAAAAACATGAAATCTCCTCATGCAAAATAACAGCAAACGGTACAACTTTGAGAGAGGTTGGGAAGTTTAAATATTTGGAAACGGTCTCTCACCAGATAGCAGATGCACATCAGAAACAGCCAGCAGAATCGGCCAAGCCAATGCCTATCAATGAACATCAGGAAGAGAGTTCTTGAATGTTATATAGAACCGATAATGTATACGGTCGTGAGGCATAGACAGTCAACAATGCCAAGCCAGAACAAGATTGAGGCAGCCAAGATGTGGTTTCTTAGAAGATTGTTGAGAGTTCCATGGATGGCAAAGTAAATAAACGAGACATTCTTGATGGAGACAGACACAAGATCATTCATAAGGAAGATTAGGAAAAGACAGGCAACATTTATAGGCCATTTTATGAGGAAAGGGGATTTACAGCACCTGATCACAACAGGAAAGTTGGTGGGAAAGAGAACACCAGGTAGACCCAGGGAGAAAATATTGGACGGACTTGCAGAGTGGCTGAGGACAGAGAGGGTGGAAGATGTGCTTGCGGTAACAAGGTATAGATGGAGGGCCATGATCGCCAACGCCATGCGGCAGAGCACATGATGATGATAATGATGAATACTGTGGTGATCTTCTTGTCATTTTCCTCTGACACTTCCTTGCTTGAGATGAACTGAAGCTACCTCCTCAGTGTGGTTGTTCATACAAATCATAGGGGCTGTCAATGGAGGGTCTTTGTTGTGTCAATGGTAGTCTCCTTACTAATATGCTCTCTATAATTTTCCATTGCTTTTATTCTTTCTCCCCATTTTAGCCGTGTGCGTGTGTGTGTGTGTGTGTGTGTGTGTGTGTGTGTGTGTGTGTGTGTGTGTGTAGCGCTTAGATTTGATTTTATCAAGATTTTGCGCTATACAAATAAAATATTGTATTGTATTGTATTGTACTTCTCTCAACTGGTCAGGTTCTATGACTAAATGATTACTGTCATTAAAAGGAAGCTTATAAGCAGTGTCTTTGTTAGCTGTGTTTTGTTCTGCTCGAAATAGAACTAATAAATGCAACTAAAACAAACGATTAAGCCACAACATCTACAGTTGCTAGGGAAGCCATTCTAAAGTTAGATACATAGGTAAGGAAAGTAATCCCCCTTGGCACAAAAAACTAGACTTTTGCATGGACATGTTTTGCAATAATGTAACATCCGTTTTAAAGAGAAGAAAGATGAATTGAGGGGAACTGACCGAACTGTTAAACAACAAAGTTTTCAATTATGATTAAACAAGCTTCAGCAGTGGTTATTGTTCAGAATTTTCTTCAGGTTCTGCACAGCATCTTTAAGTTATAAACACATTCACTGATTCAGTCATACGCTTCATGGAATCATGGAGCTGGAACTTCTTGGTTTAAGAGGACTCTTCACCGGACCATGAGGGTTCACAAGGGCATGCGATGTTCTAGATGGATTGTCCATGTTTGGAATAGGAAATCTGTAAGGAATCTTCATTTTGCACCTTAGCCTGTAGTTTGGGTAGAGCGGTTGGTGCTACAGTCGCAGGTAACACACTGGAATGTCTGTTCCCTGTGGATTTCCATAGGTGTATTCTGTTACATCGGTATATGGTTCCATCGGCTTCAACAATATAGGATTGGTTGCCATGGTGTTGAACAACAGTTGCCTTTGTCCAGGTCCTCTTGTTAAGTTTAGATGGGTCGATTCGGACTTGTTCGCCTTCATCTAAAGGAGTAAGAGCCTTGGCATGTTTGTCAAAGTTCTTCTTTTGTTTTCTTTGACTGGCATGAAACTTCTTCTTTGCCTCAAGTCGAGCTTCGGTCTGAGGAGTCTTTTTTCTGATGTGGGGAGGTGAGTTCTGGTTATTCTGTTAAAGAATCTTTGTGCTGGACTAGTCCCTGGGATTGACTAGGGGTATTTCTGTAGTCTAGCAAAGCCAAGAACTGGTCTCCCTCTTCATTAACCTTTTGACTCCCGTACCCTATCTACCAACTGCAAAAACGTAATCCTTTAACTTCCTCACCTTGTCCATCATCTTCCTGTAGAAAGCTGGTGGAGAGGGTGAGGGAGTCATAGGGTTTAGTTTCTGCTTTGCTAGCATGGTTACAATGCAGGATGCTGGTGGACAAGGTGCAGGAGTCAAAGGGTTAAGGAAAGTAATCTCCCTTGGCCCAATAAGTTAGACTTGTACATGGACATGTTTTGCAATTTAATGTAATAACAAGCTGGCTCAGAACAGGCATTAACTCACTCGGTACGACGGAATGCTATAGCGGTCGTGATGAAAGGCACGGTTGCGTACGACGGAACGTGATAGCGGTTTCGATAATTAAATTTTTTTCGACGCTCCCCTTTAGACCTTGCATGCCTACCATAGCCACACTGATCACTGCGAACGTGTCAAGGGTCAAGGGGAAAGTTACTTCGTGAGATTCCATAGCCGTACACTCGTCGGGAAACGACTGACTTTGGCACCCTACATGACTGGTAATCTGCATTCGTGTCGAAAATGGCGTCGCAGGCGAGTACGAGTTTTCGAACAAAGTAGATAGCGACGGCAGCATTTTACTGCTGCTGAAGTGATTGAAGTGCTTCAAACTGAAGGATTGGACATCAAGGAGTATGCTGAAGATAATGGTGAAAGTGTATCAAGTGATGGAAGCTGCCAGCAAGAAGGTACTGACATGACCCAGTTTCAGACGACGGTGAAGTGGGAGAGGTGGGCGTACACGTCACGAGAGGCGAGCAGTCAGCGGGCCAAGTACAGTGAGTCACATGTCTGATGGAGGTTTCATTCACTTTCCTATGCATGACTGGCACGAAGATTTTAGTTTTTCTCCCACTTTGCCTCCGTTCTCTGGCTCTTGTGGCCTGCATGTCTCATTTGAGTGCCACACCCCCATAACTCCCATGTGTAACAATTTGTAATATTTATTCATATAATATCACTAATAATCTTTTTTTTAACCCTGAGCAAAGTCTACTTTATTCATGTTGTTTTGTGCATACAAAGACCTTCTCACCTTTGACTGTGTGTTCATGGAGCTGATCAAAGTGTGTGACTGTACGGTGATCCTGACCACAAAATTTGGGATATTTTCAATGTGGCACATGAAGAAGAAATATTCAAGGAAGAACTTCAATATTTTGGCATGAACTAACCCAGCATGTAAATATTCAGATCTGAAAGTTTCATTTTGTTCCTTTATGTTTTGTATTTTTTGTGATTTTTTCCTAACCCTTCAAAATGGGCCGTCCCTGGGGAAACAAGGGGAAAAACTCTCCGTACCGAGTGAGTTAATGAACTCCATTTAAGTGACCCAGCAGCACTGCAGAGCTTTTCCGGCGGTAGTCCCATGGTGGCTTGACATCTCTGGCTCCCATGGGCACTGATACATCAACTGAATGAACTGGGGTTGTGTGTTGTAAAGCCAGATAAGCTATGTGGGATCAACACCACTGAGGTTGGGCAAAACTGAGTTGGGACAGAAAAACAAAACCTGCGATGTATAATTAAAAGCATAATAATCAAGTAAGGTAAAGATACAGGGCTGGGAGAGACAAAAACAAAAGAATGTTAGCAATCAACACAACAACAACAACAACAAAAAGGTAAACCAGTAGATTTTACATCTTTGGATCTTGCATAGATTACAAGTTTTACAACCACATGAACTTGGATCCTCTTCTTCTTCTTTAACCTTTGACTCTGCACCCATCGCAACTACAAAACTTAACCCTGACTCCCTCACCTATCACCACTTCCTGTGATGGAGTCAAGGTAGTTTGCTTTGTACGGGGTACTGCAGGATGTAACATCTGCGGGTGTCAAAGGTAACATCCACCTCAGCATTTGATGGTTCTGATGTGTATAGAACTGGGTTCCACTAGCTAGTGTTGTATAACTGGCAGTAGGGGTCTTTTGGGGTGGGGTGGTGGTGATAGAGGATGGGGAAGGGGGAGGGGGGCTGGCTGGTCAGATTCAGGACTTGAAGCACTCCACCGAGGTTGAGGAGATAACCTCGGGGGGCACTGTTCCAGTCCCTGACAGTCCTCGGATCATCCACTGTGGACAAGCATAGACTGTCTCTTCCATCTGTGCCTCTCTGTTTATTTGCAAGAATATTCCTTAAAATGCTTCATAACTGTTGATACTACAGAATGAAGATCACAGAGAGAGGTGTGGCACTATTCATGACTATGATTTGGAGGAAAATGAGCGTGTCTTGACTTAAGTGTTGATAATGATTCTGAGTATGACAGAAATATGCTGAGATATTGGACTACCCAATGTTGTAATTCCCACATTATCTACATGTTTCAGTCATAGCCAGTTACGACGGTTACATCGGGTGTCGTAAGTGACATACACACCCTACGTTCCATCAGGCCCTTCAGGATCGTCTTATCAACTAACTAATCAAGCACTCGGACTCGCTTTTATGATCCTCCGGAGTCTGGCTTCTGATAACTACTCTGGTAGCCGTTTATGTATCGATCGTATCATCGATTTACCACAGAAAGAGACAAGACACAACGTGTTACAAGCTGTTAATAACTTACTATTCCCAGATGCGGCCCGGTGGTACACACATGATTATTTGCTGTCGGTTCCTTCTCTCGGCTGGTCTTCTCTTTTCACCACAGGGTGGGCATTCATGTGACGTCACAGCCGGTGCGTCATTTAAGTGCATGTTTTGTCACCAAAAAAGCCCTTCGGCATCTGACTTTTCATAATATAGAATTTAAATGGTGATACAAGTAACTTGAATTAGATAACAATCTGCAAAAAACAATGAAATAAAATACCGATTTTATAGTCTGACTTATTGATTATACGCAACCAATCATTGTAAACTTTCCATCAGGTCAAGGGTTAAAACTCTTGGCTTATCCTCGCAACAGACTGCAAGTTTGCTTTCGTTTCGAGCAGGGCACGTTTGACGAAACAGTGCAAGTTGTTCATGATGATCATTGAAATAGCAATTGTGTTTGCAGTTTTAGTCATTGTCGCTGGTGTTTTGGCAATTCTTGTTCTGAACAAAGACATAGAAACACCAGTTTCTTTATTTGCAACCAAATACCCAGAAGATAAAAATAAGGTAGGTGTCAAATTTCAAGTTAGCAAACTTCCTACTGTCCAGAGACATCAACAAGAGATGTGTAATTTTTTTTAATAACATGTTAAAAATGTTCTCCCGATGTATGTATTCATATTATTTTGCCGACATTGTGCAGGCACTATGCTGTTGCACAGTTTGCATACTTCATATTCAGTGGAATGTATGCTTCGTGTTTCCATAAAATCACTGGACAAAGTCCAAAGGATCTTTGACATGCATATTTGGTGTTCTGCATTCGTAGACACAAGAAGGGGATATAGGCACCAACAGGTCTGCACTCATGTTGGCCTGAGGGATTGGAAAAAATCTCAACCTTTTACCTTCCTTGACAGAAAGTATCCACGGTGGATTAAACCTGAAACCTTCCAATGGGAAGTTTGATGCTTGGCCATTTACCTATCATGCCTGTCATCATGTATTCTGCATTAAGATGTATATGTATGTCTGGTTGCATTGATGGTAATACTACTATGGACATTTTTGACTGTTGATTCTTCTGATTTGAAGACTTTATTTCCTCCTTGAATTAATGGGTAAAAAAGTCAGTATTGCCACTATGCCTGGTGCACATATTAACACAAAAAGCTGGTGACCACACAACAGTAAACTTTCACATCTGTGAGGTATATTTGCAAACTTGCAAACTGATCTCTTGAAGTTGCTCAAGCAATACAGAGATCATCAACAACTTTTCAAAAGTTGACAATCTCTGTCCATGTCTCTGAACATTTGAATGCCTTCTGTGGAAAAAGAATGTATGCATGACAGACGGAGGGAGAGAACACAGAATGCAGAACATGCTGAATGGAAAGAAAGAAAGAAATTTGTGTGTGCTTAGCCAGATGATAATAAGGATTTGAATTATTTTTTGTCAGTTTTCAATTTCATTTATTCTAGCCAGCCAGATATATTAATGTCTCTGAGAAAGCATTATAAATAGTATTCTGGTGAGTAGCCTGAAGGCACACGGTCCGACTCGTTTTTCATCCCCTTCCAAAGGACTAGACATTCAGTTCGATTTTCTGGTCAAACTGAGGAGGAAAGTCGAGGCTTCTAGAGGGAGCGAACCCTGGAACCTGGAGTTTAGTTATTGGCAGGCAAATGTATGAACCATTATGCCACTCTTCTCCTTTAGTTGACTTAGTTAACGTTTCATCAGTCCTCTTATCTCCCCCCCCCCCCCCCCATTTCAAGACATTAACCTTTCCGTGACATGACGCGAGAATAGTCGCTACGCCTGATTATGCCGTAAGGACATGTCACGAGCCCGCTCGCTACGGCCGAAAGGTCGCTGTGGACACGTAGTGAGAATGTTCGCGACGCCTGTTCTAAAATCAAATGCGTCAGTACATCACTGTAAATTCCCTCAAAACGTGTTGAAACTACATGTACACAAAGAAGCTCTACTACATCATATGATGCCACGTTGTCAGCTTAACAGGGGCAATTTCATTGTTTAATTTGTGTTGAAAGCCACCAACCCCAACTCTTTGTCTCGTCGTGTTACCCGCGCTGTTCACTCTGCTGTGTAAACATGGCTAAACGGACAACTTTCACGGCCGCCGAAGTAGCAGAAGTGAATATAAGTTGTTAGTGTGGCTTTTTCAGTGTATCAAGTGCAGTGGTTGTGGCTTTATCAGTGTATCAAGTGTAGTGGTTGTGGTTTTTTAAGTGTTTCAGGTGTAGTGGTTGTGGCTTTTTCAGTGTATTTGTGCTAAGGTGATTTTGACAAATTTGTTGTTTTCATGAACCTGTATTAATTCATCACATCATCATCATGGCAATGTCTTCATCATCAAATTCAAAACCTGTTTGTGTATACTTTCCATATTTTGTCTTCCCTTCCACATTGATCTTTTCAGTCTGCCTGAGTCTGTGTTTGTTTACATGTTCATGTTAATTTACTTGTTTGTTTGTTAACTTTTATTTTCATTTTGGGTTTTCTAAATTTCCTAATTATATGCACTTTATCATTTACCTTTTTATTTGTTATTCTGTTATCATATGGGTGAACAAACCATTGCTTTAGAAGAAGATATGTACTTATGTGAAATGACTGAAATAGTACATCCACACTATTTGTATAATGATATTGCTAATTATGTAACTGCTATGTTACACTTTGTTACCATTATGTTCTAAAATGTTGACATATTGTCTTTTATGTCCTTTTTATTGTATTTTTGGCCATCATATGCTGAAAATAGCAATTTTTATGAATCTCCTGTGGCTGTCTGGGGTTTTTGATTTTGTGGCTTATGTTGACATTTTCAAAAGTACAAAACACGAACTAAATGAATCTTTACAGAATATATTTTTGCTTCACTAGGGAGATGAAAGAGTGATCTAAAAAGTTAATCGAACATCAATAAGCTAACTTTTACGGCCTACTCAGGAAAATTAAATAAAAATGACCAAAATAGGGTGACCCCAGGGCATATCTGCTTCCTGCCTACATTGTACTCAGGGAATAGTAGCTATAATGAGGCAGTGTCATGAAAAGGTTAAACATTGCTAGCGCACAAGATTTTTACACAGACTCAAAGAATCTGCCACATGATTACCAGCAGATTTTGGCTGAGCGCGTATGGAATTGTCCAAGTATGATTAATCCCTCTCATATTAACTCTGAATGCTGACAGAGTGCTCAATCTTGAAAGACAAAGTTGAATACAGCTGTTCCCAGCAGTGTTCTGAGGTTACAGTTTGGTAGAGTCGTAATCTTGATTGTCATTGTTAACCCTTTGAATCCCTCACCCCATCCACTAATATCCTGCATCATCACCAGTGATAGCAAAGCAAAAACTTAATCCTTTGACTCCCTCACCCCATCCACTAGTATCCTGCATCATCACCAGTGATAGCAAAGCAAAAACTTAATCCTTTGACTCCCTCACCCCATCCACTAGTATCCTGCATCATCACCAGTGATAGCAAAGCAAAAGCTTAACCCTTTCACTCCCTCACCCCATCCACTAATATCCTGCATCATCACCAGTGATAGCAAAGCAAAAACTTAATCCTTTGACTCCCTCACCCCATCCACTAATATCCTGCATCATCACCAGTGATAGCAAAGCAAAAACTTAATCCTTTGACTCCCTCACCCCATCCACTAGTATCCTGCATCATCACCAATGATCTTCTTCTTCTTCTTCTTTCTTTCTTTCATCTGCCGCTGGTGCCCTTCGGCGTCGCGGGGAGACACAGACGTCTGTCTGCAGCAAGGCGGGAGGCTTGATAGAGTGACAGGTCATGGGCTCGCAGGGTGTCAGCCACGGAGTCGCTCCATCGTCTCCGTGGTCTACCTCTGGCTTTCCAGCCAGTGTATCTGGTGGTGTATGCCCGTAGGGCCGGTTGGTCGGGCGGCATTCTGGTGAGGTGACCAAACCACCTGATCCTTTGTTGTTCGACATGGTGGAGAATTGGTGTTAGTCCGACCATGTTTCTGATCACCTCATTCTTGATCTTGTCGCGTCTGGTCTTGTTGACAGCTTTTCTCAGGCAGCGCATTTCACATGTGACCAATTTTCTCTCTAAGGCTTTTGTTAGGGCCCATGTCTGACACTGGTATGTGAGTGTTGGAACGAAGATGGCGTTGATGAGTTTTGCCTTGGTGCTCACTGGGATGCTGGGATATTTCAGAAGGGGGGCGAGTTGGTAACTGACTGCGTTCGCTTTCTGGCATCTTGTTTCTATCTCTCTGTCCAATTTTCCATCTTCAGTGAAGAGGCTGCCAAGGTATTTAAATTCTTTGGTCTGTTTCAGCTGGGTGCCATTGATGTTGATGTCCAGCTTTCCTGGATTTCTGCTGACAGACATAACTTCTGTTTTGTTGATACTGATCTTCATATCATACTTCTCGCAGCTTGTGTTGAGTTGGTCTGTGTGTTCTTGAAGAGCTGCTTTGTTCTGATTCATCAAGGACTGGTCGTCAGCAAATAATAGTTCGTTCAGGGCCTCCAGATCTGGATTGGCTTCCTTTGTAATCTGGTCCATGTAGATCACGAAGAGAAGGGGAGAGAGTACGCAGCCTTGCCTGACCCCTGATGTAACCGGGAACCAGTCCGATGTTCCACTGGCTGTTCGGACTGCGCTCCTACTGTTGGCATAGATTGCTCTGATGTTATCAAGCAACTGCCCCTTCACGTCGTACTGCTCCAGGATCTTCCAGAGCTTGTCTCTGTTGACTCGGTCAAAAGCTTTTTCTTGATCAACGAATACTGTATGCAGGTCTTGGTTGTATTCGATGGCTCTTTCACACAGCTGTCGGAGTGCGAAAATGGCATCTGTGCACCCTCTTCCTTTCCGAAAGCCAAACTGGGCATTGCTCAGTAGGTGTTCTGCTTTGGCTCTTGTGCGCTGTTCCAGAATCTTTGCATACATTTTCCCTACATGGCTGAGAAGTGAAATGCCTCTGTATGTGCTGCAGTCTTTCTTGCTGCCCTTCTTCTTCCAAAATTGGCACCACTATTGCATTTTGCCAGTCCATTGGTACTTTCCTCTCTTCCCATGCTTTCTGGAAGATGATGGTGAGCCACTTAACTCCCGTTTCTCCGCATGCAAGGATGGCTTCAGTTGTTATGCCATCATTGCCTGCTGCTTTGCCCTTTGGGCTGGTCTTAATTGCTTTTCATGTTTCTGCTTCAAGGATTTGGGGCTCTAACTGGTCTTTATAGCGTGGTGAGAACTGGGAGCTGGAAGCCTGGACTCCAGATGGGTTTAAAAGGTCTTTAAAATAGTCTTCCCATCTTTTCAGAATTTCCTCTTCTTTGTGTAGTGCCTCTCCATTTGCATCATTCACTACTGTTGTTGGGTTGAATGGCTCATCTCTTACTCTCATCGTCTTCACACTTTTGAAAAATTCTCTTGGGGAGTTCTTGCAAATTTCACTTAACTTCTCTCCATAGCAAATGATAGCAAAGCAAAAACTTAATCCTTTGACTCCCTCACCCCATCCACTAGTATCCTGCATCATCACCAGTGATAGCAAAGCAAAAACTTAACCCTGTGACTCCCTCTCTGTATCTACCTGCTTGAGTTGGCGGATAGGGTGAGGGGGTCAAAGGGTTAAGTTTTTGCAGTTGGTGGATAGGATGCGGGAGTGAAAGGGTTAATATTGTTATAAATGTTATCGGCAGTATGCTGGCTTTTTGTCTGTTTGTTTGAATTAACAGAACAAGGTTGTTGACCATTACGATGTCTGCATTGTGGGAGCGGGACCTGCAGGAGCAACTTGCGCTTATTATCTGAGTGAGTATGTGTGTCTCCCTGGACAATATGTGTTTGTGTGGGCATGTATGTGTATGTGTGTGTGTGTGTGTGTGTGTGTGTGTGTGTGTGTGTGTGTGTGTGTGTGTGTATTGTGTGTGATTTTGTATGAATTGTGTTCTCTATGTCAGTATGTGCATGTGTGTGTTGTGTGTGTGTGTGTGTATGTGAGAATGTGTGTGTGTGTGTGTATTCAGCGCTTAGATTTGATTTTATCAAGATTTTGCGCTATATAAATATTGTAATTATTATTATTATTATTATTATTGTGTGTGATTTTGTATGAATTGTGTTCTCTATGTGCATGTGTGTGTGTGTGTGTGCGTGTGGTGTGTGTGTGTGTGTGTGTGTGTGTGTGTGTGTGTAGATGTGAGAGTGTGTGTTTTGTGTGTGATTTTGTGTGAATTGTGTTCTCTGTGTGCATATATGTGTGTGTTTTTGTGTGTGTGTATATGTGTGTGTTAATGTTAGTGTGTGTGTGTGTGTGTGTGTGCGTGTTTCTTTCTCTCTCTCTCTCTCTCTGTCTCTGTCTGTCTCTCTCTCTCTCTCTGTCTCTGTCTGTCTGTCTGTCTCTCTCTCTCTCCTCTCTCTCTCTCTCTCTCTCTCTCTCTCTCTCTCTCTCTCTCTCTCTCTCTCTCTCTCTCTCTCTCGGTGTGTGTGTGTGTGTGTGAGAGATGTATTGATTGCTTTTGAACTTTTAAAGACTTTTTCATATTTTCTTACCATCATTATCAATCATATTATGACTGATTGACATGTGGGAGTATTGTTTCATTATCATATAATTCAGTTTCATTGCTTCTTTTACTTTATGTGTCTTATAGTTATAGTATGTCTGTTTCATGGTATTGGTAGGAGTTGGCATTTTATTCACTTTATGTGCATCTGCCTTTGTCTCTCATGCTGTTATGAAGTGCTTAGGGCTTTTGTGAGATGAGGTTCTGTATAAGTATTCATTTTTATTGTAATTGTATGTAAATGTAGCTCTTGTGAGATGAGGTGCTGTATAAGTATTCATTTTTATTGTAATTGTATGTAAATGTAGCTCTTGTGAGATGAGGTGCTGTATAAGTATTCATTTTTATTGTAATTGTATGTAAATGTAGCTCTTGTGAGATGAGGTTCTGTATAAGTATTCATTTTTATTGTAAATGTAGCTCTTGTGAGATGAGGTTCTGTATAAGTATTCATTTTTATTGTAATTGTATGTAAATGTAGCTCTTGTGAGATGAGGTTCTGTATAAGTACTCATTTTTATTGTAATTGTATGTAAATGTAGCTCTTGTGAGATGAGGTGCTGTATAAGTACTCATTTTTATTGCTATTGTATGTAAACGAGTGTGTAAATTCTTCAGCATTTTTTTTTTTTTTTCATCCTATCATTTTGTTGCAAGTTTAAGGTGTGTCCGGCATGTTAATGAATATTTTTCTGTTTCTTCTTCCTTTCAATTGGAGACGGTTTTTTCAGGTTATTTCATATATATGTAGCGAACCAAAGTCACAGTTTGTTGAAATTAAAATTGAGCTGTTTACAGTGGAACTACAATAAAACTTTTTTTTTTCACTTAGACAGGCATGTGACAAAGTCAGAATCAGCACTATGTGTTTTTGTTGTTTTGTTGTTGTTGTTTGTTTTTTCATTCTTCTTTTGCTTCACAACAGATGGACATCTACAAAAATTGAAAAGACAATGTTGACATATGAACTCCATATAGCATACAGAATATATATAATATTTTATACTCTGGAAGTTTAAAAATGAACATCAAACCAGCACTATTTGCACTATGAATCAAGTCAGTGTAAAATGAAGGAAACAGTGCTCTGGATGGAAGTGATGTAATTCAGGTTATCCTCACCTAGGTATCGCACTCCATATCAGTGGCACTAGAGTGTATCTTTTTATCATGGATGTGTGTCAGGCTTAGGCTGAGCAGTGTACTGGTTACGTGATTACCTGGTGAACCTTTGCTACTTGACTGAATACCACACATTTAGGTCAAGGTTAAGTGCTTATCACTGGATTATATTTGATGATAGTCAGCACAATTTTCCTTGACAGGCTGAATGCTCTGTAGTGGGCCATTCTTAACAGATGCCATTGCATGAAAATTAACTTTGCAGTTGTTGTGTGTCTGTGTACGCTTTATCATGTAGTAACATGCAGTAGTAGCAGCAGTACTATTGCTGTGTGATGATAGTAGCTGTTGTAGCTTTTGAGTTATGTTGACTTATATTAAACGTTAAAAAATGAAACGGATTTTTTGGTTGTTTCGAACTTTTCTTGAATGCCTTCCACCCCACCCTGAATCTTCTTGTTGTTGTATTTTTTCAGCCAAATAAAGGATTTTAAAAAATGGCAACAGTGGAGGGGCGTCCTAAGGAAGATTAGGAATAGACAAGCAACATTTGTAGGCATTTTATGAGGAAAGGGAATTAGAGCACCTGGTCACAACAGGAAAGCTGAAGGGAAAGAGAACATCAGGGAGAAAATATTGGACGTCTTGCAGGGTAGCTGAGGGCAGAGAGGGTGGAAGATGTGCTTTCGGCAACAAGGGATAGATGCATGTGGAAGGCCATGATCACCAACACCAATGCGGCAGGGCACATGATGAGAGGGGCATCCAGGAGTCATGACCTGGATGCGGCCCGGCCCCCTTAGAGTGTCAGGAGTTAAGGCCCGAAACACTTGGTTGACATTGGTTTCTCCTCTGAGGACGTTCTCCTGTCCCGCTCTCCCCCGAGTTTCTTACTACTGACAGTACTGATTTAAATGCCAGCTTCACTGGACAGGACAGGTATTCCATTTAGAAGACAACTGGCTCTCAAAGATGGTCCTGAATGGAGAATTGAAGCAGTGACACCGCTACGGGAAGACACTGAAGCAATATAAGGATTGAAGGCCAAGCTCATCAGTTGCAGTATCAGTCAACACCATCAACTTGGAAGACATTGCCCACAACAGAGTAAGATGGCAACAACAGTGCATGCAGGGCATTTTCACATTTGAACAGCACAGAACAGCTGCTGTTCTCCAGAAGAACAGGCAGAAGCAGAATTCAGTACTGTGGCAGGGCTCTCTCTTCACATGCAGTGCCTGCAGAACCTGTGCTTTCAGGATTGGTCTTGTATCCCACACCAAGTGACAGGAACCAGCATGTTTACTCATCTGTCAGATCAAGAGGAAAGTCCATCACCATTACAGTAATGATTCAAATGGGCATTGGTCATTTTCAGGGTCCCTAAATCGGCCATAGTATCAGATACATTGTAACTCTCCCCACATATGTACTCATGTACAATCCCTACAATGGCTTCTACAGTAGATCAGGCTGGACACTGTGCCATGTTTTTCTGTGGAAAAAATTAAATGAGACCATTGTCTGTTATTCAGTTAGCTGTCTTGGAATGAGTTAAGAAAGCTTTTTGACAAGTCTAGTCTCGCTTATCAAATCATATTTTGTTTACCAGTGCTTACATCCTCTGTGCTTTAATCAGTTCTGACACTTGAATAATTCATACTGTCTTTTCTGTATTGTCTGGTCACAAAGGGTTTTCTTTGTAAGATACAGGTTTCAGTTTCAGTTTCAATTTCTCAAGATGACGTCTCCGCACTCAGAATGGATTCCATGTGCACTATCATCACATTCACAGATGCCATGTGACAGAGAAAATCCAGAATGATCACGGCACAAGCCTTAACCTAGCACAGAAACCCATGAGCTGGCCAGGTCCTGAAGTTCTACTTAGATAGTGCCATAAGTTAATAAGTTCAAATACCTGGGAACGGTCATTTCATCAGACGGCAGATGCACATCGAAATAGCCGGCAGAATCGGCCAAGCCAAAACAGCTTTCAAAAAACATTCTTACCAACAAATGCCTATCAATTAACATCAGAAAGAGAGTCCTTGAATGTTATATAGAACCAATACTGTTGTACGGATGCGAGGCGTGGACAGTCAGCAAGCAAAGCCAGAGCAGGATTGAGGCAGCCGAGATGTGGTTTCTCAGAAGAATGTTGAGAGTACCATGGACAGCAAAGAAAACAAATGAGACAGTCTTGATGGAGGCTGACACAAGTCGATCACTGATAAGGAAGATTAGGAAAAGACAAGCAACATTTATAGGCCATTTTATGAGGAAGGGGGATTTGGAGCACCTGGTCACAACGGGAAAGCTGGAGGGAAAGAGAGCACCGGGTAGACCCTGGGAGAGAATGCTGGACGGACTTGCAAGGTGGCTGAGGATGAAGAGGGTGGGGGAGATGCTGGGGGCTACGAGAGATAGAGATGGTTGGAAGTCCATGGTCGCCAACGCCATGCGGCAGGGCACCTGATGATGATGATGATGATGATGATGATGATGATGATGATGATTGCCATAACCCTGAGGTTGTAGGGGAGCAAGGTGGCAGAGACAACAACTTTTCCCAGGGCCAGCATTATGAGGACGGCACCAATCCCCTCTCCCTCGCTTCAAATTCATTCTCATATTCACCTTTTTTTTTTTTTTACCAAGACTTCAGAAAGGCAAGAAGGCTGATTGGTCTTCAAGGGGTGGGACCTGGGAAATCAACCTCTCTCTCCAATGTTTCATACCGAGGCAGCTGGCTATGCCATGCTCTTCACAATTTTCAACTGACGTGGGGTCTTTAGCTTGCGCTGCTTGAAGGGAATGATAATAATAGAGAATAATAGAAAGAAAAGGAAAAATGTGTATACATTGAATCTAACAAGTAATTATTACAATAGATCATCATGGAAAAAAAGGGGAAAATATATACATCTTTGAGCTACACTTTTGTCCACCTAAAATCATTGATCTTTTTTTTCTTCTTCTTCTTCTTTTTTTGCATTCGCAGTCAACATGGTCAGACCAGATCTGGCAATGAATGTGACCATTATTTTCAGTTCCGGATAGTTGCTATGGAGACTTGTTGGCCAGAAAACTTGAAGCTAGCCATGTCTCCTGTCGCTCTACTTGATACAGGTAACGTGTGTTCAGCTGTTTGGTCCTCTTTTGTTTTGTTTTGTTTTTCTTTTTCTTCCCGCACCCCCCCCCCCCCCCCCCAGCTGTTTGGCCCTCTTGACCGCAGGCCAGACTGTGATAGTGTCACTACTCAAAGTTCTTATGTCTGTAGCACTGTGGATGTTCTTGCAGGTAAAGCAGGTTGGAAGGTGCTGCTGCTGGAAAAGAAGAAGTTTCCCCGGGACAAGTACTGCGGAGATGCCGTGTGCAAGACTGCCATTGAGATTCTCATGGACATGGGCGTCTATGAGTCCCTCATCAAACAGAACAAAGCTCACGTGGTGCGTTGTAGACTTATGGAGGATGTTGTAGACTTATGGAGGGTGTGTTGTAGACTTATGGAGGGTGTGTTGTAGACTTATGGAGGGTGCGTTGTAGACTTATGGAGGATGTTGTAGACTTATGGAGGGTGCGTTGTAGACTTATGGAGGTATGTTGTAGACTTATGGAGGGTGTGTTGTAGACTTATGGAGGGTGTGTTGTAGACTTATGGAGGGTGCGTTGTAGACTTATGGAGGATGTTGTAGACTTATGGAGGGTGTGTTGTAGACTTATGGAGGGTGTGTTGTAGACTTATGGAGGGTGTTGTAGACTTATGGAGGGTGTGTTGTAGACTTATGGAGGGTGTGTTGTAGACTTATGGAGGGTGTGTTGTAGACTTATGGAGGGTGCGTTGTAGACTTATGGAGGGTGCGTTGTAGACTTATGGAGGATGTTGTAGACTTATGGAGGGTGTGTTGTAGACTTATGGAGGGTGTGTTGTAGACTTATGGAGGGTGTTGTAGACTTATGAAGGGTGTGTTGTAGACTTATGGAGGGTGTGTTGTAGACTTATGGAGGGTGTGTTGTAGCCTTATGGAGGGTGTGTTGTAGACTTATGGAGGGTGTGTTGTAGACTTATGGAGGGTGTGTTGTAGATTTATGGAGGGTGTGTTATAGACTTATGGAGGGTGCGTTGTAGACTTATGGAGGGTGCGTTGTAGACTTATGGAGGGTGTGTTGTAGACTTATGGAGGGTGTGTTGTAGACTTATAGAGGGTGTGTTGTAGACTTATGGAGGGTGCGTTGTAGACTTATGGAGGGTGTGTTGTAGACTTATGGAGGGTGCGTTGTAGACTTATGGAGGATGTTGTAGACTTATGGAGGGTGCGTTGTAGACTTATGGAGGATGTTGTAGACTTATGGAGGGTGTGTTGTAGACTTATGGAGGGTGTGTTGTAGACTTATGGAGGGTGCGTTGTAGACTTATGGAGGATGTTGTAGACTTATGGAGGGTGTGTTGTAGACTTATGGAGGGTGTGTTGTAGACTTATGGAGGGTGTTGTAGACTTATGGAGGGTGTGTTGTAGACTTATGGAGGGTGTGTTGTAGACTTATGGAGGGTGTGTTGTAGACTTATGGAGGGTGCGTTGTAGACTTATGGAGGGTGCGTTGTAGACTTATGGAGGGTGTGTTGTAGACTTATGGAGGGTGGAGGGTGTGTTGTAGACTTATGGAGGGTGTGTTGTAGACTTATGGAGGGTGGTTGTAGACTTATGGAGGGTGCGTTGTAGACTTATGGAGGGTGTGTTGTAGACTTATGGAGGGTGGAGGGTGTGTTGTAGACTTATGGAGGGTGTGTTGTAGACTTATGGAGGGTGCGTTGTAGACTTATGGAGGGTGCGTTGTAGACTTATGGAGGGTGCGTTGTAGACTTATGGAGGGTGCGTTGTAGACTTATGAAGGGTGCGTTGTAGACTTATGAAGGGTGCGTTGTAGACTTATGGAGGGTGCGTTGTAGACTTATGGAGGGTGTGTTGTAGACTTATGGAGGGTGTGTTGTAGACTTATGGAGGGTGTGTTGTAGACTTATGGAGGATGTGTTGTAGACTTATGGAGGGTGTTGTAGACTTATGGAGGGGGTGTTGTAGACTTATGGAGGATCGTTGTAGACTTATGGAGGGTGTGTTGTGTAGACTTATGGAGGGTGCGTTGTAGACTTATGGAGGGTGTGTTGTAGACTTATGGAGGGTGTGTTGTAGACTTATGGAGGGTGTGTTGTAGACTTATGGAGGATGTGTTGTAAACTTATGGAGGGTGCGTTGTAGACTTATGGAGGGTGTGTTGTAGACTTATGGAGGGTGTTGTAGACTTATAGAGGGTGTGTTGTAGACTTATGGAGGGTGTGTTGTAGACTTATGGAGGGTGTGTTGTAGACTTATGGAGGGTGTTTGTAGACTTATGGAGGGTGTGTTGTAGACTTATGGAGGGTGTGTTGTAGACTTATGGAGGGTGTGTTGTAGACTTATGGAGGGTGTGTTGTAGACTTATGGAGGATGTGTTGTAGACTTATGGAGGGTGTTGTAGACTTATGGAGGGGGTGTTGTAGACTTATGGAGGATGCGTTGTAGACTTATGGAGGGTGTGTTGTAGACTTATGGGAGGGTGCGTTGTAGACTTATGGAGGGTGTGTTGTAGACTTATGGAGGGTGTGTTGTAGACTTATGGAGGGTGTGTTGTAGACTTATGGAGGATGTGTTGTAAACTTATGGAGGGTGCGTTGTAGACTTATGGAGGGTGTGTTGTAGACTTATGGAGGGTGCGTTGTAGACTTATGGAGGGTGTGTTGTAGACTTATGGAGGATATGTTGTAGACTTATGCAGGGTGTGTTGTAGACTTATGGAGGGTGTGTTGTAGACTTATGGAGGATGTGTTGTAGACTTATGGAGGGTGTGTTGTAGACTTATGGAGGATGTGTTGTAGACTTATGGAGGATGTGTTGTAGACTTATGGAGGGTGTGTTGTAGACTTATGGAGGGTGTGTTGTAGACTTATGGAGGGTGTGTTGTAGACTTATGGAGGGTGTGTTGTAGACTTATGGAGGGTGCGTTGTAGACTTATGGAGGTGTGTTTGTAGACTTATAGAGGGTGTGTTGTAGACTTATGGAGGGTGTGTTGTAGACTTATAGAGGGTGTGTTGTAGACTTATGGAGGATGTGTTGTAGACTTATGGAGGGTGTTTTGTAGACTTATGGAGGGTGTGTTGTAGACTTTTGGAGGGTGTGTTGTAGACTTATAGAGGGTGTGTTGTAGACTTATGGAGGGTGCATTGTAGACTTATGGAGGGTGTGTTGTAGACTTATGGAGAGTGTGTTGTAGACTTATAGAGGGTGTGTTGTAGACTTATGGAGGGTGTGTTGTAGACTTATGGAGGGTGTGTTGTAGACATATGGAGGGTGTGTTGTAGACTTATGGAGGGTGTGTTGTAGACTTATGGAGGGTGTGTTGTAGACTTATTGACGGTGGAGGGTGTGTTGTAGACTTATGGAGGGTGTGTTGTAGACTTATAGAGGATGTGTTGTAGACTTATAGAGGGTGAGTTGTAGACTTATGGAGGGTGTGTTGTAGACTTATGGAGGGTGTGTTGTAGACTTATGGAGGGTGTGTTGTAGACTTATGGAGGGTGTGTTGTAGACTTATGGAGGGTGGAGGGTGTGTTGTAGACTTATGGAGGGTGTGTTGTAGACTTATGGAGGGTGTGTTGTAGACTTATGGAGGATGTGTTGTAGACTTATGGAGGGTGTGTTGTAGACTTATGGAGGGTGTGTTGTAGACTTATGGAGGGTGCGTTGTAGACTTATGGAGGGTGTGTTGTAGACTTATGGAGGGTGTTGTAGACTTATAGAGGGTGTGCTGTAGACTTATGGAGGGTATGTGGTAGACTTATGGAGGGTGTGTTGTAGACTTATGGAGGGTGTGTTGTAGACTTATGGAGGGTGTGTTGTAGACTTATGGAGGATGTGTTGTAGACTTATGGAGGGTGTGTTGTAGACTTATAGAGGGTGTGTTGTAGACTTATAGAGGGTGTGTTGTAGACTTATAGAGGGTGTGTTGTAGACTTATGGAGGGTGCGTTGTAGACTTATGGAGGGTGTTTTGTAGACTTATGGAGGGTGTTTTGTAGACTTATGGAGGGTGTGTTGTAGACTTTTGGAGGGTGTGTTGTAGACTTATAGAGGGTGTGTTGTAGACTTATGGAGGGTGCGTTGTAGACTTATGGAGGGTTTGTTGTAGACTTATGGAGGGTGCGTTGTAGACTTATGGAGGGTGCGTTGTAGACTTATGGAGGATGTGTTGTAGACTTATGGAGGGTGTTTTGTAGACTTATGGAGGGTGTGTTGTAGACTTTTGGAGGGTGTGTTGTAGACTTATAGAGGGTGTGTTGTAGACTTATGGAGGGTGCGTTGTAGACTTATGGAGGGTTTGTTGTAGACTTATGGTGGTGTGTTGTAGACTTATAGAGGGTGTGTTGTAGACTTATGGGGGTGTGTTGTAGACTTATGGAGGGTGTGTTGTAGACTTATGGGGGTGTGTTGTAGACTTATGGAGGGTGTGTTGTAGACTTATGGAGGGTGTGTTGTAGACTTATGGAGGGTGGAGGGTGTGTTGTAGACTTATGGAGGGTGTGTTGTAGACTTATAGAGGGTGTGTTGTAGACTTATAGAGGGTGTGTTGTAGACTTATGGAGGGTGTGTTGTAGACTTATGGAGGGTGTGTTGTAGACTTATGGAGGGTGTGTTGTAGACTTATAGAGGGTGTGTTGTAGACTTATGGAGGGTGTGTTGTAGACTTATAGAGGGTGTGTTGTTGTAGACTTATAGAGGGTGTGTTGTAGACTTATGGAGGGTGTGTTGTAGACTTATAGAGGGTGTGTTTTCTAGACTTATGGAGGGTGTGTTGTAGACTTATGGAGGGTGTGTTGTAGACTTATGGAGGGTGTGTTGTAGACTTATGGAGGGTGTTGTAGACTTATGGAGGGTGTGTTGTAGACTTATGGAGGGTGTGTTGTAGACTTATGAAGGGTGCGTTGTAGACTTATGGAGGGTGTGTTGTAGACTTATGGAGGGTGTGTTGTAGACTTATGGAGGGTGTGTTGTAGACTTATGGAGGGTGTGTTGTAGACTTTTGGAGGGTGTGTTGTAGACTTATGGAGGGTGCGTTGTAGACTTATGGAGGGTGTGTTGTAGACTTATGGAGGGTGTTGTAGACTTATGGAGGGTGTGTTGTAGACTTATGGAGGGTGTTGTAGACTTATGGAGGGTGTGTTGTAGACTTATGGAGGGTGTGTTGTAGACTTATAGAGGGTGTGTTGTAGACTTATGGAGGGTGCGTTGTAGACTTATGGAGGGTGTGTTGTAGACTTATGGAGGGTGTGTTGTAGACTTATAGAGGGTGCGTTGTAGACTTATGGAGGTAGACTTATGGAGGGTGTGTTGTAGACTTATGGAGGGTGTGTTGTAGACTTATGGAGGGTGTGTTGTAGACTTATGGAGGGTGTTTGTAGACTTATGGAGGGTGTGTTGTCGACTTATGGAGGTGTGGATGGGGAAATAGTGGGAGAATCAGGGAGTAGTGTGTTGAAGTAAAACAGTGGGGGTAGGGGAGATGTGTGCATGTTGGGGTGAATCTGTGTGCATATGAGAGAGAGTAAATGTAAAGATGTATTTAATAATTATAATTATAATCATAATCATCATGAAAATAATAATTGTAATAATAATAATAATCATAACAACATTTATATTGGGCCAAATCTTGACGATTGAAATCAAGGTGCACCCACGCACCAGACACACGCATGCAATCAACGCAGACCACCTTACAATATGCAGCAAACAAAATTTATCTAAAAAATGTTAACGATAATGATATTTATAGTAAAAATGTGGGTGAATGTTTGTTCATTGGTTATTTCTTCTAAAGTGTGTTCACAGAGGTGTTTTTAAACACTACCAATTAATTTAAAAAGAAAAAAGAAAAGGATAGAAAAAACGTGTGTGTGGAAACAGGTAAAAGGAGGGGTGGGAGGTGAAGATTAGTTGTGTTGAAGTTCAAGACTTGTTCGTGTGTGTGTGTGTGTGTGTGTGTGTGTGTGTGTGTGTGTGTGTGTGTGTGTGTGTGTGTGGTGTGTGTGTGTGTGTGTGTGTGTGTGTGTGTTGTGTGTGTGTGTGTGTGTGTGTGTGTGTGTGTATGTGTGTGTGTGTATGTGTGTGAGTGAAGAGGGTGTTTGTGAGTATATGTATGTACCCCTGTGTGTATGAAAGATGGGACAAGGTCTAAATTAACAACAGTAGAAGCCCATTGGTTTCAAACATGTCTCAATTGTTTATATACTAACCAAACTGTCATGGTGTTTGTCAGTCTGACAATGGAGGAATGGTGAGCCCAGGAGGCCTGTCTTTCATAGACGCAGTAAGGAAGGTCTGGGCGACGTCCCAGCAGCCATCGCCGTTAAGCGTCTGCACCTGGACGAAGCTATTGCCATGGCGGCGAAAAGGTGTGTGTGAAGCTGAAAATGTGTTTCACAATGAAGAAAACAAACATGTTTTTGATTTCTGCTTGCGTAGGGATATATACGGAAGGGCATGGAATTTGTCATTTTTATTTTGGATCTTCCTTCGTGATGCCTTAGTGATGTGGTGCTTTGTTGTCGCATGTAATTCCATTTTTGATCAAATAATTGAAAGGCATAAAGGTCAGGTGGATAAGACATCAGACTCCCAGTTGGAAGGTGCAGGTTCAGTCCTACCTCGGTATCTGGGTAAAGGGTGGAAATTTAACCAATTTCCCTATGGAAATGTGAAAACACTTATCATACACACCTGTTGAAGTATGGAGCATGCAGACAGGGCAGCAGTATATCACCTGACATTGTGGGCAAAACATTGCACATAACCAGGCAATCCAAATGTCCGCGAAAGGGAAGTATTTGCATGTTTTGTTCATTGTTAACAATGCTTGTGTCCTTTTTTTCTTTTATTGAAATACTTGATTTATCTTTCACCAGAGGGGGTTAAATTTCCATTTACTAAACTAAAATGCTTCAGCTTCTGGGGCAACGACCCCAGACCCCCACCAGGGCCTCTGCCCCTGGACCCCCAGATTTTTTTTTCCTTGAAACACATTGTTGCTTGAATGGATTGCCTGATAACGCATCCAGGAAAGATTGGAGTTTGGGAAAAAGAAATGAAAAATGTTCTGCATTCATTTATTTGCATTCAGATGAATTACAACCAATCCCTCCAAAAATGTTTTACCATATGCCACTTATTGAAAAAACTGATACTGAACTGTTGACCCTTCCTCCTTTGATTTCTTATGTGCAAATTTTGTTTGTACCAGGTCACTTAATTAACCCTTTGACTCCCGCACTCTGTCCAGCAGCATACTGTATTGTCAATCATGCTTGCAAAGTAAAAACTTAACCCTTTGACTCCCTCATCCTATCCACCAGCTTCCTAACTTAACCTTTGACTCCCTCGCCCTATCTACCAGCTTCCTGTAGGAAGCTGGTGGATAGGATGAGGGAGTCAAAGGGTTAAGTTTTTACAGTTGTTAGATGGAATATGGGAGTCAGAGGGTTAACTCTTTGTTTGCTTCATACGCTCTTTCTTTGACCATGTTATACTCATGCAGTATACATATGCTAGTGAAACAATTGTTGAAATGCATTTTACATATCGTAGTCAAACACACTACCCATCTGCCCATCTTCTTTGAGAAGAAAAATTCTCACAGCGCAATACAGCATATACCGTTGGTTTGAATAGACGGTGCCACAGCCACATATTTCTCTGCAAAACGTCTGCGGGAGCGGCATAATCACGCCTGTGTGTGAACAGAGAGCTAGCTCATTCTAGTACTATAGTACTCTCAGAGCCCTGCTGGTGCCTTCTGTACTGATAGATTCAGACAATGACATTTCCCTGCAGTGACGTCACTGGAATGATTTATATCATGATGGTGTCATTCTGTACTGATAGATTCAGACAATGACATTTCCCTGGAGTGACGTCACTGGAATGATTTATATCATGATGGTGTCATTCTGTACTGATAGATTCAGACAATGACATTTCCCTGCAGTGACGTCACTGAATGATTTATATCATGATGGTGTCATTCTGTACTGATAGATTCAGACAATGACATTTCCCTGCAGTGACGTCACTGGAATGATTTATATCATGATGGTGTCATTCTGTACTGATAGATTCAGACAATGACATTTCCCTGCAGTGACGTCACTGGAATGATTTATATCATGATGGTGTCATTCTGTACTGATAGATTCAGACAATGACATTTCCCTGCAGTGACGTCACTGGAATGATTTATATCATGATGGTGTCATTCTGTACTGATAGATTCAGACAATGACATTTCCCTGGAGTGACGTCACTGGAATGATTTATATCATGATGGTGTCATTCTGTTTGTGTATGTATGGTTTTCCCCCTTCTTCCTGCCATGACTTCATCAACAGTCCACACCTTTGACCAAAATGTGGGAAAGGTCCATCACCCATAAAGAGATGTCAAACTTGTGTCCACACATTATTGTCACGGACAGAAAGACAGACAGACGTGCACACAGATGCATAGACAGACAAATAGACAAACACACACACACATATACACACACACACATGCATACACACACACACACAATACAGAGACACACGCGCGTGCGCGCACACACACACACACACGCACGCACGCACACACACACACACACACACACACACACACACACACACACACACACACACACACACACACACACACGCACATGCATACACACATACACACATACACACACACACACACAGACGCGTGCACGCACGTATGCACGCACACACACACACACACACACCACACACATACATACACACATACACATACACACACTCCAGTCTTTATGAACTTACCTCCTTTTTTTTTTTTTTAAACCGGATGGAACAATGTTTTACTGATGGAATTGCTGAGGGAAAAAAAAACGGTTAAAAGAAACTTTCTAGAAACAGAGAATCTTTTTGTATGGGAAACAGCAAACATGCAGGTTAGGTTCAGATTTTTGCTTTTGATGTAAAAAGAAATTATTTGATTATGTTAATCTTTGTCAGAAATGTTGTTTTTTGGGGAATGTATTAGGTTTATATAAGGTTTATATAGCATAATGATAAGATTATAAAAGAAGATAAAGTAACGAAAACATTGCAGTCAGACACTCTTTTCGGTTATACCAAAGAAATAAGAGGGAAGCAGGGAGAATTTTTATAATATTAATCAAAGGACATAACTCTTTAGAATTATCTCCCATGTTGTACTTCTCTCAAATCTAACACATTATATCAAAGGACATAACTCTTGAGAATTATTTCCCATGTTAGATTTAAGA
>JAPXFY010000022.1:67809665-68084665 GCA_030674185.1 Monoplex corrugatus
CCAGGGGCTCTTTCAGTATAGATAGTATCCCCATCTTCTGGAAATTCTGTGCTAGGAATTTCCTGTTTTCTGTCACTCTCTTTGTTTCTGCCTTGTTCCTTTGCTTTCTGTCATTTCTTCCTATTGTCTTCTGCCTTGCTGGTCCATTCACCCATATGTGTTCGATAAGTCTTACATACTTTTTCTTAGGATTGATAATTGGGTACATGTATTGAGTGCATTTTTGGCTCTAGGGAAGTGAGATATGCGAAAACAATTTTAGGTAATTTATGCCCGTTTTTATACATGTTTGGGTGTCCTTAGGTATGCTTAAATTTTATTCAGGTGGTTTTTCTAAATCCCCTGTGTGATAAATCAGATGGAGTGGTCAATGCCGGGGGCATGTCCTTAGATTATGCGCGCGAATGCATTGACATGTGTACTTAGTTTTCTTTTCTTTTTTTTTCCTGTTGACTTTTTGTATGTTTTGAAGCGGTTATAGCCCTGATATGGCTCTACCAGCTCTTCCACACAGGCATGAGTGGGCAAGTTCTTGCAAGTGGCAACATGACTGACGAATTCGAAATTACAAATGGCGTCAAACAAGGCTGTGTCCTGGCACCAGTCCTCTTCAATATCTTCTTCACCGCCATGCTTTCCCACGCCTGCAAGGATCTTGACAAGGGAATATACCTAAAGTACCGCCTGGATGGCTCCCTTTTTGATCTACGTCGCCTGCAAGCCAAGACAAAAACCAGCACAGAACTCCTTCAGGAGGCGCTCTTCGCCGATGACTGCTCCTTGAATGCTCACTCTGAAGCGGACCTGCAAACAATGCTCAATCACTTTGCAGAAGCCTCAAAGCTCTTTGGACTTACAATCAGCATCGGGAAAACTGAAGTTCTTCACCAGCCTGCCCCACAAACTAACCCACTGTCTCCAAACATCACCATCGATGGCAACAGTCTGAAGAACACCAAGAACTTTAAATACCTTGGAAGTATCATCTCTGCAGACGGCTCCATCGATCAGGAAATTGATTCACGAATCAGCAAAGCCAGCCAGGCTCTCGGTAGGCTGAAAAACAAGGTACTAAACCAGCACAATGTCCGGCTGTCAACAAAAATCAAAGTGTACAGTGCCGTTGTGCTCTCCTCCCTCCTCTACGGTTCGGAGACTTGGACACTCTACAGGAAGCACATCAACAAATTAGAGCAGTTCCACCAAAGGGCTCTCTGCAGCATACTTGGCATCCGGTGGCAAGACCGCATCACCAACATTGAGGTCCTCAACCGATCAAGCTCACAAAGCATAGAAAGCCTGCTTGTCAAAGCTCAACTGAGATGGGTCGGCCATGTCATCCGCATGGAAGACCACCGAATGCCCAAACAACTGCTGTAAGGTGAACTCACAAGTGGCAAAAGAAATCTCGGGAGGCCAAAAAAGCGTTTCAAGGACACGATAAAGGCAAACCTCCAGTTTGCACAGGTTACCCCCAAAGAACTCGAAAGAACTGCTACCGAAAGGAACGCCTGGCGCAGGGCCGTCCATCTTGCCAGCAGAAACAGCGATATCAACTACAGGGAGAAGCTGACTATCAGAAGAGAGAGGAGACATAATCCAACCACTCCAACCACGACATTCCAGTGTCCCCACTGCAACAGACATTGTACATCCAAGATCGGATTGCACAGCCACATGCGCGTCCACAGATGAGCTGCAGGATTTCATCGTCATCTTCGGCAACGAAGGACTACCATCATCATCATGGCTCTACTCTGTCGGCTGGGCTTCAAACAACAATAACAATAACAGTTGAAGTACATACATATATCCAAGCCTGTGTCAAATATTTTTCAGCTGATTTTGATCAAATGGCCCATTTCACTTGTATTTCAAGGGTACTCAGCTCTGTTTCGCCATCCCAATGATGAGCTGAACTTCTGCTGCTACATCATTCCTGGCAACCCGAAAGTGAAGAGTGAGGACTTGGCATACTGGCACAAATTTTTGATGGAGAAAGACCCCAGCATTGTGAAGGCTCTGGGCAACAACTACAAAATCGAGAGAATGAAGGCAGGTGAGGCTTAAGCTAACATCTATATATTCTGTGTGTATTTTCTTAATCCTTTGACTCCCGCAGGTTGGAGGAAAAATGACAAACATTTGATATAATAATTAATAATAATAATAATTACAATATTTATATAGCGCAAAATCTTGATAAAATAAAATCTAAGCGCTGAAACAGACACGCACGCACGCACGCACACACGCACGCACGCACGCACGCACGCACGCACGCACGCACACACACACACACACACACACACACACACACACACACACACACACACACACACACACACACACACACACACACACACACACACACACGCATAGCTATAAATGGGGAGAAAGAATAAAAGCAATGGAAAATTATAGAGAGCATATTATATACAATTATATATTACAATGTGATTCCCCTCTGAGTGGAGACAGGCTGCAGAGGGGGTTGAGTGAGGTCAGGATTTTATGCGGAGGAGAAAAGGTGACTTTTGAGAGCGGACTTGAAGGAGACAAAAGTAGGTTGCTGACGGACTGAGAGAGGAAGTTTGTTCCAGGAGAGTGGACCAGAAACAGAGAAGGCTCGTGGACCATAGGTATTGAGCTTAGTGCGTGGAAAGCAAAAAGTCAGAGGATCGGAGGCAGAGCGGAGGCTTGACAGGTAATCGGGGGCTGCGTTATTGAGGCTTTTGTAGCACATGGTGTCTAGTTTGTACTGTATGCGCTGTGATACAGGGAGGCAGTGAAGTTGTGCCAAGAGAGGAGATATGTGGTCAGCTTTTTTCTTGCAGATGACACTGTGCTGATTGCAGAAAATGAAAGGGACATACAAAACCTTATGAATATGATAGAAATAGAAAGCAAAAGTAAAGGGTTGGAACTAAATAGCAAGAAGAATGAAGTCATGCTAATCAGTTAAAAAGCATGAAATCCCCTCATTCAAAATAACAGTAAACGGCACAACCTTGAGACAGGTTGATAAGTTTAAATGTCTGGGAACAGTCATCTCACCAGATGGCAGATTCACATCAGAAATAGCCAGCAGAATCGGCCAAGCCAGAACAGCATTCAAGAAGATGAAAAGCATTCTTACCAACTAATGCCTATCAATTAATATCAGGAAGAGAGTTCTTGAATGTTATATAGAACCAATAATGTTATATGGTTGTGAAGCATGGACAGTCAACAAGCAAAGCCAGAACATGATTGAGGCAGCCAATATGTGGTTTCTAAGAAGAATGTTGAGAGTTCCATGAACAGCAAAGAAAACAAACGATACAGTCTTGATGGAGGCAGACACAGGAAGATCATTGATAAGGAAGATTAGGAAAAGACAGGCAACATTTGTAGACCATTTTATGAGGAAAGGGGAATTAGAGCACCTAGTCACAACAGGAAAGTGGAGGGAAAGAGAGCACCAAGTAGACCGAGGGAAAAATATTGGACGGACTTGTAGGGTGGCTGAAGACAGAGAGGGTGGAAGATGTCCTTGCGGCAACAAGGGATAGATGCATATGGAGGGCCATGATTGCCAATGCCATATGGCAGGGCACTTGATGATGATGATGATTGGAAAATGCAAGATTATTGCTCTTCTGTCTTTTATTAAGTTGGAGCATTTACACGTCTTCATGTAGTCAAGTGTAGCGCAACCAACTTGGTGAGATACTTGGGTGTAGAATATGTGAGAAGTCAGCTTAAATTCCTTCTTAACTTTTATCCATTATGAAATTGATGTGTGAAAATGGCTGATGGTGTGTGGTTTTATATTCTGATTGTTATGTATTCTGTAACCATAAGTAGACACTAAAATTGCTTTTTGTGCATTGTTTAGAAATAAGAGTTTCATTGAAATGTGGGAAAGTGTATTTAAGGGCCTGTCTTGTTTTGATCCTTAGCATTCATATATTAGTTTATTGCTTTAATTCTTGGGTCTAAGTTCACTGAACTGAAAGCTCACCCAGTTACCCTTAACCCTATGACTCCCGCACCCTGTCTACCAGCATCCTACATTGACAACTATGCTAGCAAAGCAAAAACTTAAGCCTTTGACTCGCTCACCCTTTTCACCAGCATTTTTGCGGGAATCAGGTGGAAAGGGTGAGCGAATCAAAGACTTAAGTTGAGTCAAAGGCTTAAGTTGAGTCAAAGGCTTAAGTTTCTGCAGTTGGTGGATATGGTGCGGGGGTCAAAGGGTTAAAGCTTCATTTTTATCCTTAGTTACACTGATCTTTGGGATTTTTTGTTTCAGCCAGCTTACGGATAGGTGGTGAAAAAGTTTCAACAGGCGACCACGTGTTGGTGGTTGGTGATGCCGCGGGAATGATAGATCCACTGACAGGGGAGGGAATTCATCATGCCATGGAGGGGGGAAAGCTTGCTGCCGAGTTTCTTGGAGAAATTTTGACTGTTGGCAACTACGATGCCAACGTTATGAAGATCTATCACCAGCGCTGGATGAAGCAGTTTGGATTTGACTTTAAGTGGTATGTGTTTCCGGACAGAATCTTGCTTTGGTGGTTTGGGGTTGTTCACAGTGTTTTCTTCTCTTTTTTAAAAAAATTCTTTTGAATTTTTGTTTTTTCAGACTTGATCTTTCAGTTTCAGTTTCTAAAGACAATGTCTCCACACTCAGAATGAATTCCATATGCACTATCATCGCAGGTGCCGTGTGATGGAGAAAATCCAGAACGGTAACGGCACAAGCATTAAGCCTGCACATAAAGCCAAGAGCTGGCCAGGTCCTGAGGTCCTACCTAGATAGTTCCATAACCCTGAGGTCATAGGAGAGCGAGGTGACAGAGACCTCAACTTTTCCCAGGGCCAGCACTATGAGGGTGGAGCCCATCCCCTCTCCTTCGCTTCAAATTCATATTTGTGTTCAACTTTTTTTTTACCAAGACTTCAGAAAGGCAAGAAGGCTTATTGGTCTTCAAGGGGTGGGATCTGGGAAATCAACCTATCTCTCCAATGTTTTATACTAAGGTAGCCAGGCAATGCCCTGCTCTTTACGATTTTTAACTGCTGCGGGATATTTAGCATGTGCAGGCCGGAAGGCACAGAGGTCTAACTCGTTTTTCATCCCCTTCCAAAGGACTAGACGTTCTGTTCAATTTTTCCAGTCAAAAAATTGAGGCCTCTGGGGGGAGCAAACCCTGGAACCTCAAGTTTACTTAAAGGCAGGCGATCATCTGAACCATTGTGCCTCTCTTATCTCTGATCTTTGCATATGTGAAACTTTTGAAATGGATAAATTAAAAGCAAACTTTCCTTTTCACCGAGACCTTTACAGTATTATCAAAGTACTCATCTTTTGAGATATTGTTACTGCATAATTGTAGAAAGAATATTAATATTTTGTATTGCTCATCATCATCATTGTTTACCATGCCACATGACGTTGGCAGTCATGGCTGTCCATACAAATATATCTTTTGTCACTGCAAGCACATCTCCCACCCTCTCTGTCTTCATCCACTCTGCAAGTCCATCCAATATTTTCTCCCTGGGTCTACCTGGTGCTCTTTTTCCCTCCAGCT
Source organism: Monoplex corrugatus (assembly GCA_030674185.1). Taxonomy (NCBI): domain Eukaryota; kingdom Metazoa; phylum Mollusca; class Gastropoda; order Littorinimorpha; family Ranellidae; genus Monoplex; species Monoplex corrugatus. The sequence goes on from JAPXFY010000022.1 coordinate 67,815,251, forward strand.
TTCCTGTTGTGACTAGTTGCTCTAATTCCTCTTGCCTTCTAGAATGTCCTATGTTGCTTGTCTCTTCCTAATCTTCTCCATTAATGTTCTTTTTGTGTTTGTCCCTTTGAAGGCTTTGTATGACTAGAAAGGCAGTTTTCAGTTTTCATCCTTTATTTCTTTTGGAAACCCTGATCCTCAGCCAGCTTGTTTGAGAAGCAAAAAAGTTCAGAAATTAAATGAATGATGAAAAGGATTGCGCAATATTCATTTCTGGTTTCTCGAATTTTTCTGTATGTCTAGATTTGGAATTATCCTCTTCATTCATCGTATGCAATAATGTCTGCAGGTCTATGATGTTCTGTCAGATGCTCTACCGCTTCCCCATTCTGATCGATGCTGCTACGGCTGCTGTGCAGCGTAAGGGTGAAACCTTCCTGCTGAAATGGGCGGACATCATGACAGGTAACTGAATTGGCTCAAAGCATACTTGTTCTTTTTTGTTTGTTTGTTTGTTTTGGCGTTCGTTGGCTGAAACTCCCACATGCTCTTGAATACACAAGTAGGTTTTTTGTGTGCATGGCCCTTTTTTGTTTTTTGTTTGTTTTTGTTTTTGTCTTTTTTTTTTTTTTTTACCGTGCCATCAAGCCTTTGACTCCCACACCCTATCTCCCAACTGCAAAAACTTAACCCTTTGACGCCCTCAACTTATCCACCAGCTTCCTGCAGGAAGCTAGTCAGTAGGGTGAGGCAATCAAAGGGTTAAGTTTTTGTTTTGCTAGCATAGTTGACAATTCAGGATGCTGGTGGCCAGGGTGTGAGAGTCAAAGGGTTAAGGCTGTCATGCTTCATGTTGGGGAGTGTGTATGGTGAGTGCTTTTGTTATTTGTTTAAGCTACTAAACATCAACATGGCTCAGAGGATCTTACATGTGTGCATTTGATGTTTTGTATGGGTATATGTGTGACAGATGGTCAAACACTGGCATGTCCACACATATGTTGACCTGTGAGTTGGGAAAAATTGATACATTTTCCATCATTCACCTGCCAAGTGCTACCCAAGCCTGTTCAACCCAGACTTTCCTGTTGGAAGATCGCTGTCCTGACCACTCAGATATCGCACCTTTTACATCTCATGATGATGATGATGTTTGTGGTGATGTTGATGATGACATCTGAAAAAAAAAAAATTCTTTCATCACCATTGGTGACTTTTAGTCACTACTACAGTTCACCACTACAAGCGACTTTAGTCACCACTATGGTTCACCACCACAAGCGACTTTAGTCACCACTATGATTCACCACCACAAGCGACTTTAGTCACCACTATGATTCACCACCACAAGCGACTTTAGTCACCACTATGGTTCACCACCACAAGCGACTTTAGTCACCACTATGGTTCACCACCACAAGCGACTTTAGTCACCACTATGATTCACCACCACAAGCGACTTTAGTTACCACTATGGTTCACCACCACAGGTGACTTTAGTCACCACTATGGTTCACCACCACAGGCAACTTTAGTCACCACTGGTTCACCATAGGCGACTTCAGTGACCACTATGATTCACCACAGGTGACTTTAGTCACCACTATGGTTCGCCACCATAGATGACTTTAGTCACCACTATGGTTCACTACCACAGGTTACTTTAATCCCCACTATGATTCACCACCACATGTGACTTTAGTCACCACCACAGATGACTTTAGTCACCGCTATGATCCACCACCACAGGTGACTTTAGTCACCACTATGATTCACCACCACAGGTGACTTTAGTCACCACTATGGTTCACCACCACAGGTGACTTTAGTCACCACTATGGTTCACTACCACAGGCGACTTTAGTCACCACTATGATTCACCACCACAGGTGACTTTAGTCACCACTATGGTTCACCACCACAGGTGACTTTAGTCACCACTATGATTCATCACCACAGGTGACTTTAGTCACCACTATGGTTCACCACCACAGGTGACTTTAGTCACCACTATGGTTCACCACCACAGGTGACTTTAGTCACCACTATGGTTCACCACCACAGGCGACTTTAGTCACCAATATGGTTCACCACAGGTTACTTTAGTCACCACTATGATTCACCACCACAAGCGTCTTTAGTCACCACTATGGTTCACACTAAGGGTCCTGTTGAAAAAGTTTTTCACTCAGTGACAAGGTCCCCCCTCTCCCCCGGCTTGGATGCTGGGGGCTCTTTCAGTATAGTTTCCCCATCTTCTGGAAATTCTGTGGTACAAATTTCCTCTTTTCTCTCACTCTCTTTGTTTCTCTCTTCTTCCTGTGCTTTCTGCCATTTATTCTTATCATTTTTTGCCTTGCTGGTCCATTCACCTGTATGTGTTTGATAAAGTCTCGTGTACTTTCTTTTAGGATTGATAATTGGGTACATGTCTTAAATGCATTTTTGGTTCTAGGGAGGTGAGATATGCGGAGGCAATTTTAGGTAATTTAGGCCTGTTGTATCTTTTTGTGCCTTTAGTTGTTTTTATGTTTGTATTCAGGTGTGTTTTTTAAATCTCCTGTGTGATAAATTGAATAGAGTGGTTAACACCAGGGGCATGTCCTTAGATTATGTGCACAAATGCATTGATATGTGTACTTAATTTTCTTTTCTTTTTTTCCCCATTTTAAAGTATGGTATTGTGTATGTTTTGAAACGGTCATAGCCCTGATACGGCTGTACGCAGTCGGCTGGGCTTTAAACAAAATTAACAATAGATAACTGTGACAAGGTCGACTTCAACAGCTGACTTTCCTGTATGATTGCTGACATACACTGCCCTTGACCAAGTTTTCAGTGGTATGACCCACTGTGTGCGGGTTTTTTTTTTTCCCATTCAAATATTGAACATTGCTTTTGTTTAATTTTATTTTTATGTGGTATTTTGATATGGAGTTGATGTACTTACTGACTTGCTGAGCTAAAAATTGACTGAAAAATCCTCGACCCTTAGGGTTATTTTTCAAGTAGAAACTTGGTAGCAAAAGAATCAGTAGCTTTTATTTAGAAACTGTCTCAAAACAGTGAGGTCAGGGTTTTGAAGGAAAGGTAAGAAGACAGGGTGCTAAGTATGCATTGTCAGTCTTCTGTATGTGTTTAATGGTATGTGGATGCATATTCAGGTATGTTTAATTATATGTGTGTGTGTGTGTATGTGTGTGTGTGTGTGTGTGTGTGTGTGTGTGTGTGTGTGTGTGTGTGTTGTCATCAAGGTGTTGTGCATGTTTTGAGATGGTTATAACCCTGATATGGCTCGCAGTCACTTGGGCTTGAAACAGTAATGATAATGATAATAATTTGTGTTGGGATGGTTATAACCCTGATATGGCTCGCAGTCACTTCGGCTTGAAACAGTAATGATAATGATAATAATTTGTGTTGGGATGGTTATAACCCTGATATGGCTCGCAGTCACTTGGGCTTGAAACAATAATGATAATGATAATAATTTGTGTTGGGATGGTTATAACCCTGATATGGCTCGCAGTCACTTCGGCTTGAAACAGTAATGATAATGATAATAATTTGTGTTGGGATGGTTATAACCCTGATATGGCTCGCAGTCACTTCGGCTTGAAACAGTAATGATAATGATAATAATTTGTGTTGGGATGGTTATAACCCTGATATGGCTCGCAGTCACTTCGGCTTGAAACAGTAATGATAATGATAATAATTTGTGTTGGGATGGTTATAACCCTGATATGGCTCGCAGTCACTTGGGCTTGAAACAGTAATGATAATGATAATAATTTGTGTTGGGATGGTTATAACCCTGATATGGCTCGCAGTCACTTGGGCTTTAAACAATAATGATAATAATTTGTTTTGAGATGTTTATAACCCTGATTTGGCTTGCAGTCACTTGGGTTTTAACTCACTCGCTACGTACGATTATGCCCCTTCCCGTTCCCCTGATACGCACCATTTGTATAGGTCATGAGAAACATTCTCATAACAATAAATGAAAACAGTGAGTTTTGAAATTTGGCGGGTCATATATTCAAAGATTGGTGTACAACATGCTAAAATTCCAACTGTCTGACCCTCATGCTTGCTAAGTAAATGCCTTACAAAATACACAGTCATGTCAATAAATCAGTTCCTGCAGTTACATTTTGAATGAAATTTGATGCAATCCAATGCACACACACTCCACGTGCACTGAAGGAAGAGATCGTGTTGAACAGCACCGAGTTGTTGGGTATTGTTCAGCCATTTGCTTTTTCGTCGTCTGCTTTGCTGCGGAGATAGTGGGTCGTGAACTTTGACTGACCACTCACCAACTGCATAGTACAGTGACCTCGTGGCCTGAAATATGGCTAAGAATGACCGGACAATCTATTTCTGGCTATTAGTTTCAGTTAATGGAACCACTGAAAGCCCCGCGAATTTTCAAAACTCAAGTCGGATTTCTCTGATGTTCGTACACAAGCGTTGTTGAGACATGGTTGGGAAATCCTGACGCTCGTAGCGAGAGAGTTCAACAAAAATGATAATGATAATAATAGTAAGTTCGTTCGTTCGTTCCTTGATTTAACGTCTTTTCACTATAAGTGATATTAGACGATAATAGTAAGTGTTTGTGTGTATGTGTGTGTGTTTGCTTGCATACATGAGTATAAATGCAAGTGTATTAACCAGAAACTGCCCTTCTTGTCATGTATGTACCACACACACATATATATATATGTACATACATATATGTATGTATGTATTCATGTAGATATGTATGTATATATTGCAGATAAACCAAAAAACGACAACAAACTAGAATTTTGAGCCTGGTACTTTGGCCTGCATGTGGCCTTTTTCTGGGGACTGTTCACTCAGGAATGAATAGATCTATTTATGTGTGTGTGTGATATATATATATATATATATATGTGTGTATGTATATAATGTATACATAAAAGTTTGGATTTTCTGATTGCTTGCAGTGCATGTGCAAGAGAATAATTGTGGCAAGAAAAAAGACAGAAAAGAAATATAGTTATCCATTCCTTATGGATCAACTGTAGAATTTGGTGTGGGAAAAAATAGTGTTGACATGCATACAGGAAAAACTGTGAACGCTAAAGGGAAAAAGTAACCATACTTTACATTTTGATTTTTACATCTATTTTTTATTTAAGCAGAAATGGCCAACTTAATATTTTAATTTTTGTATCTGTATGCTTTACATTTTGATTTTTACATCTATTTTTTTATTTAAGCAGGAAATGGCCAACTTAATATTTTAATTTTTATATCTGTATGCTTTACGTTTTGATTTTTGTGTCTGTTTATTTATTTATGAAGGAAATGGCCACTTTATATCTTAATTTTTATATCTGTATATATTATATTTGAATTTATACATCTATTCATTTATTTATGCAACAAATGGCCTACTTTCTAATTCAATTTTTGTATCTGTTCATTTTTTTGTGCAGGAAGAGTTCCCAAAATCAATATGCTCCGTCCGGAATTCAGTGTCGTCATCACATTTGAGCTGATTATACTCATCTTCAAAAGGCTGTTCAGGATCACCAAGAATGAAGAAGAAAAGAAAGAAACTTGAGCAGAGCTTGACGTTAGTCTGTCAGTTCTTTCATCTTGGTTCGCTTTGTTTTGTTGTTGCTTTTCTGTTATACTGGCCTGTTACAATGCTGAGGGTTATGTGATTATTATTCTTGTATCTTTGTATGCTTTATAAAACCCTGTTGTTAAGGATGTGAGATTTTTGGGTTTTCTTCTGCTTTTGTTGTTGATGATGATGGTGATAATGGTGATGATGATGGAAAGTGCTTTATGTCTATTTTGGTCTTTTTTTTTATCATCATCTGTTTCAAGGTATCTTACCCAAAATAGGGCAGTGCTGTTGAAAGAAAATGACTGAAGGTGATGTTGAATTTTTATTCATGTGGTGTACGTGTAAATCCATTGACATTCCAAGAAAATCAAAAAGCTGTGTTTATTTGAAATGTACTTATCACATCTGCTATTCTGTACTTGTGCCAGTGAGGATTGTTAGATATGTATAGATGATTCTGGGTCCAATTGTGAGCTATAGGTAATTACATGTTGATTCATAAATATGTACAGATGCATAATTCTGAGCAGTTATGTACCAATTTTTGAGTCACAGTAACATAGACTTATCAGTGCAATGAAGAAATGGTATTGTTCAGCGACTTAATACACACACGCGCACACACACACACACACACACACACACACGCACGCACGCACGCACGCATGCACACCACACACACACACACACACACACACACACACACACACACACACACACGCATGCACGCACACACACACACACACACACACACACACACACACACACACACACACACACACACACACACACACCACACACACACACACACACACAACACATCGTGGTGACGTGTATACACATATAGTGACAACACACACACACACACACACACACACACACACACACACACACACACACACACACACACACATGATTATACACATACAATGCACAACACAGACGCACATGCACACACATACACACACACACATACACAAAATGCACACACACACACACACACACACACACACACACACACACATAATGCACACACACACACAATGGTCACACACACACACACAATGCATGTACACACACACACATATGCATGCATACAAACAAACATGCACACAAGCACGCACACACACACACACACACACACACACACACACGCACGCACGCACGCAAATTATATTGAAATGTCAATAAGAGTACCAAATTATATAGTAACTTATTGGAATGCTTATTCACATCCTCTCGGATCACAATACCCACACATCCACCACCTCAATCAGAAATAAACCGTGAGAGATGTAGTTATACATTGGATGATTGAAACAAGTGTATTAACCCTTTGACTCCCGCACCCTATCTACCAACTGCAAAAACTTAACCCTTTGACTCCCTCACCCTTTCCACCAGCTTCCTGCAGGAAGCTGGTGGAAAGGGTGAGGGAGTCAAAGGGTTAAGTTTTTGCTTAGCTTGGCTGACGATACAGGATGCTGGTGGACAGTGTGCGGGAGCCAAAGGGTTAAAGAGTCTGTTAAATAGATGGTGAGTGCCTCCATAGTGTGATTAAAAAAAAAAAAGAACAGCCATACATGTTAAACCTCACTTTTATTATTCAAGTGCATGAAGAAGTTGCAGTCTATGAACAAAAAGGAAAAAAACAGTTTGCAGTTTGAAGTAGGTTTGTTCTTTCCTCTGCCTACCCTTTCAGTCATACCCGTATACGTATATTTTTACACTTAAAAGATTACACACTTTTCATTCCTTTCCGATTAAAAAAGAAAGAAAAAGAAAGACCTTATTCGGTTATCTGTATTTGACATTTCCTAAAGTAATAAAGCTTTGGGTGGAAGAGTTCATATTTGTTCTGCAACTTGTTCCTTTCAGGTTTTTAAAAAAAAGAAGGAAAGACAGACCTTATTCCATTATCTGTATTTTACATTTCCTAGAGTAGTGAAGCTTTGGTTAGAAGAGTTCACATTGTTCAGCAACTTTATCAGTCGTAATTTTGTTTGAAGTAACTTCATCATGAACAGGCAAATGTGGCATAATTGTTTGTGAATCTAGATTGCAGTCATCAAGTTTGGATTTGATCCGATGATTCATTGACTCTAAAAAACAAACTGCATATCATGTTTTTAATATGTGTATTGTGTGTATATATTGTACATTTGAACTGTTCATGTTTTGTCTGTTTTGATCAAAAGTTGACTCGCTTGTTTGTACTCAGGTTGGTTGCAAATCATGTATGTTGCTTTTCGTTTTTTCGTTTTCCTTTTTTTTTATCAACCTCTCCATTTATTCTAATTTCTGCTGGCTTCAAAGGACGGTCACCCAATATTGACTTTGTAAACTGTTAGGAGTTACAATCACAGGTTTGGTTTTGCATTTGGGATCTATCTGTGACCCGTTCCCAAAGGGAGGGACATAGGTCAATTGTTTAGTTATCAAGTTATTGATATTATTGGAAAGATCATGAAATTAAGAACCAGAAAAAAAAAACACGAAAAAAGAATCAGAACGTGTATTTAATACAACCAGACAAGACAAGCACAAGTTTTCGGCCAACTGGCCTTTGTCAAGCGTAAGATCACAAATGAACAAACACCTTGACAAAGGCCAGTTGGCCGAAAATTTGCGCCTATCTTGTCTGGTTGTATTAAATACATGTTCTGATTCTTTTTCATGTTCTTTCTGGTTCCTGTTTGCTTGAACGCGGGCAGTCACACTTGTTTTGGAGATATGAAATTAGTCAACTTTTCAAATTATGATTGAGAATATTGGAATGATCATGACATTTCTTTTCAGTGCTCTATAAGCGAAATGCCTGTACAAAAACTGTAGAACTGTGGCCAGTTGAAATGTCACATACGTTAATCTTTATTTTGAGAAAACAAGAGGAGAAAAGATTGAGAGCATTCACTGTCAGAATGTTCTGTTGTGAACTCTGATTGGATTATCTAGAATCACTGTGGCAGCGCTTGGTAGTTTACATCATACACATCAAAAAGACGTATGGAATGTTGGGGTTCTGTAAGGGGTTGAGGGTAGGTGGCAGTGTGAAAACTGCCAATTTCAGGTAATTTTAATGAAGAATGACCAACAGGTATCACAACAATTGTTTGATTTTATGGTGTTTTTGGTCAAATTTCCCCCTGTGGGGATGCCAGGGGCTCTTTCAGAATAAAATCCCCACCTTCTGGAAATTCTGTGCTAGAAATTTCCTCTTTTCTGTCACTCTCTTCATTTCTTTCTTCCTCCTTGCTTTCTGTCATTTCATCCTATCATTTTCTGCCTTGCTGGTCCTTTCACATGTATGTGTTTGATAAAGTCTTATATACTTTTTCTTAGGATTTATAATTGGGTACATGTGTTTAGTGCATTTTTTGCTCTAGGGATGAGATATACGAAAGCAATTTTAGGTAATTTAAGCCCAAATTTGTATGTTTTAGTTTCCTTAATTATGTTTAAATTTGTATTCAGGTGTGTTTTTTTAAGTCTCCTGTGCGATAAAATGGATGGAATGGTCATCGCCAGGGGCATCTCCTTAGATCATGTGTGCGAATGCATTGATATGTGTACTTCATTTTCTTTTCCTTTTTTTTCTGTGAAATATGTTTTGAACTGGTTATAGCCCTGATATGACTCTATGCAGTTGGCTGGGCTTTAAAGAACAACAACAATAGGTCGAATTTCACTGTGAAAGGTACAGTTCATGTAAAGAAAAGCTCACAGAAGTTGCAATTTAAATTCAGTTTCATATATAGATCCATCATCATTCTAACACTGTTATTGAGTTCACTTTCATGGATCTTATTTCCTCATTTGTGTGAACATGTCACAGTTGTCTTTTTAGGTGATTTTCAAGACAGTATTACTGCACATGAACCATGGTGCTTCTTAACGAAAATTATGATTGTGGTTTTGTTTTGGGTAAAAAGACAAAAGTTGATCCCCTTATTTAAACACTACTACGATAAATTGTCACTTTAAATAAATAGCTTTGTGGAACTGTGCATGTGCAGAATTGTTGGAATTTTGTAGAACAATTGCTCAGTGAACAATAGTCAGAATGTCATAACCATAAATTTTTCAAAAAATCTTGTGCTTTTTGGTGTGAATGAAAATGTAGAAACCAATGGAATATTTGATCCATTTATAATGCTTGCAAAATCTTTATGTAAATGAAAGACTTGACAAATGCCTTTCCAATGTCTTTTTTTTCAAAAAAAGCAAAATTTAGGATCAGAATTAAACAACCAATGCCAATACAAACTTTTGTATACATCAATTCAGCACAGAATGGTACAGCTACATTCCGTTTCTTAACCCTTTGAACTCCCACACCCTATCTGCCAGCTGCAAAAACTTAACCCTTTGATTCCCTCATCCTATCCACTGGCTTCTGTAGAAGATTTTGCTTTGCTAGCATGGCTAGCAAAGCAGGATGCTAGTGGACAGTGGCAGGAGTCAAAGGTTGAAAGAGAATAAATGTGTTGCCCTCATGAAATGTATTCAGTTTTCATTAAGGATTTTTTTGTAACTGTTTCATTCGCAATTTATTTATAGATGTCACCTTTAAACCATAAATGTTTGTAAATGTTTGTATTGTTTATATGAAAACAGTTTTGTTTTCTGTGTTTTATCACATTTTTGTTAGGCTTGATGTTTATTGAAAAAAAAAAAAGTGTAAAAAATGCTTTGAAGATTAAAATCTAAAAGCGAAAAGCTTAGGAACACTTTGTGGTAATTTGTCTTGTACACAATTAAAAGTTTTACATATTTGAAAAATCCAATGACAGCAGAGTGACAGTATTATGGAAACAGCAAGTAAATGGTGTTCTTTCTGAAAATATTTGAAGGATCCCGTTGCCAATGTTTTACAAATTTACTGTTATTTATGCATTTACTTTGTCATACATTCTTTTCTGCATGCCAGTTGCTTGCTTTCGTCTCTGCAGATTTTTTACTCATGTACATCTGATTTCCGTTGTTTTGAAATTAACCCTTTGACTCCAGCTCCCTATCCACCAACTGCAAAAACTTAACTGTTTGACTCCCTCAACCTATCCACCAGCTTCCCATAGGGTGAGGGAGTCAAAGGGTTAAGTTTTTCCTTTGCTAGCATGGTTTGACAGTGCAAGATGATGGTGGATAGGGTGTGGAAGTCAAAGGGTTAAATCAGCAAAGCAGGTAGTGCATAACCCTTTGAATCCCGCACCCTGTCCACCAGCATCCTGTATTGTCAACCATGCTAAAAAAGCAAAACTTTAACCTGTTGATTCTCTGTCTCACCCTATCCACCAGCTTCCTGCAGTTTTTGCAGTTGGTGGATAGCGTGTGGGAGTCAAAAGGGTTAAACTGGGAGAAGACTGTGCATATCTGTCTGTTTGATGCATTTACAAAATGAAATGTATCGCCAAAGATTCTCAGATGAGAAAGGAACCATTTCTAAATACAGTTCATCCATAATTAACCCCCTCACAATGTCCTTAGGTGCTAAAATGTATAATGACCATTTTGGTAGTTGGCTTTACATGGTTTTATGTTTTTAACCTTGACTCCACCTGTCCACCACATCGATTGTCAACCATGCACAAAGCGAATTACCTTTGACTCCCTCCCCTATCACAGCTCCTCAGAAGTGGTGATAGGTAGAGTCAAGTTAATCTTGCAGTGTGGATAGTGGGGTCAAGGTTATGTATTCCCATAGTATTTACTTATATGTTGACATATTCATATTTTACTCCATATGATTTATTCCACTGGGTGTATTTTTATTGAACATTTGTCTTAGTATGACATCAGAATGGTTTCATATATTTTGTGATTTCTTCCATTGGATGTATCTTAGTAATATTTATGTGAGTATCGCTTCACTGCTGTCTCATTATTTACTTATTGTGATTTCTTCCATTGGATGTATCTTTAAAATAGTTGTCTTAGTATGGCTTCACTATTGTTTCATACTTTATTTATTGGATTTGTTCCGTTGGATATATCTGATATTTATCTTAGTATGACTCCAACATGATTTCTTACATTATTTATTGTGCTGACTCATTGCTCTGCTTTTTTTCATTATTGCTTTGCTGATTAACCTTCAGTGCCTTAATTTAATCCTTTTTATACCTACCTTCCTCATTTTTTCTTAACGTTCTTTTTACCATCAAAGATTGAGAAAGTTGGTGTGATAGTTGTTTGGTGGATCCATGTACCTTTGTTGGCACCATCAGTTATTTGGCTTCTTACTTTTTTTTTTAACCCTTTGATTCCCACACCGTCTACCTGGCTGCAAAAACTTAACCCTTTGATTCCCTCACCCTATTCACCAACTTCATGCAGGAAGCTGTGGATAGGGTAAGAGAATCAAGGGTTGAGTTGTTGCTTTGCTAACATGGTTGGCAATGCAGGATGCTGGTGAAAGGGTGCGGGAGTCAATGGTTTATTTAGTTCATCTTCAAGGGAGAAATACAGACTAGGATCAGTCAGAATGAAGCTCTGTCAACTAGACTTCAACACTTGCTTTGGATTGGTAACTGGCCCAATAGCAATTACAACACTTGTACAAGTTTGTGTGGGATTGGCTTGCTATCTGTTTGTACTTTGGCTGGATGGTGGATAATGGAATGGTGGATTGCACAAAATCCATAATTGTGACGGAATTGTTTTCTGCTCAGCTTCTCAATTTATGGAAGAGTAAACATTAAATATTGTGTAAAACACTGGTGGATGATGATTGTGTTAATTAGTGTGTTGTGTGTGTGTGTGTTGTGTGTGTGTTCACTGTTCTTGTGTCAGCGATTTGGATATACTGATACCACATAGCTACTCACATTCAAGGATGATAGCATCACTACCAAGGACATTTATTTTGCAGTTTTTACGAAAAATCAAGTTTATTTCATATCCCTCTGACCCCCACCCCTTCCACCAGCATCCTGCATTGTCAACCATACTAACAAAGCACAAACGTAACCCTTAGAACTCCCTCACTCTATCCACCAGCTTCCTGCAGAAACCTGGGATAGGGTGAGGTAATCAAAGGGTCAAGTTTTTGCAGTCGGTGAAAGGGCGTGGGAGTCGAAGAGATATGCCACAGAGGTGTGTGGTTGTCCATATGTCAGACAGTCATCCGCACACCTCCTACTTCAAAAACATCGCTGACGTCCATGGTCTGGGATCCAGGAAGTCACCCACAGATGTCTCATTCATGTGACCTGGAGAAGACTTGTGACTATTGCCGATCCCAGTAAAGGAGAGAGGTGAGGTGAGGTGAGAGACAGGTACAAGTCTGTGTGTCTGATAAAAAATGTGAAGATTTTCTTAGCGCTTTATGGATAGACCTTTTCTTTACTACATTTTGGTCAAGGTTGTGGACTGTTCAGAAGTAGTGAAAGCATAAATTTGAAAAGTAAGGCACCAAGGTCAAGGTCATACAAACCAAAACGGTCCTCACAATTGCCAATTTTTGAAGGTGTGAGAAAACTACTTTCTCAGGAGCCCTCTGACAGTTTCTAATCCGTTTTCACCATTGCGACAATCTACTCATGTCCTTGCTGTACAGCAAATTTAATTTCAACTAATGCTTCTTCAAGGTCACAGTGACCTTCAAAAAGTGTGCTTTCTCTGCGACAATTTTTGTATAAAAAGGGAGATAGTTAAAATGGCTTGACCATCTTGCTTCTTTTGTTAGTATGTTTCTTTCTTTCTTTGTTTTTTCGTTCAGTTGCTGGAATACTGAAGACTTCAGCACAATATGAGGGTCAGCATAATACAAGGCCCAACGCCTATGTGCCTGTTCTTAAAAACATTTGACTGGGTATCTGCGAGTACAACAAACAAATTTACAAAGAAAATGAAAGTACAGCCTCGCTCATATCTTAAATGTCAACACGCTTGCGCTTAAATGACAAGATAGTGAGGAGGGTGGGCAATGAAAAAGTGCGCTATGGAACAGATGCAAGGTGGAAATAGATTTCAGCCAACATGCAGCACTTATTTCACATAGAAGACAGATTCGTCATCAATACAAAGGCAGGTCAGACCTTCTCAATGCTACATAGACATATCTAGCAAATACCTAGCCATCTTGCCACTAGATGGAACAAAGAAATGCTCCTACTCAGTGTATCTCCATAAAGATTTGCCAACCTTGTGTGCAAGAAATGGGCTTCTGGTATTTTTGTGTTGCCAACGTTTGTAATGTCTGTTAGCTTGCATCAAGTAGCAAAAAAACACTAAACTGACAATGCAAATTTATTCATCACAAGCAGGCTGTCTGACAAATGTAATCACAGAATAAATATTACAAAACATTAAAACCAAAAGTAAACAAATGCTTGAAGTGGAGACTGGTGAAAAACGTTTAAAAAAAAAAACCAGAAGCATAATAAAACCATTTCTCTCAAGCACATTCATACCATACTATTTGTGAAAACGACGGACTGTTCAATTTTAAATTTATTTCTTAAGAAAAAATTTAAAGCAGGAACTGCATGTTCATATGTTGGATTTGATTGTTTTTTTTGTTCACAATGTCTCTTTCAAGCAACCATTTAACAAAACCAAAACACTGCAGAAATAAAATGAATGACCATGAAAATGTCCAAGATAACTGGTAGGTGGAAAAAAACAGACTACAGCATTCAGACAAAACTATGGGCATGGAGAGAAGGACTCCCAGTGTAGCGTTAATCACCCTTGAGGGAGGACATGCCGGCCCTCATGATTTCATCCACCAGTAGAAGGTTGGTTGCGATGACGGAACTGCAACACACAACACAGTATATTACCATTTTTATCCCAAAATCTGTGCTTGGAAACAAACTTCAAAACTGGTAAGAGGGGAAAAAATGTGATAGATCAGACTGTTCATATTTTTCCAAAATTCACAAAACATTTAAATCTTCATACATGAAAATTGTCAAACCCTCTCTCCAATGTTTAACCCATCTTGCTCAAATCATGGAAAACATTAGTACCTGAGACCATGGGTGAAAGTGAAAAAATCTCCCAATCCTGAAACCTTAAATTTCCATGTCCTCTAAATGTTCCCATTCCTGAAAACCTGCGTCCATTCCTGAAGCAATGGAAACACTTCGAAACAATCGCCATCTTCTTCTTCTTCTAGCCAGAGCCATCGCCACTTGTTTTTTTACTGATTTGTCTATTGCAGAAACATCTGCATTAACAGGCACGTCCTTCATTGTTGCTATCGCATGTGTTAGGCCCAAATTTGCTGTCGATACAAATCTTCGCTCACAAACCCCCCCCCCCCCCCCCCCCAGTTTAGACTCGGAATGCGCATGAGCAAGAATGAAAAGGAAGGGAAGTAACTTTAAACCCTTTCTGTGTTGCCAAGCACCAGTGAAGAATCGCCGTTCGATACAAACGAAGACTAATGGAAAAATAATATAGATAATTGAATTGTGCAGATAAGCCGAGCTGACAGTGTGAAAGACTCTCTCTCTCTCGTTTTTTTTGGTTTTTTTTGTGTTTTTTTTGCATTGGCATTTTCCTGAAGTCAAGTTTGCCATTCCGGAAAAGAACTTTTGTCAATCGGTTCATTCCGGAATTCCGGAACACTCCGGAACTACTTTCACCCATGTGAGACTTCCACATTCAACTGATTTGTTTTTCTTCCTTCTTTTTCTTCAGAGAAACCAAATGTAATCAATGTTGACAGACCCAACTCTACACAGTGCTCAACTTGTACTGAACACAACACAGTTTGAAGTTTGTTCAAGAGGGATTTATCACACTCAGACAATTCCATATGTGCTTCACCCAAATCCCCCAGAAATTATCTGGAAGACTTCGGAGCAGGAGCAAAAGTCTTGAAATGGGAAAAAAGGGGGGGGAGGGAGAATGGATAGAAGGGACTTATGAAATACTAAGCTGACATCATCAGAATGATGACAACATTTATTAAGACGGGCAGCGAACACATCAGTACTTAATGCTGCAGGCTGGGACTGAACACAAGATATCGAGAGAATGAATACCAGCAGAAACATTTACATTGTTGCTATTTGTATCTCCCAAACTACATCACAAGAAATTATCCCCCTCCCCCCACACCTGTCGGATTGTTATGGCATCTTTCAGGGAAACAATATGACATTTCATCTTTCTTCCCCTCCCCCCGCCCCCAACCTTTTCCTTTCTTTCATCAACTTACCTGGAATGCAACAGTTGTCGTTTGACGCGGTAGTTGTCACAATGCCGTCTTCCATGGGTTGAACAGGTTCTCCTGATTTGATGTTAAGGCCTACAGGTTGCTGGGTGCCAGCATACTCCTGCTGCAGCTTGACAATTGCTTCCTGGGGGTCCAGGCCAGAGTTCTGTGCCAGCACTTTGACAATAATCAGCAGCGCTTCTGCAAATGCTTGTACACCTGTGGAGTCAATCATTTTCAAAATGTGAATATGGAAGATGAAAACATTGTTTCCAAAAAATTACAGTACAAATCATAAAATGTCCATGTGAACTACTCATTTTTTTAAAGAATTAAATATATAAATTCCTTGATTTCTCTCTGTCATACCAGTTAAAAGACAATAAGGAACAAAACACACTACAAATTACACACACACACACACATGTAACATAAATACAAACACACATACATATGTAACATAACTACACACAATCACTTTTTTCATACGTAATCTCTACACTTTAACGGCTGCCATCTATGCCCAATTTTTGAAAAACCGAACAAAGTGGACCAGCAAGAACAGATGTTGAAAAGACGAGCAACAACCACCCTGAAAACAGCAAAAGGTAGTTCCATACTCTAGGCTTATAGGGGTGTGAGACAATACAGATATCACTACCCTATAATCAGCTTCTTGAAGGCGGACCCCACTCCCCTCCTACACTGCTTTATCTTCCTCAACCCTGACAAACCCATTTAAGTGAAGACAATCAGATCACACCTAACTTTTCTGTTTTCTCAGTCAAATTAAGACAAACTGCAACCAAGTAATGGAAGATAGTTATGTAACAGTAAATAAGAAATCATGAACAATAAACAGAGATTGAAAATCAGAGCCTGGAATTGCTAAGAAAAAAAGAAGAGGAAACTTCTAGGGGGGGTCCGGGGGCATGCTCCCCCGGAAAATTTTTAAAATCAAGACTAAAATCTGTGCATTCTGAGGCATTCTGGAGACAAATTTAAAGGCATCTAACACACTGAAAATCACAATGAATATCAGTCAAAAGAGTATTTAATAAACATTGGGCACAAGATCAGGATCCATCATACACAGCAGATCGTTTCAGTGTGTTCATACACAGACATATTCATCAAAACTAGCTGGTCGTTGAATTTTTTTTAACGCGAAAAATTTTTTTTTGCGCGATTTTCGATTTTGATTTCCGCGGAAATCCTCGTTTCCGCGACGAATTCCAGGCTCTGGAAAATAGACAAGTAAATAAGTAATACATAATTAAAGAGGAGAAAAAAAAACACTGATGTTTCCTGACAACTTACCCAGTCTTGCACGTCCCTTGACCTGGTCTTTATACTTCATCAGCTCCTGGTAAGCAGCAATCTCAAAGGCCCCAGCCCCAGGCAGTACACAGCCTGTTGGCAAGAAACAAGCATCCATTACCTATATTTATCTATTCTAAAAAGATTGGGAAAAGAAGAAAAAAAACTTTCATAAACGAAATATTAAACAAAACAAAGCTGTAAATAAAACAAATAAATACATAATAAACAACTGAATTAACCCTCTGCCTACCACGCAGCTCTGTACCGCAAGACTATGAAAATACCATGGCAAGGGAAGCAACTCTGCAACATGCACACACTCGCCTCAAAGAAACATCCATAAAAAATTACTACTGCACTCACCATGTGCAGAAAAATGATGAAAAAATTCCAAAGACATCACTCCACCCATATCAGTCCAGTGAACAGTCACTGCATCTCTAGCAGCCTTTGATTTTGTCATTTTTCTTTTTTTTGGCACTAGGCGCAACAGCAAGCGGCAACTCTACATCACTGTCACCATCATCCAAATCACTTTCATTTTCAGTTTCAAAATCGGCAAGATCGATATCCGACTCATCTCTCTTATGGATTTCTTCCAAAGAAAACCCCTCAAATTCACTTTCTTCATCACTATTGTATCCGAAAATGGACTCCAGAAGCTGCAAAGTTTCGTCATCTGCCATTTTGAACAAAATTTTTGTCAAAAAAATCCCCAAACTTTGCAAATTCACAGCAGCAAAACTATTCTGCCATTTGCCTTGCAACAAACCGGAAAATAACAAGCGGAAATGGAAGTACCGGAAAGCAATACTGTCGCAAGTGCATTCTGGGATATGCAAAAGTGAAAGGAGAACATGTTGACATGGTATTCAGTGGTCGATCTTGGTCGATCCAGTATTCAGACAACGCAAATTTCGCGGTCGATCTTGGTCGATGCGGCAGGCAGTGGGTTAATGAAGAAATGATTTTAGCTTAAGTTTGAATATATTCATTAATAATCAAAAATATTGTGTTTATGTGGAAGCCTATAAGGGAAATATATTTACTAACAATCAAAAATATTGTGTTTATGTGGAAGCCTATAAGGGAAATATATTTACTAACAATCAAAAATATTGTGTTTATGTGGAAGCCTATAAGGGAAATATATTTACTAACAATCAAAAATATTGTGTTTATGTGGAAGCCTATAAGGGAAATATATTTACTAATAATCAAAAATATTGTGTTTATGTGGAAGCCTATAAGGGCAATATATTGACTAATAATCAAAAATATTGTGTTTATGTGGAAGCCTATAAGGGCAATATATTGACTAATAATCAAAAATATTGTGTTTATGTGGAAGCCTATAAGGGAAATATATTTACTAATAATCAAAAATATTGTGTTTATGTGGAAGCCTATAAGGGAAATATACTAACAATCAAAAATATTGTGTTTATGTGGAGCCTATAAGGGAAATATACTAACAATCAAAAATATTGTGTTTATGTGGAAGCCTATAAGGGAAATATACTGACTAACAATCAAAAATATTGTGTTTATGTGGAAGCCTATAAGGGAAATATACTGACTAATAATCAAAAATATTGTGTTTATGTGGAAGCCTATAAGGGAAATATACTGACTAACAATCAAAAATATTGTGTTTATGTGGAAGCCTATAAGGGAAATATACTGACTAACAATCAAAAATATTGTGTTTATGTGGAAGCCTATAAGGGAAATATACTAACAATCAAAAATATTGTGTTTATGTGGAAGCCTATAAGGGAAATATACTGACTAACAATCAAAAATATTGTGTTTATGTGGAAGCCTATAAGGGAAATATACTAACAATCAAAAATATTGTGTTTATGTGGAAGCCTATAAGGGAAATATATTTACTAATGATCAAAAATATTGTGTTATGTGGAAGCCTATAAGGGAAATATACTGACTAATAATCAAAAATATTGTGTTTATGTGGAAGCCTATACGGAAGAAAACCTGGACGGACTCGCACAATGGCTGAGGGCAGAGAGGGTGGGAGATGCACTTGCAGCGACAAGGGATAAGTTAGTATGGTGGGCCAGGATCACCAACGCCACGCGGCAGGGCACATGATAATGATGATGATGATGATGTAGAAGCCTGGTTGGTACAGAGGCAGAAGTAACACTTGCCTTCCAATTTGCCTATGTAAATTTGCATGGGTGCATATCAAGCCCAGGAAAGTTTATCTCTACAAGCAGAGTCCTGTCTATCCACATGTTAATGAGCACCTGATTTTCTTCAAAATATATGAAGGGTAAGGCGGTGAGAGAGAGGAGATGGGCACGGTCCTCATAATGCTGGCCCCCGAAGAAAGATGAGGTCTCTACCACCTCACTCCTCTAAGACCTCAGTCCTGTCCAAAGTCCTGTGACGCTGAGGCTGTGAGGAAAAGAGGTTGTGTAGATCTCACCTTTCCTTCTGAACCAGCGTTATAAGCATGTCCATCTCCTCTCCCCTGCTATTTCGTATTTCATGTCTACAGCTGGGTGGCCTGGAGGCTATATGCCCACTTTTTTCTTCTAATGCCGGACTCAAACCCATGGCGTCAAATTGAAAGGCAGGAGTTCTACCACCACGCCAATCATTAACAATAAAATCCACGTCATCTGAAACACCTGGTAACTTACCATCTTCAATGGCGTTCTTGACAGCTCTCAGACCGTCACGGATGGCGTCCTTGATCTGGGTGATGGTATGGGAGTTGGGTCCCTTGACCAGGATCGTGACTGACTGAGGATTTTTACATTCCTCCACAAACGTGTACTTGTTCTCGCCCTAAAACAACATTAAAGCACTGGAAAAACCAAACAATGGAACTGTGATTATTACAACATTCTGCATGCATTTGACAACACTCAAATTCCCATCAAAATAAAACAAGTCAGTAAGCCTTCAGATTTTCCTTAAGATTATCGCAATTTCCCTTTAGTCTCCACACACTTCAGGCTAATAATACAATTCATGAGATCAATCTAAATACAACTACGCACCTCGACTCCTTATCAGAATGCTACTTCAGCAGAAGAGAACTCTTTACGAAAACATCTTTATACCATTATGACCCAAAGCGTAAATACAAACCATCGAAGGTATCACTTACAGCGCAGAAGCCTCCCCTAACCACCCATCCAGTCATCCACCCACATCTCTTAAACCTTATGGCTCCCGCACCCTGTCCACCAGCATCCTGCACTACCAGCGATGCTAACAAAGCAAAAACTTAACCCTTTGATTCTCTCACCCTATCCACCAGCTTCCAACTTAACCCTTTGATTCCCTCACCCTATCCACCAGCTTCCTGCAGTGGATAGGGTGAGGGAATCAAAGGGTTAAGTTTTTGCAGTTGGTGGATAGGGTGTGGGAGTCAAAGGGTTAACCTATTCATTCCAGATGATGTGACTATTCTCTTCTTTACGAAAAAGAAAAATGAAACTAAAAACAAAATTTGACTGGTTGTTGTACTTCTCCCTTTTAAATCAGAAAACGAGTATAAAAACTACAACCATCAGTTGTTTTAGAGGTACTGACCTACTTACAGATAGATTCTATATTAACAGATCCTTGATCTCTGACCTTAAAATTCATATGACTTTTCCCAAGTGCTGAACAAATAAAAGTTTGATAGCTATGCAAACAAAAAAAAACATAAATCGCTCATTTACTGACCAGCACTGTCTCGAAGACCAGACCAGCCTCTCCCAGATTGTCAGGGGTCAGGTCATCCACAGAGTTCACGGCCATTCCACCACAAGCCAGAGCCAATCTGCACATGTATCATCCACAACACTTTATCTGATCGCTGTTTCAAGTTTTGGCCTGCAGATCTCAATCATAAGTGCAAGAACTGATCAAAACCTTTTTCTCTTACAATAACAAAGTGTCATATCCATGCTTATGTAACTGTGATGCTGTCAAACATAAAGCACAGCCAAGCTTTATTTCTGACTCCTTGATCAGCCAACTTTGTAATGTCACCCATCAAAACTTACACATTTTCTACTTTCAACCCTCCAGTCATCATCATCATCATCCGGTGCCCTGCCACATGGCGTTGGCGACCATGGACTTCCAACCATCTCTATCTCTCGTTGCCCCCAGCATCTCTCCCACCCTCCTCATCCCCAGCCACTCTGCAAGTCCGTCAAGCATTCTCTCCCTGGGTCTACCTGGTGCTCTCTTTCCCTCTAGCTTTCCCGTTGTGACCAGGTGCTCCAAATCCCCCTTCCTCATAAAATGGCCTATAAATGTTGCTTGTCTTTTCCTAATCTTCCTTATGAGTGATCTATTTGTGTCTGCCTCCATCAAGACTGTCTCGTTTGTTTTCTTTGCTGTCCATGGAACTCTCAACATTCTTCTGAGAAACCACATCTCGGCTGCCTCGATCCTGCTCTGGCTTTGCTTGCTGACTGTCCACACCTCGCATCCATACAGATTTTCTGTGGTCCCATTGGCTCAGTTCACCGAAAGCCGTGCTGATAACGCCAGGGTTGTGGGTTCAACCCTCAGGACGGCCACATTTTCAAGGAGACATTATATATTTCAACCATGTCGACAGGCAGACAAGGCTATGTGTTGTATTAACTGATGGTGCTTTCTGTGATGTAATTAAACAAAATACTGTGAGAGAAGTTTATACTTTGTGGCTGATTGTTATTTGTTTAGGCAAGAGACACAGATACACACATTACAATGTCGCCAAGAGAGTTCCAATGACAAGATTGATACAAATGTAGCTTAAGATACAAAACCCATATGCTATCGGAGGACCTCGGAATTTTGCGAGCTTATGAGGCTTATGTGCAGGCTTAAGATTTGTGCCATGGCCATTTTGTATCTTCTCCATCACATGGTACCAGTGGCATCAGTGCCTATGGATTTCATTCTAAGCACGGAGACATTATCCTGAGAAACTGAAATTGAAACTAAACCAGACCTGTGACCAGTATCTTGTTAAGGACAAACAAATACACAGCCAAGAAATTCTAATTGACACACCCACCCAACACAATCGCACTCTTTATGGTACTCTGGTCAATCACTTAGATACACACTGTTACTGTTATTTTTGTTTAAAGCTCAACCAATTACATAAAGCCATATCAGGGCTATCACCCATTTCAAAACATTAACAATACTTCATCAGATATAAAAACAAAGAAAATTCAGTGCACATATCAAAGCATTTGCACACATAATCTAAGGAAACGGCCCTGACATTGACCACTTCTTCCAATTTATCTTACAGGGGATTTAAAAAACATACCTGAATACAACTTTAAACATAACTAAAGACATACATAAAAATGGGCATAAACTATCAAAAATTGCTTCCGCACATCTCATTTCCTAAGAACCAAAAATGCACTTAATACATATACTAAATTATCAATCCTAAGAGAAAGTACATAAGACTTTATCAAACATATACAGATTAATGGTCCAGCAAGGCAGAAAATGATACAAAGAAATGACAGAAAGCAAAAAAAAAGGCAGAAACAAAGAGGGTGACAGAAAACAAGAAATTTCTAGCACAGAATTTCCAGAAGGCAGGGATACTATTTATATTGAGAGAGCCCCCGGCATTTCCACAGGGGATCAGATACACACAGACCACTCAATAACTCACCTCTCCATGTTGCGCCTCTTGGCCCGACGCAATGCAACAATGCCCTCCTTAGCCAGCATGTCGAGGGAGAAAGGGTCAATCCCCTTCTGGTTGATGACCACGAAGCCACGCTTGTTCCCCTCACACACCTGCTTCTTCAGGGCGATGATTTTGCGCACACGCTCATCGATGAACGCTCGCTCTGCTTCCACAAGCTTCTCCCGCTCCTGGGCACTCTTGTAGAAGAATCCTGAGTTGACCTCACTGCCAGAGAGAAAATGCTCCATGAAACAATACTGATGTCTCCTTGAACTTTAGCAAGCCGCATTTGTTTGGAGAAATTTCTGCCTGCAGCCACATTCTTTTTGGGTGACTGAAAAACTTGCACACCCACCTACTTCAAATTGCTATAATTTCTTTTTCTATTGTTTGTACAGTTATGAAATTTGGAGTGAATGTAGAGGAATGAATAAAGAACATGCTGATACCAACCATTGTGTTTTTGTGTATACTTGTATTATGAAAAAAATACATAAAATGACATGACAAACAAAAATGACTAACGGGTGTTTATGAGTCATGGGGTCCTGGGGTGCGCTGGGTCTTGAAATGCACCAGACTGTGGTACCTATTCAGCTATCAAAGCAGGGATATGGGCACAAAATTCTGAATATCTTGCCGATTAAAGCCTAAAAACTCTTCATCAGAGTCAGAGCCAAAGAAGAACTCCTGCAGTATTTGCTCGGTGACGGCGTCCATGTAGAAATTTTCCTCAAAAAACATTGATGAAGTTTGAACATTTATTGCAAACAAACCACAAGGCAAATGGTGCTCACACAGACAGGAAGAGGAAGGCTAAAGCATGCTGCATTGTGGGACCGCTACTTTCAGATTCGTTCTTCTCAACCAATCGGCTAAAAGCTTGCTGTTTACACAACCTCTCAGTGGGCGCACATGTGCACCTACAGCTGTATCGGCACAATGACGCTTCTGCGCACCAGTGCGCCACCGGCGTGATAAAGGTTAATAGTTACAGTTCAATCAAAGATCTGCATGTCAACATGCCCACGAATAGTCCTATACAGACAGAACAAGTATTTGCTTCTACTCTTTTGAAAAGGAAATTTTTCTTTCTTTCTGTAATATACCAATCAGACACTTGTTGACTTTGTTAACTTCTATGTCCTTGCAAAGCTTAACCCCTTCCCTGCCAAGGTATTTGTGGCCTTTTGCACTGCTTACTGCCGGGACAAAATCTTGCTTTTTTCAGTATGTTCACTAATTTGTTCATTGCTCATTCATTTCGTAAGATATCTTTTCAGTTTTTGGCATGTTTTTTCCTTATACCCTTGGCTATGGTTTGATTTCATAATTGATTTGGTCGAAAAATAGTATGATTACAGCCAATATAATGAGCCTTTTTAAAAAAAACAAAAAACCTTCGGAACACAAATACACACAGTAGCATAAAACCACACAAAACAGAGTAAAATTTGGTTTTTGTATATGATAAACATCAAGTGAAAAAGTTTTCTTCTTATCATTATTCTATGTGAATGTTTTTCTATATACTCTATGTGAATGTTTTTCTATACAACAGTCAATAAATTCTTGGGTGTAGCACAGTAGAGGAAGTGAAAGAAGAGGCAGTTGTTCCGTCATCTTGAATCGCATTATTGGGTTCGTTACTTTCTGATGCTGATTAGACCAAATCTTCAATTCTCTGAACGGTCAAAGGGAAAAAACTGCACTTTGACATCTCCACAAGAGGTTGGCCAAGTTTCTAGTGTTATCTTCCATTTTTTTCACTTGAAATTTCAATGATGAAAATCCGTGGCAGACATGGTTACGGGCATATGGACACGTCAAAACGGACCCGTAGTAGACATGGCGTAAGGAGGGAAGAGGTTAAAAGTGACTCAATCTGATAGAACATAAACCCACTGAACCTACAAAACAATACTTGATTATGATGATATTTGATGAAATACATGTGCAGAACCACACTCGAAATAAAACTACAGTATATCACCTAAGCAACATTTGACAACAAACTGTACACCAAAGTATGAAGCCTTCAATATTCAAGACATAACAGTAAAGTATGTATACCAACGTACACCCTGCAACATCTGACAACAAAATGTATACCAAAGTATAAAGCCTTTAATACTTAAGACATAACAGCAAAGTATGTATACTGACGTTTTCTCATACTCCAGGGACACGTTGCAGGTAAGGATGAAGGCATCAGTGGTGTGTTTCTTCATGTCAGGGTGACGAGCACCATGGTCCATCACCAAACCTCGCACCAAACTGTCAAACATGACAAACACTTGACATCATCTCAGTCATTCAACGGCTATTATCCTTTGTCATTCTGTTCATTTTTAAGAAATTCAATGTCTCAAGTTGCTGTCTTTGGCTTCAATTCAATACCCATCATGATATACAAAACCATGCATGTCTGAAATTACGTTCTTTGCTTTCAACTTAACACGACAATACAATACAACAATACAATATTTTATTTATATAGTGCAAAATCTTGATAAAATCAAATCTAAGCGCTGAAACACGCACGCACGCACGCACGCACGCACGCACGCACGCACGCACCGCACACACACACACACACACACACACACACACACACACACACACACACACACACACACACACACACACACACACACACGCGCACGGCTATAAATGGGGAGAAAGAATAAAAGCAATGGAAAATTATAGACAGCATATTATGTACAATTATATATTACAATGTGATTCCCCTCCGAGTGGAGACAAGCTGCAGAGGGGATTGAGTGAGGTCAGGATTTTATGCAGAGGAAAAAAGGTGACTTTTGAGAGCGGACTTGAAGGAGACAAAAGTAGGCTGCTGACGGACAGAGAGAGGAAGTTTGTTCCTGAAAGTGGACCAGAAACAGAGAAGGCTCGTGGACCATAGGTATTGAGCTTAGTGCGTGGAAAGCGAAAAGTCAGAGGATCAGAGGCAGAGCGGAGGGTACGTGAGGGAACATAGATCTCAAGTAGGCTTGACAGGTAATCGGGGGCTGCGTTATTGAGGCTTTTGTAGCACATGGTGTCTAGTTTGTACTGTATGCGCTTTGATACAGGGAGCCAGTGAAGTTGTGCCAGGACAATCTTTTTTATCCAGATCACTCTGACTTCAGAAATTAAAACAATATCTGCAATTATGCATGTATTCTATGTCTCATTCACTTTATTTCAAACTCACTGGCTCATTTTCTACCCCAATAATGTTGAATATGCAAGCTTCAGTCCTAAGTTTACCTCTCAGACCCAGCACTTCACTAACACATCTCAAAAAACCACCTGACATGACTATGAAACAACAAAAATATGGCCAAGGACAAGACGTTTGTGGAGGACTTTCACTATTGCTCCAGTAGCAGATGTATGTATGACAGACACTGAGATTTCCGTACTGTTGTGGGGCATGCAATTTAAAGACATTCTGTTAGATCAACCTGATTACCATGAAAAAGCTCTAATTTCATACAAGAGGTTTTACTTTACAAATGCACATGATGATGATTATGGTGATAACTCACGTGCTGTCCATATCAGTCTTATGCTGCATCTCCATCAACTCCACCATGTGGAGATCAATAGCTTCTCCTGGTCGCTGAATGGCCAGTACAGCATCCACCACATGCTGAAATCCAACATTCATTTAATGGTTTAGATTCACTTTTGTAAAATGACAAAACACTTTTTTTCTTTTTTTAAATCTATATTGATAATGACAAGAAGCTTCAAATAACACTTAAGTACTGGCAAATAAAACTTAAGTACTGGCAAATAAAACTTAAGTAGTGGTTCAGCACATAGCCAAATTTTAGAATGGTTAACATAACTTCTAAAAGACAAATCATCGTCCAACTATAAACAATCCACTAGAATTAATTACCGAAAAACAAAAGTACACAAACGAATACAAAACACAAACAAATTCTAAGAAACATTTAAATCAAATAAAACAAAACAAAACAAAACAGAGGGTGGAGGAACAAGCTCACAGTGCTCTAGAGCCTTTATTTTACTTCATGTCAAATTTTCAGTCTCTTTAGAGACAGTACTTACTCATTCCAATACTTATAGCAATTACCCTAAAACTGTAAAACTGTACCTCAGTCAGCAGGTCAGCCAAGTCTGTGTGCACTTTGGTGCGCAGTGAAGTACGAGCCACCTGTATCAGGGTTTCACGGTTCACCTCTCTCTTCACCTTCACAGCTTCCAAAACCTACACGCAACAACACAAACAGTCAGACACAGTGGAGCATACGCAGTCAAAACTGACGCTGTAAAAACATACTCTCTCCTTCACCACTTTCAAAAAAAAAAAACACACACACAAAACATTTTCAATTCAAAGAAATGTAAACCTTTCAAGAGTATGTGTGTGTGTGTGTGTGTGTATGTCAGGGGGGTGGGTGGGTTTAATAAGCAAAACCATTATCACCAAACTGAACACATCTCTCACACACACACACACACACACACACACACACACACACACACACACACGCAAGCGCGTGCACCACACACACACACACACACACACACACACACACACACACACACACACACACACACACACACACACACACACACACACACACACACACACAGAGGCAAATACAAGATCAAAGGAACAAATCTGTGTTGAAGGAGAAACTATGAATATTTCTAATATTTACAATGTAGATGCTCACACACACACACACACACACACACACACACACATATAACACACACACACACACACACACACACACACACACACACATACACACACACATATATACACACACACATATATACACACACACACACACACACACACACACACACACACACACACACACACACACACACACACACACACACACACACACATGCAGCAGCAACGTCAAGGTCAAAGGAACACATCTGTGTTGAAGAAGAAACTACGAATACTTCTCTTATATGTAGAATATAAATACTGACCCTGATACAGAGGAAAATAATTTCATATTAATTAAAACTGAACAGTCCTATCCATTCCTGCTTACAACAAGCAACACTGTCATGATTATAAGCACAGTTCAAACACATAAACAAGAGCAACAAAATGTATCAAGCCATAACCAGGACACTCAATACAGAAAAACTACAAATGGTACCTCAAGAGCCTTGTTTCTTGCCATTTCAAAGCCCTCAGTGATCAAGCGGGGATGCAAACCCTGAAAACACACACAGACATTATTCTTACTGTTCTACAGTGTATATATAAATACGGGGATGCAAACACTGAAAACACACACAGAAATCATTCTTACTGTTCTACAGTGTATATATAAATACAGGGATGCAAACCCTGAAAACACACACAGACATTATTCTTACTGTTCTACAGTGTATATATAAATACAGGGATGCAAACCCTGAAAACACACAGAAATCATTCTTACTGTTCTACAGTGTATATAAATACAGGGATGCAAACCCTGAAAACACACACAGAAATCATTCTTACTGTTCTACAGTGTATATAAATACAGGGATGCAAACCCTGAAAACACACACAGACATTATTCTTACTGTTCTACAGTGTATATATAAATACAGGGATGCAAACCCTGAAAACACACACAGACATTATTCTTACTGTTCTACAGTGTATATATAAATACAGGGATACAAACCCTGAAAACACACACAGACATTATTCTTACTGTTCTACAGTGTATATATAAATACAGGGATGCAAACCCTGAAAACACACACAGACATTATTCTTACTGTTCTACAGTGTATATATAAATACAGGGATGCAAACCCTGAAAACACACACAGACATTATTCTTACTGTTCTACAGTGTATATATAAATACAGGGATGCAAACCCTGAAAACACACACAGACATTATTCTTACTGTTCTACAGTGTATATATCAGGGTGGGGAACACTTGGCAAGAGTTTCCTCTGGAAATGGTGTGGGGTGCAGGGGCAACGCCCTGCTGGGGGGTCAGGGGGGCGAAGCCCCCCTGAAGCTGAAGCATTTTTACAATTTTCAGATGTTTTCAAGGCCTCTCCATGTTGTCCAACGCACAAGATGGCGACTCTGACCGGAAGTCAACACTACCGGTACATATCAACCCGGAAGTTGACCGAAACTAACCTAAAATGCGCAAAACTCGTCGAGGGTTTTTTTTTTTTTTTTCGTTGCCGATTTTTTTTCACCGCTGAATTTTTTTTTTCTGCCGCGGAAATCCTGTCGTTTTCCGCTGAAAATAACGAATCCGCTGAGAATTCCCCAGCCTGATATATAAATACAGGGATGCAAACCCTGAAAACACACACAGACATTATTCTTACTGTTCTACAGTGTATATATAAATACAGGGATGCAAACCCTGAAAACACACACAGAAATCATTCTTACTGTTCTACAGTGTATATATAAATACAGGGATGCAAACCCTGAAAAAACACACAGAAATCATTCTTACTGTTCTACAGTGTATATATAAATACAGGGATGCAAACCCTGAAAACACACACAGAAATCATTCTTACTGTTCTACAGTGTATATATAAATACAGGGATGCAAACCCTGAAAACACACACAGACATTATTCTTACTGTTCTACAGTGTATATATAAATACAGGGATGCAAACCCTGAAAACACACACAGAAATCATTCTTACTGTTCTACAGTGTATATATAAATACAGGGATGCAAACCCTGAAAAAACACACAGAAATCATTCTTACTGTTCTACAGTGTATATATAAATAATCTCTTAACCCTCTGCCTCCCTCACCCTATCTGCCAGCATCCTCCATTGTCAGCCATGACAGCAAACACTTAACCCTTTCACTCCCTCACTCTATCCACCAGATTCCTGCAGGAAGCTGGTGGATAGGGTGAATCAGTGAAGGGGCTAAGTTTTTGCAGCTAGTGGATGAGGTGCAGGAATGAAAGGATTAAGCTAACAATTGAACTGATAACTTTCCTACTTTGCTCCACAAAATTAAATACTAAAATGAACCTTGCACAGAATGTAGAGCTTCAAACAACAAATTACACTTCAATACATGTCAAAAACTATGTTCACAAAAGAAAGAAATTTGAGAACAAGAAACTCCTATTTTTAACAACTAAACCACCTCATCCTACCTCCATAATTTTCAACTACGTCAAAACAGTCACTTTTCTAATTTTCCAGATAATCCCAAAGCACTGAAAACATCCCTTCTTTACCCACCTCTTCATACCTGTAATTCATTTAACCCTGTAAGTGCCAAAGTGTAAATAAAGAGGTAAATCGCCTGCGCCACGAGTTTTAAATGTCTTGACTTAAAGTTAAAAAAAAAATTCATCTCTTCATCCAGCCCAGAAAACCTCACAACACTATATATTTTCTTGTTCAGTACACTTTACAACACACCAGGAGCAGCAGTACTTTCGTTTTTACGATCGCCAGTGCTAGTAATGTCACTCAGACTGTTATCTGGGTCAAGTCTGACTAAAGACATCAACATCAAAATATCATCTCCATGCGCCATATTATCGTCATTTTCACTCTTATCGAGTGAATCAGCAGACTGCAAATCAGAATCAGCTCCACATGTAATGATTTCTGCAACTTCCTTCCCTGTGCAAAATTGTTTTTCGGGCTCGATCGACACTCAGTGTTGAAGCGAGTTCGACCGCCATTGTTTGTATTCGCTGAATAGTAATCAGCTGTAGGGGGTCACCTTTTCGATCGCACAGGTGGAAAAGGCCGTAAAATGTCACACATTCATAATTAGCATCTATTTATAGAGGGAATCTTGAAGTTTCCGTTAAATATTTTACACGTCACTGAAAGAACTGGGGTTTTCTGGCTACAAATAAAAAAGGTCGCCCACCAAATATTTGTGTGTATGGAGGTGTATGTATCAGTGAACAGCTTAAAGAGTGCTGGTAACAGTTGACAGGCCATTCCAGTTGAGGCAAGTGTTCTGGTCATATTTTCAATGAAACTGATATTCACTAATAATTAAAAGATACAATGAAAGGCCACTACAGGGCAGCTGCTTCACAAAAGTACATGGTGCAATTATCGTTTTCATGACTTCATCCTCACCTCAGCAATGTACAGATCAGCCTGTTTCAGCAGCTCCCCAATGATCAGCACGTTGGATGTTGTCCCATCACCAACCACATCATCTTGTGCAGTGGCAACTCGAGCAATCAGGGAAGCTGTTGGATGCTGGATTTGCTGTTTAAGGAGAAAGAAGGCGGTTACACTTATGGTGAAGAATGATTGTACATGTGTAAGCACAAGTGTGTGTGTGTGTGTGTGTGTGTGTGTGTGTGTGTGTGTGTGTGTGTGTGTGTGTGTCTGTTGTGTGTGTGTGTGTGTCTGTGTGTGTGTGTGTGTGTGTGTGTGTGTGTCTGTGTGTGTGTGTGTGTGTGTGTGTGTGTGTGTGTGTGTGTGTGTGTGTGTGTGTGTGTGTCTGTGTGTGTGTGTCTGTGTTTGTCTGTCTGTGTTTGTCTGTCTGTGTTTGTCTGTCTGTGCATGTGTCTGTGTATATAAGTACTTATGTGTTTCAAGGGTGTGCATGCACATATTAACCCCTTGACACCCTCACCTTAACTGCCAGCTTTCTGCAGGAAGCTGGTAGATAGGGTAAGGGAGTCAAAGGGTTAAAATCAGTATTGTATACAGTACGATTCAACTTTGCCAAAGTAGCTTACCCATTTCTTTTTCATAGATCTTGTTTACATTACAAGAATTAAAGTAAATCAAACAATATATATGTTAAATGCTTGTTTAAATGTACATTAACATACCCAGAACTTAAGCCTGATGTTAAAATCATATGCAGTGGAATGAACTTTAAATCTAAATAAGCCAATATGTATATCAAATATTTTCAAAAATCAAAACAAAATACAGAGAATGCCCTGAAGTATATCTAGAGTCTTACATTTCCAGTTTCCCCTTTTGATTCACAAAGCAATTTTTACAGGAACAACACTTTTATCAAGGCTCATACCCCATTCCACCCACAATCCCCATAACAATGTCTGGTTTGATTAACTTGTTCGTAATGTTCTTTGTTTATGATGAGTTCAATGCATAAGCTACAGACTAAAATTTCAAAGTCACTGCAAATTGTGAAATTCTCCATCATTATTAATTTAATATATCATAATATTATTATGAAATTGTCCACATTATTAATATCATAACAATATTATTTTATCAGCCACAGCTGCTCTGTTCATTGTCAAAGAAAGTCACAGGTTGTGTAGTTACCATTTCATGAAGCAGAACATTTCCATCCTTGGTCAGTTTGATATCTCCAGCTCCCGACACCAACCTGGAAACAAACAGAAAATGTCAATAAATTCAAAATACAAGCTTGCAAGTGTAAACAAACTTTTACTTGTAAATTCTGTTTCCTTTTGTCTCTGCCGGAAAAAAATTACCATTACCATGAACTTGGCAATTGTGGAACACACACACACACACACACACACACACACACACACACACACACACACACACACACACACACACAAACACACACACACAACACACACAGAGAGAAAACTCCATCCGTTTAAGAGAAGTACAAAATTTAAGTCAAGCCTTCTGGATTCCCTCTACAAATAGACAAAAATCTGATATGCCTGACACTTTTCTCTCTGTGCAATAGAAAATGTGACCCCCTAAATCCGATTACCATTCGGTGACTTGAAACATGCCAGACAATGCAGTTCCCAGCACTTGCGTATGAAAATCAACTTTTACAGCCGAACAAGTACCAATCTCTGTTGACACACTCAATGACTGGGAAAGTGATGATGATGATCTGGAGCATGCAGGTAACAGCAGATATTCATATTGCAATAGTCACACTTGAACGTTTTGACTCCCATACCCTATCCACACACTGCAAAACTAAACCCTTTGAAACCCTCACCCTAATGTCCCTATCCACCAGCTTCTTGCAGGAATCTGGTAAACAGGGTGAGGGAATCAAAGGGTTAAGCTTTTGCTATGTTAGCAAAGTTGGCATTTTGAAGCTGGATGCTAGCGGACAGGGTGCAGGAGTCAAAAATGACTGACAGCATAATCACTACCCACACTGCAGACATGTTTACCCCCAGTTCAAGCCAGGAGGGAGATTGGGGTCCAAAAATAGGGAGATTTGTGCTCCAACTAGGGAGATCCCAATCTTTAAGGATATTGAGCGCAGTGTAACGTTGAGCGTACTGGTTGAGCCCATAATAATACAATATTGCATAAAAAAATTCATATTTCAAGTTTGAATGTTTCGTATGATTGATGATCACATTAATAAAACCTTTTAAAAATTAAAATACTCTGGACTCACTGACATGCAAGCGCGCGCACACACACACACCTTTCAGCAGAGTTGAAAACACATCTGTCACAGTTGCCAGAGTTGGACACTTGTCAGCATAGATGATCAAACAAAAATATTTTTTCTTTTTCACAAGTGGAATATCCTTTGTTGACGACCCTTCATCATCTGTTTCATGGTCGTTTGGCCTCTTCGATGCCATTTTTGTTCAATCAGCACTGTAAAGCTTCACGAACCTTTTTGAATTCAACGCCACACGCTTTCCAGTGCCAAACATCGACCGATCGCCAACAATGGCCGCCTAGCTAAACTTCATTCTCATTGGTTGGTTCTTTTCTGTAAACCAATCGGATGAGGTGTAGCAAAAAGCTTTCAGCAGAGCCTCTTTAATACCGGAATCGGTCCCCAAATCGCCGATTTTTTTAAATGATTCTCGCGAAAGCTAAAAATCGGGAGATTCAGCACAGTCGGCGGGAGATCGGGAAATCACTACGAAAATCGGGAGTCTCCCGCCAAAATCGGGAGGGTAAACAGGTCTGCACACTGGCAACCAACATACCAAACCCCTGCTGCTACTGTGCTAGCATAGCCTACTTACTACCTCCGAGTCTGAGTGAAATGTCACGAAGAAGCTGAAACTCAATAACTGAGAGTAACTTTGAAAAGAAAGTATACACCTATGGTTAGTGGTTCTTGCAGTAAGAGAAGGTGAGGGTGTGTCAAGGGGGCATGGTAGTTAAAATAGTACACTACAGGGAGAGGTCAAGGTGGTAGTAAGAAACTCTGGGAAGAGCTGGACAGCAGAAGGTCCTCAGAGGAGGAAAAAAGTGAAACAAGTGTTTCAAGCCCTTAACTCCTGACAAGAGTTCACCTTTGAGTGAAACAAGCCACGAAAAAGCTGAAACTGAATAACTGATTCTAGCATTGAAAAGAAAGTGTGCACCTATGGTTAGTGGCTCTTGCAGTAAGAGAAGGTTAGGGTGTGT
The DNA here is from genome assembly GCA_030674185.1 of Monoplex corrugatus. Lineage (NCBI taxonomy): Eukaryota > Metazoa > Mollusca > Gastropoda > Littorinimorpha > Ranellidae > Monoplex > Monoplex corrugatus. The sequence continues at coordinate 67,849,394 of JAPXFY010000022.1, forward strand.
CAAGGGGGCATGGTACACTACAGGGAGGTCAAGGTGTTGTGTATAGAGACCTACGGTATTTTACAATGCAGTTGGATTAACTCTGCTTCTGAATGTGTGTTTAGTGAGTTTGGAGTTTGTTCAAGCGGGATTCATTGCACTTGGACAGTTTCGAACGCACTCCACCCATATCTGCCAGCAATTAGGCCTGTCAGACTTGCCATCATACTCATATGGTAGTTGTCCAAGCAAATCTAGATTGTATGTTGTGCCCTGCTTTGGATTTTAATCCTCCTGGGATGATGAGCCACGATCTTGGCTTCGCCATCCAAACACGATGAGCCACAATCGTAGCTCCGTTCATACCTTCCGTTGAATATTGTCCAATCTACTAAACGAACACAAACTGACCAAGCAGAAGGCTTCCTTTGTGTGGCCTCAGCCTTCTTCCTCTCATATGGTCACCTTTTTGCTGTTCTTCAACTGTCATCAGTCATTGATGGAGTGCTGGTTGTCATTCAGTTTGGTTTGTTTTAACACCTATCATCATCATCAGGTGCCCTGCCGCATGGCGTTGGCGATCATGGACTTCCATCTGTCTCTATCTCTTGTTGCCCCAAGCATCTCCTCCACCCTACTCGTCTTCAGCCACTCCGCAAGTCCGTCTAGCATTTTCTCCCTGGGTATACCTGGTGCTCTCTTTCCCTCCAGCTTTCCCACTGTGACCAGGTGCTCCATATCCCCCTTCCTCATAAAATAGCCTACAAATGTTGCCCGTCTTTTCCTAATATTCCTTATGAGTGATCTACTTGTGTCTGCCTCCATCAAGACTGTCTCGTTTGTTTTCTTTGCTGTCCATGTTAACACCTATACTTTGAAATATTTGACAAAGAGGGGACGTAATCAGGCCGCGAGGCCTAGGCCATTGAAAGCTGGTCCCTATTACTACTACTACTACTACTACATTGTACTTTTCATCGCACATGCGCGGATGTGTTTATTATTTTAACACTGTAAAGTGTAATTTCATTTTCTCCTGTAAACAAGCGTTTATTCTAGTATTTCTACTTTTGTTTGCAGTTCAGGATTTGAACTCCTTTCTCAAGATAGGTATATTTTTGTAGAAAATGTTTAGCCTAGAGAGCATATAGTAGGCCTATAACAAAAAATGAATAAAAATTTTTAAAAAACAGGCGTCCAAAACAAAACAAATTGTGTTTCTTATCATTTTTAGTTTGTGGTCACACAATTTTCTTAAAGTAGCATGTTTTCTACTTGATTTTGACTGAACATGGAAGTGTGCACTAGCCAAAGCCTACTAAGTACAGGTCTAGACTAATAATAGTATGCCATTATAATTATGGGGATGTAGCTCTAGTATTTAATCTATGAGAATGAGGTTTTCTTGGATGAATCACGATATAGTTGTTTCAAATCAAAACACTCAAAACCCTTTGACGCAGAGTGATTGATCTCTTGATCTGCACTGAAAGATAAAACAGTAACCACTAATCACAGTCACTGAGTCAGTGTATGTTCTAGCACTTTCTAAGACTTATCAGTCGGCATTCGACCGGCCAGAACATGTTTTCTAGAATGTTCACACGTGGTTACTATACAAGTCTCTTATGATTTCCACTTACATTTTCATGGTGCCTTTGGGCCCAAGGTTCGATCGAAGAACATCTTGAAGACCTTTAGCAGCAGCGATGTTCACTGCTAAGGCTTGTGCAGCCCTTGCAACTTCTGCTTTAGGATTGAGCGTCTTGATCGCCGACATGTTGGTTCTCAGAGCATGCTAATCACGTGACTATCCAGGGAGTTAACAAGGCCGCACCCGGCTGCCAGACTTACCTTTCCTGAAGCTAGGCAATAACCACAACACACCCTCATTTTTGTACATTTGTTTGATTGGTTGGTTGACTGATTATTGTTGTTGTTGTTTAATAGCCAATCAATTGAGTTTCTTCACAGTCGTGATCAATATACTATGAACAAAATGTTCATTTGTGTTGTTTGCATGTGCACGTTTCTGCGTAAAAAGAAAGAATATATCTGTCAGTGTGTGTGTGTGTGTGTGTGTGTGTGTGTGTGTGTGTGTGTGTGTGTGTGTGTCACTGTGTGTGTGTGTGTCACTGTGTGTGTGTGTCACTGTGTGTGTGTGTGTGTGTCATCTGTGTGTGTGTGTGTGTGTGTGTGTGTGTGTGTGTGTGTGTGTGTGTGTGTGTGTGTGTGGTGTGTGTGCGTTTGCGTGCGCGCGCGCGGGTGTGTATCCTGACCCATGCAAGTTCTGTGTGTATATATATGTGTATGTATGGGTGCATGTGTGTGTACGTGCGTGTGTATGGTGTTGTGAGTGTGAGTGTGTGTGTGTGTGTTGTGTGTGTGTGTGTTGTGTGTGTGTGTGTGTGTGTGTGTGTATGTACACGGTGTGTGTATATTTGTGTGTGTGTGTATACATGGTGTGTGTACATGGTGTGTGTGTGTGTGTGTGTTGTGTAGGCCTACGTGCGTGCGTGCGTGCGTGTGTGTGTGATGTAAGCGCGCGCATACGTGTGCCCGTGCGTGCATATGTGCGAACGAGTGTGTGAGAGACATACGCTAATACTAAAATGAATGGGCAGCACTTAGTATGCTACATGTGTGTGTGTGTGTGTGTGTGTTTGTGTGCGTGAGAGAGAGAGAAGGGGGAGGGAGACAGACAGAGACAGACAGAGACAGACAGAGACATAGATAGAAGACAGATGGATAGACAGATACATATGGAAAAGTTTTATTCATTTATGGGTTTGGTCTCTTAAACAGGGGAGGGGGGGGGGGGGAGGATTGTGAACATTACACATTTAACAGCCATTATTCTTGAGCATATAGAAAGTGTACGAATACAAAACAAGTCAATTAACAATGATGTAAGAAACTTGTAATATCTCTGCATAGAAATATTTTGCACAAGAATGCAGATACTTTTCTTATGAAAATTGATAAAGTGAACTTGACACATAGACAATTACAAAGGAGACAGTCAGATATAGCTATTTTAAGCCCGTTCACTCATTCATATTCACACCTGCGCACGTGTCGTGCATACACACTCACACACACACACACACACACACACACACACCTCTCCCCCTCTCACACACACACACACACACACAACCCTCACTCTCCACATCAGACACACACACACGCCCCCCACCAACACACACACACACACACACACACATGTACACATATACTTTTTCTCAAATCTGGTTTGGTTTTTGTTTCAGTTTTGGGTGTTTTTAATCATAACATTTTCCATTTCCTCTGCTCTTCCAAATAAGATAAAATAAGCAGAAAACTGACTGAATTGAAGCTACTTAAAATAACACAGTACCAAAAATGTTATTCAGTTCCTGTGTTCTCGTGAGCTGCATTGGCATAGTGAGACAACCACATCCACAGAGTATGACAGAACTAGTTGCCTGTCTATTTACAACCATAGTATGTTGTTCTCAGCAAGCGAATAAAAAATTTCAGTGTTTTTGACTATTGATGTATGTGTTGATGTGATGATCCGTGGCGGGGGGAGGGGGGGGGAGAGAACCTGTAGATGTTGAAAATTAATTTCTTTCATGACTACACTTTGATGAATCATAAACTGAACAGGGAGAGTGTATGTTGATATAACTATGCCATCACAACTGAGGCCCTGTTTCTTTCTCGTTAGGTAGCATGATTCTCATAAGGTATGCTAGGAGGAACATTTCTTTGTTGTACGCAGAGGCAAGTATGGCTATATGTTCAATAGTTAAGACTTGGTAGCATCGAGAAGATATTGCTGCTGAGGTAAAATGGTGATCATCGCAAGTTGCTATTGTGTTAATGAAAACTGTGCCTTCTATTGTGAATATATCAACCACTGCATATTGACTAAAATCTATTTCCACTTCACCTCACACCCGTTTCTGGTCGTGCAAGTCACTATTTTGATTAATGATAACTCGTCTTCTGTTGTGAATTGCACGCTGTATATTGGCTAAAATCTATTTCTACCTCACCCCACACCCGTTTCATAGCACACTTTATTTATTTATTATTTATTTAATTTTGACACTTTTTTTTTACACTTTGTTTATGAAACATGGCAAGTTTATTATTTAAATTGTTGGTTATGGTAACTTAACTCATTTGCGAAATTTTCCTCCCCTCCTCCAGTTGCCTTTCCCTCCACCTACACCCTCGCCACCTCCCCCTCTTTCTTTCTTTCTTTCTTCCTCTTTTTTCTTTTTCTTATCCCCCCCCCCCCCTCCTTTTTTTCTGTCTAAAATCACTTAAATGAATAGACATTAAACCACTGACCACCACTTCCACCACACTTTATTTTCTTCACACTTGCCACTCTGACTATCTCTCCACTTACTCGCGAGGGTACTTGCGTGTAATAAACGAGGCACTGAAAACGTACTAACAGTTCCTGCAAAATCAAATGGCAGCAGCCCAGCCTCTGAATATTACTTTAGAAAGACGAGAAATTCTTCGTGCTATTAACATCAGGAAGAGAGTTCTTGAATGTTATATAGAACCAATACTGTTGTACGGATGTGAGGCGTGGACAGTCTATCAAGCAAAGCCAGAACAAGATTGAGGCAGCCGAGATATGGTTTCTCAGAAGAATGTTGAGAGTTCCATGGACAGCAAAGAAAACAAACGAGACAGTCTTGATGGAGGCAGACACAAATAGATCACTCATAAGGAAGATTAGAAAAGACAAGCAACATTTATAGGCCATTTTATGAGGAAGGGGGATTTGGAGCACCTGGTCACAACGGGAAAGTTGGAGGGAAAGAAAGCTCCAGGTAGACCCAGGGAGAAAATGCTAGACGGACTTGCAGAGTGGCTGAAGACGAGGAGGGTGGAGGAGATGCTTGAGGCAACAAGAGATAGAGACAGATGGAAGTCCATGATCGCCAACGCCATGCGGCAGGGCACCTGATGATGATGATCATTCCAGACAGAAGGTTTGGCGAGTTATACACAATTCGAAACGCATCACCAGTTCTGGGAGCACAAGACCTTCCAACTGAAGGACCTAAATTATATATATAGAGAGAGACAGGCAAACAGATGAATGCAATAGAAATAGAAAGTAAAAATAAAGATTGGTGCTGAACAGCAAGAAGACTGAAGTCATGGTAATCAGTAAAAAAAAAAAAAAAAAAAAAAAAAAAAGAAATCTCTTCGTGAAAAACTGGCACAACTTTGAACAGATTGATAAGTTTAAATATCTGGGAATGGTCGTCTCACCAGACTGCAGATGTACATCAGAAATCATCATCATCATTATCAGGTGCCCTGCCGCATGGCGTTGGCGATCATGGACTTTCATCTGTCTCTATCTCTCGTTGCCCTTAGCATCTCTCCCACCCCCCTCGTCCCTAGCCACTCTGCAAGTTCGTCCAGCACTTTCTCCCTGGGTCTACCCGGTGCTCTCAGAAATAGCCAGCAGAATTGGCCAAGCCAAAACAGCATTCAAGAAGATGAAAAGCGTTCTTACCAACAATTGCCTATCAATTAATATCAGGAAGAGAGTTCTTGAATATTATATAGAACTGATACTATTATACGGTTGTGAAGCTTGGACAGTAAACACACAAAGCCAGAACAAGATTGAGGCAGCTGAAATGTTGTTTCTAAGATGACTGTTGAGAGTTCCATGGACAGTAAAGAAAACGAGACAGTCTTGATGGAAGCAGACACAAGAAGCTCATTGATAAAGAAGATTAGGAAAAGACAAGCAAAATTTATAGGCCATTTTATGAGGAAAGGAGAATTAGAGCACCTGGTCACAACAGGAAAGCTGGAGGGAAAGAGAGCACCAGGTAGACCGAGGGAGAAAATATTGGACGGACTTGCAGGGTGGCTGAGGACAGAGAGGGTGGAAGATGTACTTGCAGCGACAAGAGATTGATGCATTTGGAGGGCCATGCATATGGAAGGCCATGATCGCCAACGCCATGCGGCAGGGCACATGATGATGATGAGACAGACAGATACAGAGGGACAGAAAGACAGACAGACAGGCAGACAGACAGACAGACAGACGAGAGGGGGGGGGGGGGAACACAGGCCTTGTTTTTCATCACGCTTCTGCAGTATGACTCAGGCTGAATCTCGTGGGACTCGGAGGAGGTCTGGCCCCCAGACGTGAGGCATGCAGGCCCACCGGCGTGTGGACACGCCCTGGTGCCCACGAACCAGATTCCCAAGCTATGGGTAAATAGCTCCACTGCCTTGTGGATATCTCGGGAGAGAGTAAGGCTAAGGGAGTTAACCCTGAAAAAAAAAAAACGATGGAAGGCAAGGGGAAACCACCATCGTACTTTTCCCCAGGAAAACCATAAACAGGAGAAAGAGAAAGAAGAAAGTTAACGACGTCAATATGTGCTCCTGTGGAGCACCTTCGTCTGGTAGGGACTGTCATGCGGCGCAGGTGACACCAGACCGTCAGCCAGCTATTGCGACCAAAATTAAATTCAAACACACCAAATAGCAACATGGAACATCAGAACAGTGTTGCAGAAAGGTAAATTAGACAACATCAAAATGGAGATGGAAAGGCTTAACATCAGTATTTTAGGACTAGGGGAAATGAGATGGAAGGGGGCAGGCATGATAACATCAGGAGAATATACAGTGATACACTCTGGTGGTAATTCACATGAAAGAGGAGTAGGCATCATAATGGACAAAGACAAATCAAAAGCAGTTAAGGGATACTGGGCAGTGTCCGACAGAGTTTTACTGGTCAAATTCGGAGGCCAACAATTTGATATCAATATCATACAGGTGTATGCACCAACATCCGCAAGTACTCAGGAAGATATCGACAACTTCTACGAAGTTTTAGAGATGGCCAGGGTCCAATGTAAACCACAAGAAGTTACAGTCACAATGGGAGATTTTAATGCTAAAGTGGGACAGGATAAGGTGAAGGATATAGTTGGACCTCATGGCCTTGATACACAAAACGAAAGGGGGGGGGGGAGGGAAACTTGTAGAATGGGCACAGATGAATGAGTTCATAGTAGGAAACACCTGGCTTGAGCAGCATAACAGAAGAAAATGGACTTGGGTGAGTCCAGGAGATAATACCAAAAATCAAATTGACTACATCCTGATCAACAAAAGATTTAGAAATTCTTTACTGTCAGCAAAAACACTACCAGGCGCAGACTGCAACAGTGGCCACAATCCTGTAGTGGGAAGGTTTAGGCTGAAATTGAGGAAAAGGAAACAGACCAAACACAACATCAAACTAAACCTTGGACTCTTAAAGACAGATGAAATGATACGTCAAAAATTTAATGTACATGTTCAAAACAAATTCAGTGCTCTGAAAGACGTTGGTGACAGTGAGGAACAATGGACAAAGTTGAGAAGTTCTATAAATGAAGCTTGTGAAGAAATCCCTAAGGCAGATCCTTCCTTCCTGTCCCTTAACCCTATCCAGGGTCGTGGGGGCTCCACATGGATGAACGTCGCACCGTCTGTCTCCACCTCTGTCTGTCATGAGCAAAGGTCTGGGTCGTGGCAAAGCTTTTTCCTGTCCATTCGTCAATATTGTCCATCCACCTTTTTCTCTGTCTGCCTCTTTTTCTTCCCCCCTGAACTGTTCCTTGGAGTATTGTTTTTGATAGTCCGTTAGTTCTTGTCACGTGACCATACCACCGAAGTTTCCTTTTTCTTACTGTTGTCAGAAGGTTTTCATAGTTTTTGACATACTGTGAAATTGTTCTTCGCACTTCCTCATTGGTAATGTGGTCTTTGTATGAGATGCCAAGCACTCTTCTAAAGCATCTCATTTCTACTGCCAGGATCTTCTTTTGCAGTTCTGCTGTTAGTGTCCATGACTCGCACGCGTAGAGAAAGATTGACAGGACCAATGCGTGCATTAGCTTCAGTTTGGAAGTGAGGGCGATGTTTTTGTCCCTCCAGATGAGCTTCAGCTTGGCTAGTGCTGCTGTTGTCTGTGCTGCTCTTGCAAGAACTTCGGTTTTCGATCCCTGTTCACTGATAATGGCTCCGAGATATTTGAACTGAGCCACGGTTTCCAGCTCACTCCCGCTGACTGTAATCTTCTTTTCTATTGGTTTTGTGCTGTTTGCCATCAACTTGGTCTTTTCGGCACTGATCTCCATGCCATATCTGGATGATGTCTCGTCCAGGTGTTTCACCAGGTTGGCAAGTTCGTCTTCATTTCCAGCCAACCCATAAGGCAGATAGAAAAGCAAAAAAGAGCTGGATGACTAATGAAATTTTGGGCCTGATGGAGGAAAGGAGGAAGGCAAAGAGAAACGAGGAGATATACAGGAAGATAAACAAAGAAATCGGGCATAGGTGCAATGAAGCTAAGGAAGCTTGGCTGAACACAAAATACAAAGAGATAGAAGAACGACACAGAATGGATCCTCAGGGTATGTACAGACGAATTGAAGAAACTGTCCACAGGAAAAATACATGCACATCAACTGGTTGCTTAAAATCGAAAGATGGCACGCTTACCATGGAAAAAGACAAAATACTGGACAGATGGGGAGAGTACATTAAAGACCTTTTTGAGGATGACAGAAACAAAGAACACATTATAAAAAAGAACTTTGAAGGACCACCATAATGAAAGATGAAGTTAGAGCAGCATTGAAAAAGATTAAACCAGGAAAAGCCCCAGGACCAGACAACATTACTACAGAGATGATTGAAGCCCTGGAGGAATTTGGCATAGAAAAAATAACAGTCCTCCTAAATGAAATTTATGACACTGGAAAAATCCACAAAGATATGTCAAAATCAATTTTCATTGCACTTCCAAAGAAGACAGGGGCTATAGAATGCGAACTCCATCGCACAATCAGTTTGGTGAGTCATGTAACAAAAATCCTGTTAAGAATAATCACGATGAGGACAAGGAACAGAATCAAAAGAGAAATAGCAGAAGAACAGTGTGGATTTGTGGAGGGGAAAGGAACTATTAATGCCATATACATCCTAAGAACTCTCATAGAGAGGTCAATTGAGATGAATAAGGATTTGTATTTATGCTTTGTTGACTATACCAAGGCTTTCGATCGGGTACTACATGAAGAATTGATCAACCAACTGGAGAGACTCAATGTTGATGGAAAAGATCTACGAATAATCAGGAATATGTAATGGGAACAAACAGCTGCAATGAGAATAGAAAACAATATAAGCTCTTTTCAAAACACCAAAAGAGGAGTCAGACAGGGTTGTGTTTTGTCACCAGATCTGTTTTCGCTATATAGTGAAAACATCATGAGAAACCTAAAAGAAGACCCTGGATTAAAGGTTGGAGGGAAAATGATAAACAACATTCGGTACGCAGATGACACCGTGCTAATTGCAGAAAATGAAAGGGACCTACAAAACCTTGTGAATATACTGGAAATAGAAAGCAAATGTAAGGGGTTGGAACTAAACAGTAGGAAGACTGAAGTCATGGTGATCAGTAAAAAACATGAAATCCCCTCACGCAAAATAACAGCAAATGGCACAACCTTGACACAGGTTAATAAGTTCAAATACCTGGGAACGGTCATTTCATCAGACGGCAGATGCACATCGGAAATAGCTGGCAAAATCAGCCAAGCCAAAACAGCATTCAAGAAGATGACAAGCATTCTTACCAACAAATGCCTATCAATTAACATCAGAAAGAGAGTCCTTGAATGTTATATAGAACCAATACTGTTGTACGGATGCGTGGCGTGGACAGTCAACAAGCAAAGCCAGAGCAGGATCGAGGCAGCGGAGATGTGGTTTCTCAGAAGAATGTTGAGAGTTCCATGGACAGCAAAGAAAACAAACGAGACAGTCTTGATGGAGGCAGACACAAGTAGATCACTCATAAGGAAGATTAGGAAAAGACAAGAAACATTTATAGGCCATTTTATGAGGAAGGGGGATTTGGAGCACCTGGTCACAACGGGAAAGCTGGAGGGAAAGAGAGCACCAGGTAGACCGAGGGAGAGAATGCTGGACGGACTTGCAGAGTGGCTGGGGATGAGGAGGGTGGGGGAGATGCTGGGGGCAACGAGAGATAGAGATGGTTGGAAGTCCATGGTCCCAACGCCATGGGGCAGGGACACCTTATGATGATGATGATGATGATGATGATGATGATGATGATGACGTCTGTAGTATGTTTGGGTATTATTTGAAATGTTTGGCAAGGATTTTATAAAAAGATTTACAGATTTACGGATAAAAGAATTTGAAGCGCATTGATGTACTGAATTGGATATAAGAGCACCCTTTAACAAGTAATCTTGTTAAAATTAATTTTTACGCATTTATTTCTGTAGGATATCTGGTAAAAGCAGAGATATAGTTTAATGACCGAATAGCATGTTAGCTTAAACTTGAGCAGCCATTTTGTTGACATTCGCGACGAAAGGAATGCAATTCACGAAGATGGAACCGATACGCATGTGAAACCTGAATGATTTCGTTGTTTGTTCTGTGATTACAACCGAATATATCCACAAAACGCAAGTGAGATGTTAAATGTAACATAGGAGTGTCCGAGTGAATGTGTGGACGATGCGATTGCATTGTCTCGAATTTTTAAGCGGTGTTTTCAATGTATGTGGTTGTTTTCAAACAAGCAGTGACAAGCATTGCTGAGTGATTCATTTTCAGTTTCAGTTTCTCAAGACGACGTCTCTGCGCTCGGAACGAATTCCATATGCACTAATGTCACAGGTTCCATGTGTATGGTGATCATGGCACAAGCCTTAAACGTGCACCATGATAATGATAAACCCATGAGCTGGCCAGGTCCTGAGGCTCTACCTAGCCTGTTTTACCTAGTCTGTGATTGATTGGATACAGTGTCTCTTCCACGTTCTCTCTTTCTCCTTTGTTTGTCTATTTTCATCTGTCTGTATGTCACACACACATACACACACACACACACCACCACCACCACCACCACCACCACCAGCACTACCACCATCACCACCACCACACCACCACCACCACCACCACAACCACGCCACCACCACTACCTAAAATGAACACTACATGAACTGGACAAAAAAAAAATCATGATGTTTGCACAAAAAAGTGGAACAGTCTTTGTTTACATTTGACAGACAAGGCTCTGCCATTCTATGGTGTATGCAATTATTATTATGTAGGCCTAATTGAAAACCATACTATGAAAAGGTTATAGGAAGAGACTGTGAGACTGGTATTTGTTTTACAAAGTCTTTACTGCTAAGTACTATAACTAAACAACTATTACTAGTACTGTAGTAGTAACTACTACACACACACATCACACACACCACACACACACACACACACACACACACACTTATGCATACACATGCTCCATACATCATCATTATCATCATCATCATTACAGCGATCGCGCTAGATTTTTTCCCAGCTGGTACTAGCTACGGCAATTATAACATGTCAAAAATGCAATCGGTACAGACAACAACAAAAAATCAGTAGGCTTGTTCTATCAATTTTAATTGCCCTTCCTATAACCGGTACAATGAATTTTTTTTCGGTTTTGTGTAAGGACAGGTTAAATCACAGTCGGTATTCAGTGTTTTGAATCGGTAAAATATGGACTGTAGTCGGTTACTGCGGTTGCTGTCATTATCATCATCATTATCATCATCATCATCATCATCATCATCATTTAGTCCCATAACTATTGTGGTGTATAGGAGGACAGAAGGGATGCAGAGCAGCAGACAAGAAGATTCATCCCTGGTTCTTGGACATTGCAGCAAGCAGCTCAATTATTTGAGATCCCTCCTTGATGTTGTGTTCTTTCGTGACTGACCTTTGCAACTGCCTGCTTCCAGAATATTTTGAACTGTGTTTTAATTTCATAAGTTTACAGCAGAATTTTTTCTGAATGCATGCCATCATAGTATGTTCAGAATGCTGACATATTTCTCTGTTTATCCATTGAAGTGGATTTTCTATGGAATTTTGTAATTAATATCTTTATTAACTTCTTGTGTACATACACACACACACACACTCACACACACACACACACACACACAACACACACACACACACACACACACACACACACACACACACACACACACACACACACACACATGTGCTAGGCAAATGTCACATATATGGGACCTTGGATTGCTGAAAAGTATTCTTCACAAAGATCACCGCTGACAAAATGGAAGACTTAGAACTGAACACTGTTATTTTATTTACAGATCATATTCTGTCTGCCATGGCTCTTCCAACCACGCCGGGCTACTGGACCAGTAGGAAAGGACTGTACGAAAATGCCATTGTAAGACAGAGAAACCATGAGTCAGATTTTAGACAGAAATGGACAGAAACATCAGATTATTTTCAAAAGAGCAATGTGCAAGCGGCAAAGCAAACAGAGTGGGGCTCTGGAAAATCCTATATGAATAACTGGTAAGTCTAGGTTATAGAGAAGTCTGTGTGTGTACATGCATGTGTGTATACGTGTATGTGTATGTGTTTGTGTGTGGTGGTCTTCGATTTAATGTCTATTCACTAAAGTGATTTTAGACACACAAAAAAACCCCAAAACCAAAACAAAACAAAACAAAACAACAAAAAAAAGGGGGGGGGGGGGGATACAGGAGGAGTGAAGAGGGTATATGAAAATTATCAATTTTGATCTTAAAAAAAATGATCCAGAAAACAATTAGTTCTGGGGAGAGGAAGGTAAATCTAACAAATAGTGTTATCACAACTAAAGATTTAAACAAACAATCTAATAAACAAAATTAATAAACATCTAGAATAAATGAATAAAAGTCAAAACTAAGAATCGACTAACCACAACACTAACAGTGAACAATTGAAAGAACATGTTAAAGGTAATTCGCTATAGGACTTTTTGACAGGCTAACAAAAAATTCATATGTGTGTGTTTGTGTTGTGTGTGTGTGTGTGTGTTTGTGTGTGTGTGTGTTTTTGTGTGTGTGTGTGTGTGTGTGTGTGTGTGTGTGTGTGTGTGTGTGTGTGATGGGTGTGTCTGGGTGTGTGCATGTGCATGTGAGCATGTGTCCTGTTTTGTGAGTGTGCTGTGTCTTACCCTTTGTGTGTATATGTGAACATTATCACTTCATGTATATTTTGTATATTTTCTATACTTTGTATGTGCACATGTAAGTATGTGTACATGTATATATTTATATATATGTGTGTGTGTGTGTGTGTTTGAATGAGCTGTATGATTTTATGTAGATATAGAAGTGTATGTGTTTGTGAGTCTGTATGATTTTATGTAAATGTAGATCTATATATGTGTTTGTAAGTCTGTATACAACATTTATGTAGATCTGTATGTTTATCTAAAGATGTATGGTGTATAGTATGTGCATACATTATGTATTTGACAGGAATAAGTAACTACTTATAATAATTACAATATTTATTATAGCGCAAAATCTTGATAAAATCAAATCTAAGCGCTGAAGCAGACACACACGCAAGCACGCACGCACGCACGCACGCACACACACGCACGCACACACACACACACACATACACACACACACACACGCATGGCTATAAATGGGGAGAAAGAATAAAAGCAATAAAAGCATAAAAATTGGCATTGAAGAATGCTTGTAAACTTGTGTTGCAGCTTTTACATATATATTATTACAATGTTATTCTTTTGTCTTCAGCGTTGACACTTTTCACAAATCATGTGAGAGAGACATAAAGGCCATGAACTTGAGGAGACGACAGGACAACCTGAAATCATTGTTAATGGATGAGTCCAGACAGTATGAGGTAATGTCAGTGTTGTTGTCAATTTAAAGTATGTACATATATATACAGTGCATGTAGAGTATGTTCCATCTCTTCCATTTACAATATTACACTGATCTTACCTGCATAGCCTTGTTGCTGTTGATGGCTTGCTTTCGATGTCATCACGCGGCCTTTCCTAGGTTTGTCTATCAACAATGTTCAGTTGTTTGAACTTTGAAATTGTTTTTGCTGTTGCTGTTTATGTGCCTTCTCAGTGACATTGATCCCACATTACTCATTCCAGCTCCACAATACACACAAATCCAAGTTCATTCAGTCAATATCCCAGTGCCAGGAGGTCCACAGAAACTAGAAATATCAAGCCACCATTGGGCCACCTACCAGAGCAGACCTTGCACTACTGCTGAGTCATTTTGAGTTTAACAGTGACCTCTTTGCACCTATGATAAGTCTTAGAGCCTGGTTCGATACTTTGTAGAGGACAGTGACCTCTTGCACTATGATAAGTCTTAGAGCCTGGTCGATACTTTGTAGAGGACAGTGACCTCTTTGCACCTATGATAAGTCTTAGAGCCTGGTTCGATACTTTGTAGAGGACAGTGACCTCTTTGCATCTATGATAAGTCTTAGAGCCTGGTTCGATACTTTGTAGAGGACAGTGACCTCTTTGCACCTATGATAAGTCTTAGAGCCTGGTTCGATACTTTGTAGAGGACAGTGACCTCTTTGCACCTATGATAAGTCTTAGAGCCTGGTTCAATACTTTGTAGAGGACAGTGACCTCTTTGTACCTATGATAAGTCTTAGAGTCTGGTTCGATACCTTGTAGAGGACAGTGACCTCTTTGTACCTATGATAAGTCTTAGAGCCTGGTTCGATACTTTGTAGAGGACAGTGACCTCTTTGTACCTATGATAAGTCTTAGAGCCTGGTTCGATACTTTGTAGAGGACAGTGCCTCTTTGTACCTATGATAAGTCTTAGAGCCTGGTTCGATACTTTGTAGAGGACAGTGACCTCTTTGTACCTATGATAAGTCTTAGAGCCTGGTTCGATACTTTGTAGAGGGCCTGCTTTTGGATCTTGGCTGAGGTTGCCCATGCATCGGAGCCATATTCAAGGTGGGCTATTTCCGGGTTTACTGCTCTGAGTTGTGCCTGCCAACTTCCTGAGGATTGCTAGCTTGCTGTGCATTATTATGTTGACCTGGGAGATTGGAAAACCTTTGACCCTTTACTCACCAGACAATACCCAGGTGGAACTAAACCCAGACGTTTTGATTTGAAGTCTTAACATCTGAACCACTTGAATATTGCGCCCATCATCTGTTTGACTTGATTTTAGTTTGGTTTGCTTAGTTTATGTCTAACTAGATATTATTTTTCATTTACATGTGTGGATGAGCATGTTGGTGTATTTATATATATGTGTAATACATGTGTGTGTATATGTGTGTGTGTGCGCGTGTGTGTGTGTGTGATACATTTACATCATACATAAGCCCACATGTACTTGTAAAGATTTGATGTAAAAAATATGTGATGAATTGAAAATGTCATTAGAAGCATGTGTGTGTGTGTGTGTGTGTGTGTGTGGTGTGTGTGTGTGTGGTGTGTGTGGGGTTGTTGAACTGTGTGATAAGTTATATACAGGATAGGTATTACATGTGAATTCTTAACCTTGAATCTCCCATGATGAAATGGTGTGATAAATTGAAAACATCAGTAAAAGATAAAACTGGGAATCAGGAAATGGAAAAAAGGAAAAGTGAAACAATTTTTTATGTATTACATTTGTTACCATGAATATTCAATAATTTTATGTAAACTATTCTACACAGTGAATATTTTGATTCGTGTTTAAAATGAAGACAAAACCAATAATGACAGCTAAATAACAACAGTTATACAATTCCTTTAGTTGATATTTGGCCATGTGTTGACTCATTGCTATGTATATAAACTATTGACAATAGGCAGAGCTGAAGGGTCTGTCCAGAGTGAACTACAGTGGTATCCCCCAAGTCGAATGCATTCCAAGTCGAATTTTCCACATTCAACGAAAATTTCAGCAAAATTTCGCCTCCCATGTCGAATCTCACTCCCATCTCGAACATCTGGCAACAAAGCCAGGACCTGAGGCGCGCGCTGCCCGTCCAGTCCCGCTCACTCCCCCATGCCGTGCGCATGATCCTCTGTTGTTGCTGACATTTTTTTGCATTTCTTCTTCAAATTCGCCCTCATTATTGCTCCCAAGAAAGTGCAAAGCATTAGTATTTAAGTCTATTTCTGCTTTTTTAAGTCTATTTCTGCTAGCCATTGTACTTATTTTGCAGTTATCTGGCCACAGGGCACAACAGAAACCCATAAAAATGTAAAATAGATATGGGGATTTTGGGGCCTGGAACGAATTAATGCTTTTTACTTTAATTTTAATGGGAAAAATTGCCTCCCGACCACAATATTCTCAAGTCGAATGGCCCAAGGAACCAATTAGATTCGACTTGGGGGGTACCACTGTATTTGACTTACCTATTTATGTATAAACTACGGACAACAGGAGAGCAGGTCTGTCAGTGAATGTTGACTTACTATTTGTAAATACGACACAGGCAGAGTGAGTCTGTCCAGAGTGAACTGTTTGACTTACCTATTTATGTATAAACTACTGACTACAGGCAGAGCTGAAGGGTCTGTCCAGAGTGAACTATGAACGCATGGAAGAGATGAAAGACAGAGCAGAAGGTCTGAGAAGTGCTAGGGAAGAGAAACGAAAACAGGTAAGACACACTCCTGCGCTGTTCATTTAGGCCTAATATGTTCAGCTCCTCTGTTGTATCGTGTTGTATATATGTTGCACAGATACTTAATATTTTCTGAAAACTTTTTGTTGAGAGATTACCCTGTTGGTCTTTCAGTGTAAACATTATTTGATTTTATTCCCCCCCCCCCCCCCACCCCCACCCCCCCAAAAAAAATATTGTAGTATTTTTATGCGTGTCTCTCTCTCTCTGTGAAACAGTCAAAGCTGTGTATGAATAAAGAGGAAAGTGCAGTGATTTTGTGTCTGTTTTTTGTTCTCGTGTGTTTTTTTTTTTCATAAAAGGGAGATTGTTTTATACTGATGAGGAGAGAGAATGTGTCTCTGGTGTGTGGATATTTGACAAAATGTATTGGCAAGATTTTCTCAGCTGTTTTTGGATTGATCTGTATCAGATGTGGATCAAAGTTGTAGACTGTTGCAGAGATGAGAATGCATAAGATCAAGGTCAACAGCTTGAAAAGTGCCTTTAACCAATACTTTTTAAAGAAGGTGTATGAACAGCACTTTCTCAGGAAGATGTGACCAAAGCATATTCTGTTTTCAAACTGTTGTGACAGTTTACCATTGTCCTTGCTTTGCGTCAAGTTTTATTTCATCTGATGCCTCTTCAAGGTCGTGCTGACTTTGAGAAGTACAAAAATTGGATTTCCTCTAATAATTCGTGTATAAAAAGATAGATTGAATGAATGGTTGACCATCTTGTTTCTAGTTTGATTTTCCCTTTCTCCCTAAAAGTCTTGCTGTGCTTTCACTGCTTGGTTGATATTTTATCCATGAGAACTTCTGTTTTAGTATGTAATATGTTTGTTTTTCTTTGTGTTCAGGTTGCTGATGAAAAATTGTACGAGCATTGGCAGCAAAATAATCCTGATATTAGACAGGTTAATACTTAACCTTTTGATTGCCTCAGCCTATCCACTAATTGCAAAACCTTAATACTTTTATTACCTCACCTGTCGAGAAGCTTTTGGATGTGGTGAGGGGTAGAAAAGTCCTTTGCTATTACAGTTGATAATGCAGGATACTGGTGGATAGAGTGATGCAGTGAAAGGGTTAACAGGATGTATGGGAGTAAATAAAGATGTGTGTATGTGTTTGACTTTGCATGTGTGAGACTGCGTGTGTTTGTGTGTGTGTGTGTGTTTGTGTGTGTTTGTGTTTGTGTTGACTATATATTGTGTGTGTGTGTGTGTGTGTGTGTGTGTGTGTGTGTGTTTGTCTGTGTGTGTTGAGTCATGAATGCCTGTTTGTAGTGTGTGTATTTGCATACATTTTATAGCAAATGCACAGTGTCCTTGTGAATATGTATGGAGAAATTGTTGTGTGTGTGGTGTGTGTGTGTGTGTGTGTGTGTGTGTTTGACTATATATTATGTGTGTGTGTGTGTGTGTATGTAGTCATGAATGCCTGTTTGTAGTGTGTGTATTTGCATACATTTTATAGCAAATGCACATTGTCCTGTGAATATGTATGGAGAAATTGTGTGTGTGTGCGCGCGCGCATGTGTGTGTGTGTTTGTGTGAGTTCATAATTTCTTTAATGTTTATTCACTATGTGCTTTTAGACAAAATATGTGTATGTGTGTGTGTATGTGTATGTATTCATGGATGTGTCTGTGTTTAGCATGTATATTTAGTATAAAATTGTTTCCTCCTGTGTGTGATATACATGAAGAAAGATACATGGGCAGTATGCATATATAATTTATGTGTATGTGTATGTGTGTGCATGTGTGTGTGTGTGTGCATGCATGCTTGCTTGTTCATGTTTATGTATTTGCATGTGTGGTTAGTGTGCATGTATTATTATATTTGAGTGTGTGTGCGTGTATATGTTTGTTAGTGGTATGCGTGCATGTGTGTGTGAATGTGTATGTTAGTGTGTATGTGTGCGCATGTGTATGTTTGTTAGTGTGTATGTGTGCATGTGTGTGTGAATGTGTGTTTGTTAGTGTTTGTGTGTGCATGTGTATGTTTGTTAGTGTGTATGTGTGTGCATGTGTATGTTTGTTAGTGTGTATGTGTGTGCATGTGTATGTTTGTTAGTGTGTATGTGTGTGTGTGAATGTGTATGTTTGTTAGTGGGTATGTGTGTGCATGTGTGTGTGCATGTGTGTTTGTTAGTGTGTATGTGTTGTGTGTGCATGTGTATGTTTGTTAGTATGTATGTGTGTGTGTGCATGTGTATGTTAGTGTGTATGTGTGTGCATGTGTATGTTTGTTAGTGTGTGTGTGTGTGCATGTGTATGTTTGTTAGTGTGTATGTGTGTGCATGTGTGTGTACATGCGTATGTTTGTTAGTGTGTATGTGTGTGTTTGTTAGTGTGCATGTGTGGTGCATGTGTATATTTGTTAGTGTGTATGTGTGTGCATGTGTATGTTTGTTAGTGTGTATGTGTGTTTGTTGTGTGTATGTGTGTGCATGTGTGTGTGTGCATGTGTATGTTTGTTAGTGTGTATGTGTGTGCATGTGTGTGTGTGCATGTGTATGTTAGTGTGTATGTTTGTTAGTGTGTATGTGTGTGCATGTGTGTGTGTGCATGTGTATGTTTGTTAGTGTGTATGTGTGTGTTTGTTAGTGTGTATGTGTGTGCATGTGTATGTGTGCATGTGTATGTTTGCTAGTGTGTATGTGTGTGTTTGTTAGTGTGCATGTGTGTGCATGTGTATGTTTGTTAGTGTGTATGTGTGTGCGTGTATATGTTTGTTAGTGTGTATGTGTGTGCGTGTGTGTGTGCATGCATGCTTACGCAAGTACCTGCATATGTGTCTGTGTTGAGAGTACATGAATTATAACAGATTTTCTCTCTTTTCTGGACATTTGCCCTTTGTGCCATGTCAGTTACTTCATGTAGTCGCACTGTGAAAGTGAATGTGTTGATTTACAGATCCAGTCATCTATGTTGAAGGATCATGTCGTAGGCCATTGGTCCACACAGCAAGAAGAGGCCAAATTGGTGAGACTGTCCATATCACTGTTATTAAGGATTTTTGTTTGATTATTTTTGTTTTGGTTTGTGTTACTTTGTTTAGTTGCATCATGTGTTTTCTTTTTTTCTTTTGTTTTTTTGTTGGTCCGTTTCATTTTCCTAAAGAATTCTGTTTGCCTTAATTCTATTTTGTTAATAGTATTAGTTGTAAGTATTCCTGAAGATTTCTTGAAGTGCATGGGTTTAACAGCATTCCTGTAGTGGACTTGGTTAGGACCATGTTGCTTTGCAATGATATAGGTTATGTAGATTATGTGCGCGAATACATTGATATGTGTATTTGACTGTCTTTTCTTTTCTTTTTTTCTTTCTTGTTGAAATTTTGCATGTTTTGAAGAGGTTATAGCCCTGATATGGCTTTACGCAGTTGGCTGGGCTTTAAACAACAATAACAACAAATTTTGTTTAGTTGCATCAGGCATTTTTTTTTCTTCTTTTTTTTAAAATATTTTTTTGGTCTGTTTAATTTTCCTGTAATTACATTTGAAGAATTTGTTTGGACTGATTCGATTTTATTAATAGTATTAGTTGTAAGTAATCCTGAAGATTCTTTGAAGCACATGGGTTCGACAGCACTTCTCTAGGTTAGGAATAGGACCATGTTCCTTTGCAACAATATTGTTGTGGTTTTCATAACAAAAGAGCGCTGAGACGGAGTTGTCAGCCCTGCACCCCACCCCCAAACTGGAGAACCAGAGATTGATTTTTGTCTAGTTTCTACCTTTTGACCTGTCTGGATTGTGTGATGCTGACAAAAGTTGAAGCTTCTGCAAGTGCAGCTCACAGGGTCATGAAGATGCGCAAGTCTTCTGATCACCGCAAGATGGCGAGCCACAGGAAGACTGAATTTGATTATTGTTTATTTTTTTATCTTACTGTTGTTTTGGTTTTTTGCCACAAGGCTTCTTTCATCATAATCATGTGCCCTGCCGCATGGCAGTTGGCAATCATGGCCCGCCATATGCATCTCTCCCTTGTCGCCGCAAGCACATCTTCCACCCTTCTGTCCTCAGCCACCTGCAAGTCGGTCGAGTATTTTCTTCCTGGGTCTACCTGGTGTCTCTTTCCCTCCAGCTTTCCTGTTGTGACCGGCTGCTATAATTCCCCTTTCCTCATAAAATGGCATATAAATGGTGCTTGTCTTTTCCTAATCTTCCTTAACAATGATCTTCTTGCATTTGTCTCCATCAAGAATGTCTCATTTGTTTTCTTTACTGTCCATAGAACTCTGAACATTCTTCTTAGAAACCACATTTTGGCTGCCTCAGTCTTGTTCTGGCTTTGGTGTTGACCTTTGGCTGACCATGATTTTTCTTGGGATAATACGATGGTGGTTTCCCTTTGCCTTCCGTCAGTTTGTGTATGGACTCTCCACCAGCCTTTGTCGTTCCCACGACAACCGATAAGGCAGTAGGGGTGATTTTTCTTTCTGGTTTACTCCATTAGCCTTATTCTCTCCTGAGATAACCACAAGGCAGTGGTGCTATTTACCCATAGGTGGTACCCATAGCTTCTTTACAAAAGGAAAACAGAAGGTAGATGTAAGCTAAACTGTTCTGACTTATATTTAAGTTTCCCTAGGTTTCAGCCTGGATGAGACACAGTAGTGATACTGGAGACATCACAAAGGCGAGACTAATGTAGAGACACAGTTTTATACCACATACATTTGAATGAGGAAAGAGGGATTTGGAGCACCTGGTCACAACGGAAAGCTGGAGGGAAAGAGAACACCAGGTAGACCTAGGGAGAAAATGCTGGACGGACTTGGAGGGCTGGAGAGATGAGAGGCTTGGGGCAACAAGAGATAGAGACAGATGGAGGTCCATGATCGCCAACGCCATGCGGCAGGGCACCTGATGATGATGATGATGACATTTGAATGTGGGGCCATGTGAGAAGGAGATGTAAAAGTGAAATTATATGAACAAATGGGAGAAAAGTGATGCCTTTCAAAATGTGTAGATTTTTGTGACTGATGATCTCTGTATAAATCCTCTGTAGGTGTTGCGTGATATTATTTATTAGTTATATTTAGTTGTTTGCTATTCAAGAAAAAGGACACCATTATGGTCAGACAGACAGATAGATAAGTCAGACAGACACAGACACATACACACAATCATGAATACACACACCACACCACACCACACTCACACCATACACCAACCACACCACACCACACCATACACACCACACCACACAACTCCACACCACACCACCCATACACACACACACACACCACACTACACCATACCACACCTCACCACACCACACCACACAACTCCACACCATACCACACCACACCACACCATACCACACCACACTACACCACACCACACCACAATACACCACACCACAATCCTCCCTACACACACATGCACACTTCTTCCCCCCAGAAAAAGAAAAACCTAGTCAGAACAGTCTTCCCTATATACTAGTATTTCTCTTTACACATTTCTGTTGTTTAACAACCATATGTTTGTTTTCAGAGAGAGAACAGGAGCGGAAGGCGAAAGAAGAGATAGAGAGACAGATGGAGAAAGAAAGGCTGGCCGCACTGGAGCTGGAACGAGAGAAAGAAGAGGAGAAACTGAAGGAAGAGTTTGAACTCAGAGACCACCTGAGACAGCAAATGATGGAACTCAAAAACAGAGAAGCAGAGGTAAGTATCAGTGGAATGAAAGAAAACAATAGATTTCATTGTTTGTATGAAGATGCCTTGTTGTTTGCAAAATACAAAGCAAACAAACAAGAAAGAAACAAACATAAAAAAAGACCCTGAAAGGTTTTTGTTCTGTACAGAGAGATGCCAGACTTTATTTTGGCATTTTAGTTTCCAGTGCAGATAAACCATAATGCTGTTCAGGATGGGAATGAAAAACTCAACTGCATTGTTGTATACAATTGGTTATTGGTAACTTCATTTTTGTAAAATATGGCTATGTTGAATTGGGAATAAAATATCAAAGGAAAGAGAAAACAGAAAAGTATTGCAAGAATTGTATGATATGTTTAGGCACAGGAGCTGAAACATCAGCATGATCTCCTGCTGCGACAACAATGGGAGATGGACAGACTGGAGGCTGAGCGCAGACAGAAAGAAGAGCAACGCAAAAAGATGGATTTGGGGTAAGTGTAGGTGGATAGGTTGTTGATGTGTGTTGATGTGTGTTGATGTGTGTGTGTGTGTGTGTGTGTGAGTGCGTGTGTGTGTATGTATTTGCATGTGTGTGTGTGTGTGTGTGTGTGTGTGTGTGTGTGTGTGTGGTGTGTGTGTGTGTGATGCATGTAGTGTGTGTGTGTGTGTGTGTGTGTGTGTGTGTGTGTGTGTGTGTTGTGTGTGTGTGTGTGTGTGTGTGTGTTGTTGATGTGATTAGTACCTGTGTGTATATGTGTGTATTTGTGGTGTGTGTGTGTATGATATTGGATATGGTAGTTTCCTGTTCATCTCAGCCTATTACAGATAATCATCTTGTCTTTTGCCAGTGTTCTCATTTTCAGCTGTCATCTCATGTTCAGAATATCATAGTTTCTGTTTGTCCTTTAACCCTTAGCTGTTCACAAGGCCGGTAACCGCCCTGCGGAAAAATGTGCCGATCCGTTCGTAGCGGTCAGATCGCCCGACCTTTTCCGGCACATGTGTGGGGAATTTCCATCACTACTGGCCTTGCTGTCTTATCGCGTGTGTGGTTAGAACTCGGTCAGTCTCGTGTTGAATGTTCTAAAAATAGTACGAGCATTCTGGGGTGCAACGAACTTTCCATTCACTACTGAAAGAATTTGTGCTGACGCTGTGCTACATTCGAATGCGAATACTAGGAGCTAGCTTTACATCTAGCAGTGCAAATGCGAAAGGATTAATTAACACTATTGTGACTGGCCCTGCCTCTGCCTGAACTTCCGGTCAGCTTGAGCCTGCCGCTGATAAAGAACCAGTAGTTGTAAAAAAAAACTCCCTAGCAGGCCTGAATGAAGTCCAATTGTCACCAAATTGTGTGTACCTAATGAAA
The DNA here is from genome assembly GCA_030674185.1 of Monoplex corrugatus. NCBI lineage: Eukaryota > Metazoa > Mollusca > Gastropoda > Littorinimorpha > Ranellidae > Monoplex > Monoplex corrugatus. Next base: position 67,873,021 of record JAPXFY010000022.1, read on the forward strand.
AAAGGATGCTGAGTTTAGCTGTGCTATTTATAAAGCTATTACTTTAATAGTGTTTAGCCTCCATCCAGTTCTGTACCATATAATCACTGAAACGACTTTTACCACGACTCGGCATTAGGTGAAGCTTGACGTTCACGACTATAGTCGCGTCTCGTCACGGATGTGTTAAGCCCAGAAAAATCTGCACTGCAGAAAAAAGAAAAATGATCATGCAATGACAGATGTACACCCCAGACACACAACACACTGAAATGTCTATCTACTGAGTGAGACATAGGCTTGCATGCACACACACTCATGTGTTGTTCATCTCAAATCATTAAAAATAACTGTCTTGTCTTTTTCTCATTGTTCCTATTTTCATCTATCATCACAAGGTCAAAATCATCATAATGTCTGCTGTGTCTTTTAGGCCCAGAAAGTTCTGCAGAAGAAAGAAAAGACACATTTAAATCCATTATCATACAACACATAGAAATGTCCATGTATTGAGTAACTCATGCGTGTGCACACATTTATGTAAACACATGTCACATGTACACATACACACACACACACACATAACACGCACGCACACACGCACGCACGCAAGCACACACACGACACACACACACACACACACCACACACACACACACACACACACACACACACACACCACACGCACGCACACACAACATGTATAAATGCTTGTACATGCATGATCTCACTCTTCTTCTTTCAGCCATCAAAAGTTGTTGTTTGTCGTAGGCCTTCCATGTGTTCCTCACTTCTTCCAGCGCTTTCCTGTCAGTTTTGGTCAATCCATCTTACTCACTCTCTCAGTCTTTCTCATTTACCACATATATTATTTCAGGGAAAAAAAAGAAAGAGGGATGGCAGGGGTGTCCTCTGCACACACATCCAACAGTTAGTGGAACATGTCATCCGTAAACGTCAGCTGAATGGATTTTAGGCAGAGAAGTTGTTCTTATTTGAATCACCGTCAGTCATAACCAAAACAATTTTTTTTCTTTTGTGCCATTTTTTTTTACACCAATTACCTTCACCACGGCAAAGTTACTGTGGCTTGTTGGAAGATTGGAATTGTATATCTGATCTTATCCATTGTATAGATGATTGTTGAGGCTTTTTCCCAAATTCCTGACTGACATTACAGGTTCTGTATTTCTCAGGCCTGGTTGATGTATCATTGTTGAGGTTTTTCGTAAATTTCCTGACTGACATGACAGGTGTCTGTATTTCTCAGCCTGGTTGATGTTAGGATTGTTTGTGAAGGAAATAGGAGTAATTCTTGTCATGCATGTCAGTCACAATAGAACATGCCATGTCATCGCCATCATCTCATTTTCATCATACATCTTGTCCACGTCTCATCCAGAAAAACTATGTGCCATTTCATCGCCTCATCCTCATTTTTTACACACTTTCATCATCTCATCCAGAAGTGAACTGTGGCATGTCATCGCCATCATCTCATTTTCATCATACATCCTTGTATGCAGTTCAGTCCAGAATAGAGCTGTGCCATGTCATCACCATCTCCTCATTTCTATACATCTAGTGTCATGCATGTCTCAGTCCAGATTGAACTGTGCCATGTCTGACCCATCCTTTTCTATACATCTTGTCATGCAGTCAGTCCAGATAGAACTGTGCATTCATCGCCATCATCCTCATTTTTCATCATACATCCTTGTCATGCAGTCTCAGTCCAAAATAGAACTGTGCCATGTCATCCCATCATCCTCATTTTCATCATACAATCCTTGTCATGCAGTCTCAGTCCAGAATAGAACTGTGCCATGTCATCACCATCATCCTCATTCTCATCATACAACCTTGTCATGCAGTCTCAGTCCAGAATAGAACTCGCCATGTCATCACATCATCCTCATTCTCATCATACAACCTTGTCATGCAGTCTCAGTCCAGAATAGAACTCTGCCACGTCATCACCATCATCCTCATTCTCATCATCGCTCTTCTTCTTCTTCCTTGAGTTCGTTGGTTATGTGCCAAAGTCTTTGCTGTTGATTTCTCTGTCTGTTCTACAATATTGTCAGTTTGTTGTTTTTTTCTTTATATTTTTTTTGTGTGTTTGATGATGAGACTTTTTGTTCATCATCATAGCATTGTAACAAATTGTCTCAGATTTTGCATATAGCTCTTCATGCCGTGCTGTCGTAGTGATGTCAGTATTTTGTAGGTTTGAAGGTGTGTTGGAGGCAGCTGAAATGAGATGGATACATGAACAATACAGAAAATGGGACGGCCAGGGGAAAAAGCAAAACAAAAATCAGAAAAATCTTAACGTGCTTGGCGTAACGTACAGCCTGCTAACCTTGTCATGCCATGTTTTCAGGCGTGCACTCCTGCGGCAGCACAAGACTCAGATGATGCACAAGTCAAAACTGATTCAAGAGGAACTTGTGAGTAAAAACTAAGTGTTGGTTGAAACTTTATTGCATAAGAGACTTCTCAGGTCTGTTGTTGTGTGAAGTGTTGGTCATACCTAATATCTCTAAAGCCTGGTTTGTGTAGAGGTGGTCTGTTGTTGTGTGAAGTGTTGGTCGTACCTAATATCTCTAAAGCCTGGTTTGTGTAGAGGTGGTCTGTTGTTGTGTGAAGTGTTGGTCGTACCTAATATCTCTAAAGCCTGGTTTGTGTAGAGGTAGTCTGTTGTTGTGTGAAGTGTTGGTCGTACCTAATATCTCTAAGGCCTGGTTTGTGTAGAGGTGGTCTGTTGTTGTGTGAAGTGTTGGTCATACCTAATATCTCTAAGGCCTGGTTTGTGTAGAGGTGGTCTGTTGTTGTGTGAAGTGTTGGTCATACCTAATATCTCTAAGGCCTGGTTTGTGTAGAGGTGGTCTGTTGTTGTGTGAAGTGTTGGTCATACCTAATATCTCTAAAGCCTGGTTTGTGTAGAGGTGGTCTGTTGTTGTGTGAAGTGTTGGTCATACCTAATATCTCTAAAGCCTGGTTTGTGTAGAGGTGGTCTGTTGTTGTGTGAAGTGTTGGTCGTACCTAATATCTCTAAAGCCTGGTTTGTGTAGAGTAGTCTGTTGTTGTGTGAAGTGTTGGTCGTACCTAATATCTCTAAGGCCTGGTTTGTGTAGAGGTGGTCTGTTGTTGTGTGAAGTGTTGGTCGTACCTAATATCTCTAAAGCCTGGTTTGTGTAGAGGTGGTCTGTTGTTGTGTGAAGTGTTGGTCGTACCTAATATCTCTAAAGCCTGGTTTGTGTAGAGGTGGTCTGTTGTTGTGTGAAGTGTTGGTCATACCTAATATCTCTAAGGCCTGGTTTGTGTAGAGGTAGACCTTTGCGCATTTTAACTAATACAACTATCAATAGGCAGCTGTCATGTGGTTTCTAAGAAGAATGTTGAGAGTTCCATGGACAGCAAAGAAAACAAACGAGACAGCCTTGATGGAGGCAGACACAAGAAGATCATTGATAAGGAAGGTTAGGAAAAGACAACGTTTATAGGCCATTTTATGAGGAAAGGGGAATTAGAACACCTGGTCACCAGAGGAAAGCTGGAGGGAAAGAGAACAACAGGTTGACCCAGGGAGAAAATATTGGACGGACTTGCAGGGTGGCTGAGCAAAGAGAGGGTGGAAGATGTGCTTGTGGCAACAAGGGATAGATGCATACGGAGGGCTATTATCGCCAACACCATGTGGCAGGGTACATGTTTATGATGATGATGATGATGATGATGATGATGATGATGATGACAACTATCAATAGGTACCTGATCCTGTTCAGGGTTGGCGAAGGTGAAGCATTGAAGATGAGGAATTGGCACCGCTGTCATAATGCAGGACCTGAGAAAAGTTGGAGAAGATAAAGCTTTGAAGATGAGGAATTGACACTGCTCTCATAATGCAGGATCTGAGAAAAGTTGGGAAAGGTAAAGCATTGAGGATGAGGAATTGACACCACCATCATAATGCAGGGCCTAAGAAAAGTTGAAGAAGATACAGCATTGAAGATGTGGAATTTGCATAGCTGTCATAATGCAGGACCTGAGAAAAATTGGTGAAGGTAAAGCATTGAGGATAAGGAATTGGCACCGCTGTCATAAGGCAGGATCAAGAGAAAGTTGGGAAAGGTAAAGCATTGAAGATGAGGGTTTAGCACCACTGTCATAATGCAGGACCTGAGAAAAGTTGGGGTGTGCACCTGTCAACTCCTCACTCCCCATGACTTCAGGGACATAGGACAACCTTTCGCTTTTTACCTTTATTGTTTTTGTATCTGCTGAAGGATTATTTTTGATCTGTTCTGATGGGCATGATGGTAAAGTGGACAAGACATTGGACTTTTATTTGGAAAGTCAGGGTTCGCTCCTCTGAGGGTACTGCCCACCTGTGCGTAAAGGGTGGATATTTTTCCAATTTTTTCAGTCTTCTAGGTCAGACTTGTGCAGACTTGCTAGTTCCTGAACCTCTTTCGTGTGCGTATGCATGCAGAATATCAACTAAGCGTGATAAAGATTCTGTGAGTGTGCGTTGTGTAAGACATGTCTGGTGGTCTGTGGAAACTCATAAAACACCCAGCATGCATGCCCACCAAAGATGGAATATGCGGCAGTGTAACGCCAGCACAGTGTGGGGCATGTCTGAGAGAATCAGAATGCTGTTAATCAAACAGAAACAATAGAATTTTGTCTCTGTTTCATCTTCTGCATATTTGTATTGTGTGTGTGTGTATGTGTGTGTGTGTTTGTGTGTGTGTGTGTGTGTGTGTGTGTATGTGTGTGTGTGTGCACATGTGTGTGTGTGACTGCATGTATATATGTGTATAATTATGTGATTGCAAGTATGTGTGTATGTGTGTGTTTGTGTGTATGTGTGTTTGACTGCATATATTTGTTTTGTGTGTGTGTGTGTGTTTATGTGTTTGTGTGTGTGTATGTATTTGTGTGTGTATGTGTGTGTGTCTTTGTATGTGTGATTACATGTATATGTGTGTATGTGATTGCATGTTATATGTGTTTGTGTGTGTGACTGCATGCATATGGTTTTTTGTGTGTGTGTGTGTGTGTGTGTGTGTGTGTGTGTGTATGTGTGTGTGTGTGTAGTGTGTGTGTGTGTGTGTTGTGTGTATGTGTGTGTGTGTGTGTGTGTGGTGAGTGTGTTGTGTGTGTGGTGTTGTGTGTTGTGTGTGTGTTGTGTGTTGTGTGTGTGTGTGTGTTTTGGTGTGTGTTGTGTGTGTGTGTATGTGTGTGAGTGTGGTATGTTGTATGTGTGTATTGTGGTGTATGTGAGTGTGTTGGTGTATGTGTGTGTATTGTGTTGTGTGGTGTGTGTGTGTGTAGTATGATGGTAAGAGAGAGAGAGAATGTACAGGTACACTACATGGACTGGTATGTACACGATACATTGAACAATGCGTATCATCTTGAAGCATATTTGCGCGTTATTCATGTTTAACGTCCTTATCTTTTCTCGCTACAGGAGTTAGATCGGCGTTTGCTGGAAGACATGATATCAAAGGAAGAGGAGGAGATTTCCCTTCAAACGGCCCGCAGAGAAAAGGCAAGAGCAGACGCACAGTGGATGAAACAGGTATTGTTTGAAATAAACGGACTTACGCATGGAAACAAAGACTAATTAAAAAAACAAATGTTAATTGAAAATATGCTAGTGAATGGAAACAGAGAACAGTTCAGAACAAATGCTATCAGAAGTGATTCTTTATATCTGTTGATACTTATTATGAAGGAGACAGAGACTGAGATGATTCTTATAAATAACAGCTGCATTTTCCCAACCATTCTGACACCCTTTAGTTGCAGCTGGTATCGGCCGGCTGCGAGTGCTATTTTTAGCCAGGCAATGTCGACCACAGTCTTATCTCTGTAGCATGCCTTTGTGCTCAAGCCCTAATGATAAAGAAAGAAGCTGAGTGCGCTATACATGGCAGGGGGACGGGTGAAAAGGGTGTGGGAGTGGAAGGGGAGGGAAAGATGCGCTCTATTAATAGCTCGCAGTAATAGCCGGCAGGGTAGTGCCAACTAAAGTATCTCGAATTTGTGTTCCGTGGATCTTTCTATCTGTTGATTCTTCTTTATGAAGGAAACAGAGACGAGGAAGATGTAATCTGAAATGATCCTTCTTGCCTGTTACTTCTTTATGAGTTCTGTGATCGCTCAACTCTGAAACAAAGTAACAGTTTGAGGAACGTTCATGGTTGTGCCAGTGAACAGATCTTTCCATAGTGATATGTTTTGCCTGTTTTTATTTGCTGTATCCAAATACAGGAATTCATGCTAGTTCTTGTGTACTAATATTTGTCTACATGACTACGTGACTTTGTGTGTTATAATGAGTTGGAAGTTGTCTACATGACTTTGTGTGTTATAATGAGTTTGGAAATTGTCTACATGACTTTGTGTTATAAAGAGTTGGAAGTTGTCTACATGACTTTGTGTGTTATAATGAGTTGGAAATTGTCTACATGACTTTGTGTTTAAAGAGTTGGAAGTTGTCTACATGACTTTGTGTGTTATAATGAGTTGGAAGTTGCCTACATGACTTTGTGTGTTGTAATGAGTTGGAAATTGTCTACATGACTTTGTGTGTTATAATGAGTTGGAAGTTGCCTACATGACTTTGTGTGTTATAATGAGTTGGAAGTTGTCTACATGACTTTGTGTGTTATAATGAGTTGGAAGTTGTCTACATGACTTTGTGTGTTATAATGAGTTGGAAGTTGTCAACATGACTTTGTGTGTTATAATGAGTTGGAAATTGTCAACATGACTTTGTGTGTTATAATGAGTTGGAAGTTGTCTACATGACTTTGTGTGTTATAATGAGTTGGAAGTTGTCTACATGACTTTGTGTGTTATAATGAGTTGGAAGTTGTCTACATGACTTTGTGTGTTATAATGAGTTGGAAATTGTCTACATGACTGTGTGTTATAATGAGTTGGAAGTTGTCTACATGACTTTGTGTGTTATAATGAGTTGGAAGTTGTCTACATGACTTTGTGTGTTATAATGAGTTGGAAGTTGTCTACATGACTTTGTGTGTTATAATGAGTTGGAAATTGTCAACATGACTTTGTGTGTTATAATGAGTTGGAAGTTGTCTACATGACTTTGTGTGTTATAATGAGTTGGAAGTTGTCTACATGACTTTGTGTGTTGTAATCAGTTGGAAGTTGTCTACATGACTTTGTGTTATAATGAGTTGGAAATTGTCTACATGACTTTGTTATGAGTTGGAAGTTGTCTACATGACTTTGTGTTGTAAAGAGTTGGAAGTTGTCTACATGACTTTGTGTGTTATAATGAGTTGGAAGTTGTCTACATGACTGTGTGTTATGATCAGTCGGAAATTGCCTACATGACTGTATGTTATAATGAGTTGGATATTGCCTATAACTGTATGTTATAATGAGTAGGAAATTGCCTATATGACTGTATGTTATAATGAGTTGGAAATTGCCTATATGACTGTATGTTATAATGAGTTGGAAATTGCCTATAACTGTATGTTATAATGAGTAGGAAATTGCCTATATGACTGTATGTTATAATGAGTTGGAAGTTGTCTACATGACTTTGTGTGTTATAGCAGTTTGCTGCACCTTGGTTTTGGTCACCAGTTATTTAGATAGTGGGTTGTTTCAATGTTTCTTTTTGTTTTTTGTTTATTTTCCCCCCTTTCCTCTGATAAGAAGGCTCTTTTCTGTTAAAAAGCCAGCTTGATCATTATTGTCGTTGTCGTATTGTAACTGATGCGCTATATGTATGTATGTGACAGGTGATTGAAGATCAGTTGAGATTAGAGAAGGCCCGCGAAGCTGAAATGGACATGCTGTTCCAGTGAGTACTGTTTCATATTGTCATTGGTGCTTTGTTGTAATGGCGTCTCTGTTCTTCTCTTTTTTCTTCTTTCTCTCATCCCGTAACTGATATGGTCATTTGGGAAAACTCACGGAGCACAACACTAAACAGGATTCCCCAGTTCTGTCTTTGAGGTACTACAGCAAGCAGCTCAGGCATACTGAGGTTGGTTACATCTGATATTTGCCATCCAGTGGTTACATCTGATATTTGCCATCCAATGGTTACATCTGATATTTGCCAGCCAATGGTTATGTCTGATATTTGCCAGCCAATGGTTATGTCTGATTTTTGCCAGCCTATGGTTACATCTGATATTTGCCAGCCAGTGGTTACATCTGATATTTGCCAGCCAATGGTTACATCTGATATTTGCCATCCAGTGGTTACATCTGATATTTGCCAGCCAGTGGTTACATCTGATATTTGCCATCCAGTGGTTACATCTGATATTTGTCAGTCAATGGTTCATCTGATATTTGCCATCCAGTGGTTACATCTGATATTTGTCAGTCAATGGTTACATCTGATATTTGCCATCCAGTGGTTACATCTGATATTTGCCAGCCAGTGGTTACATCTGATATTTGCCATCCGTGGTTACATCTGATATTTGCCAGCCAGTGGTTACATCTGATATTTGCCATCCAGTGGTTACATCTGATATTTGCCAGCCAGTGGTTACATCTGATATTTGCCATCCAGTGGTTACATCTGATATTTGTCAGTCAATGGTTACATCTGATATTTGCCATCCAGTGGTTACATCTGATATTTGCCAGGTAGTGGTTACATTTGATATTTTCCAGCTAGTGGTTACATCTGATATTTGCCATCCAGTGGTTACATCTGATATTTTCCAGCTAGTGGTTATATCTGATATTTGCCAGCCAATGGTTACATCTGATATTTGCCAGCCAATGGTTACATCTGATATTTGCCAGCCAGTGGTTACATCTGATATTTGCCATCCAGTGATTACATCTGATATTTGCCAGCCAGTGGTTACATCTGGTATTTGCCAGATAGTGGTTACTTCTGATATTTGCCAGCCAGTGGTTACATCTGATATTTGCCATCCAGTGGTTACATCTGATATTTGCCATCCAGTGGTTACATCTGATATTTGCCAGATAGTGGTTACATCTGATATTTGCCAGCCAGTGGTTACATCTGATATTTGCCATCCAGTGGTTACATCTGATATTTGCCAGATAGTGGTTACATCTGATATTTGCCAGCCAGTGGTTACATCTGATATTTGCCAGCCAGTGGTTAAATCTGATATTTGCCAGGTAGTGGTTACATCTGATATTTGCCAGCCAGTGGTTACATCTGATATTTGCCAGGTATCGGTTACATCTGATATTTGCCAGCCAGTGGTTACATCTGATATTTGCCAGACAATGGTTAAATCTGATATTTGCCAGCCAGTGGTTACATCTGATATTTGTCAGCCAGTGGTTACATCTGATATTTGTCATCCAGTGGTTACATCTGATATTTGCCAGCCAGTGGTTACATCTGATATTTGCCAGCCAGTGGTTACATCTGATATTTGCCAGCCAGTGGTTACATCTGATATTTGCCAGCCAGTGGTTACATCTGATATTTGCCAGCCAGTGGTTACATCTGATATTTGCCAGCCAATGGTTAAATCTGATATTTGCCAGCCAGTGGTTACAGCTGGTATTTGCCAGCCAGTGGTTACAGCTGATATTTGCCATCCAGTGGTTACATCTGAAATTTGCCAGCCAATGGTTACATCTGATATTTGCCAGCCAGTGGTTACGTCTGATGTTTGCCAGCCAGTGGTTACATCAGATATTTGCCAGCTAGTGGTTACATCTGATATTTGCCAGCCAGTGGTTACATCTGATATTTGCCTGCCAGCGATTACATCTGATATTTGCCAGGTAGTGGTTACATCTGATATTTTCCAGCTAGTGGTTATATCTGATATTTGCCAGCCAATGGTTACATCTGATATTTGCCAGCCAATGGTTACATCTGATATTTGCCAGCCAGTGGTTACATCTGATATTTGCCATCCAGTGATTACATCTGATATTTGCCAGCCAGTGGTTACATCTGGTATTTGCCATCCAGTGGTTACATCTGATATTTGCCATCCAGTGGTTACATCTGATATTTGCCAGATAGTGGTTACATCTGATATTTGCCAGCCAGTGGTTACATCTGATATTTGCCATCCAGTGGTTACATCTGATATTTGCCAGATAGTGGTTACATCTGATATTTGCCAGCCAGTGGTTACATCTGATATTTGCCAGCCAGTGGTTAAATCTGATATTTGCCAGGTAGTGGTTACATCTGATATTTGCCAGCCAGTGGTTACATCTGATATTTGCCAGGTAGTGGTTACATCTGATATTTGCCAGCCAGTGGTTACATCTGATATTTGCCAGACAATGGTTAAATCTGATATTTGCCAGCCAGTGGTTACATCTGATATTTGCCAGCCAATGGTTAAATCTGATATTTGTCAGCCAGTGGTTTACATCTGATATTTGCCAGCCAATGGTTACATCTGATATTTGCCATCCAGTGGTTACAGCTGATATTTGCCATCCAGTGGTTACATCTGATATTTGCCAGCCAGTGGTTAGATCTGATATTTGCCATCCAGTGGTTACATCTGATATTTGCCAGCCAATGGTTAAATCTGATATTTGCCAAGCTAGTGGTTACATCTGATATTTGCCAGCCAGTGGTTACATCTGATATTTGCCATCCAGTGGTTACATCTGTTATTTGCCATCCAGTGGTTACATCTGTTATTTGCCATCCAGTGGTTACATCTGTTATTTGCCATCCAGTGGTTACATCTGATATTTGCCATCCAGTGGTTACATCTGATATTTGCCATCCAGTGGTTACATCTGATATTTGCCATCCAGTGGTTACATCTGTTATTTGCCAGCCAATGGTTACATCTGATATTTGCCATCCAGTGGTTACATCTGTTATTTGCCATCCAGTGGTTACATCTGATATTTGCCAGCCAATGGTTACATCTGATATTTGCCAGCCAGTGGTTACATCTGTTATTTGCCATCCAGTGGTTACATCTGATATTTGCCAGCCAATGGTTACATCTGATATTTGCCAGCCAGTGGTTACATCTGTTATTTGCCATCCAGTGGTTACATCTGTTATTTGCCAGATAGTGGTTACATCTGATATTTGCCATCCAGTGGTTACATCTGATATTTGCCAGATAGTGGTTACATCTGATATTTGCCATCCAGTGGTTACATCTGTTATTTGCCAGCCAGTGGTTACATCTGTTATTTGCCAGCCAATGGTTACATCTGTTATTTGTCGTCCAGTGGTTACATCTGTTATTTGCCAGCCAGTGGTTACATCTGATATTTGCCATCCAGTGGTTACATCTGTTATTTGCCAGATAGTGGTTACATCTGATATTTGCCAGCCAGTGGTTACATCTGATATTTGCCAGTCAGTGGTTACATCTGATATTTGCCAGATAGTGGTTACATCTGATATTTGCCAGCCAGTGGTTACATCTGTTATTTGCCAGCCAGTGGTTACATCTGTTATTTGCCAGCCAGTGGTTACATCTGTTATTTGCCAGCCAGTGGTTACATCTGTTATTTGCCAGCCATTGGTTACATCTGTTATTTGCCATCCAGTGGTTACATCTGTTATTTGCCATCCAGTGGTTACATCTGTTATTTGCCAAGCTAGTGGTTACATCTGATATTTGCCAGCCAGTGGTTACATCTGATATTTGCCAGCCAATGGTTACATCTGATATTTGCCAGTCAGTGGTTACATCTGATATTTGCCATCCAGTGGTTACATCTGATATTTGCCATCCAGTGGTTACATCTGTTATTTGCCATCCAGTGGTTATATCTGATATTTGCCAGTCAGTGGTTACATCTGTTATTTGCCAAGCTAGTGGTTACATCTGATATTTGCCAAGCTAGTGGTTACATCTGATATTTGCCATCCAGTGGTTACATCTGATATTTGCCAGGTAATGGTTACATCTGATATTTGCCAGGTAGTGGTTACATCTGATATTTGCCAGCCAGTGGTTACATCTGATATTTGCCAGCCAATGGTTAAATCTGATATTTGCCAGCCAGTGGTTACATCTGATATTTGTCAGCCAATGGTTACATCTGATATTTGTCAGCCAATGGTTACATCTGATATTTGTCAGCCAATGGTTACATCTGATATTTGCCAGCCAATGGTTACATCTGATATTTGTCAGCCAGTGGTTACATCTGATATTTGTCAGCCAATGGTTACATCTGATATTTGCCAGCCAGTGGTTACATCTGATATTTGCCAGCCAATGGTTACATCTGATATTTGCCAGCCAGTGGTTACATCTGATATTTGCCATCCAGTGGTTAAATCTGATATTTGCCAGCCAATGGTTACATCTGATATTTGCCAGCCAATGGTTAAATCTGATATTTGCCAGCCAGTGGTTACATCTGATATTTGTCAGCCAATGGTTACATCTGATATTTGTCAGCCAATGGTTACATCTGATATTTGTCAGCCAATGGTTACATCTGATATTTGCCAGCCAATGGTTACATCTGATATTTGTCAGCCAGTGGTTACATCTGATATTTGTCAGCCAATGGTTACATCTGATATTTGCCAGCCAGTGGTTACATCTGATATTTGCCAGCCAATGGTTACATCTGATATTTGCCAGCCAGTGGTTACATCTGATATTTGCCATCCAGTGGTTAAATCTGATATTTGCCAGCCAATGGTTACATCTGATATTTGCCAGCCAATGGTTACATCTGATATTTGCCAGCCAGTGGTTACATCTGATATTTGCCATCCTGTGGTTACATCTGATATTTGCCAGCCAATGGTTAAATCTGATATTTGCCAGCCAATGGTTACATCTGATATTTGCCAGCCAGCTCTTTCTCTGTTGACTGGATCTTTTGATAAAACCATGGACTCGATAGATCTCGACTCCCATCTTATGCTGTAGTTTTTCTGGTGATTTGAGTGTGTCATAAGTCCCGTTTACCTCCCCATTAAAAGATGCTGCCTGCGTAAAGGGTTTTGTGCCGGCTGAAGAAGACTGCCAGATAACTGATGGTAGATTTGGATGGAGTGCATATGGATGTTTCTGAATGCGATGAATCCCTCTTGAACAAATTCCAGACTGTGGACCTCGATGACGGCCTTCTGGGATGTCCTGAAAGATGGTCTTAGACATTGTGTGATTACAGGTGACTTGACCAAACCATAATACAAGCTTGTGTCATTTCACAGTTGCCAGAAATGGTTCATGTGGGTCAGCAAGGTTAATCTTCTTCCATATGTACGCATTGTGTCTATGTTTGAAATAAGGTATATGATTGAAGCAGTCACCTTAACAAACCTAGAAGTTGAAGTCAGAGGTACCAGGTCTGAAAGCACCTTCTAACAAAAAATAATTCCATGCAGCATGACACAAATGTCTAAACAGTCATCTACATCAGGTGAGAATGCCACTTGTGCACTGAGATCCTTTCAGGTTGGAGCTTTGCTGGGTTCTGTGTTTCAACAAGATCCAACCTCAGCTGCAGACAGGAACTGGGAAAAAAGAGCCACAGTCATCACCAGACGTGTCTTGACCATTGAGATGGTGAGCAAAAGGAAAAGACAAAAATGTGATTGTTCTGTGGCCACATTCATCACCAGATCTGTCCTGACCATGGAGATGGTGAGCAAAAGGAAAAGACAAAAATGTGATTGTTCTGTGGCCACATTCATCACCAGATCTGTCCTGACCATGGAGATGGTGAGCAAAAGAAGAAGACAAAATTTGATTGTTCTGATTGCCTAGAAGCAGTGTTGACAATGATGTTTACAATGTCTCTTTTCACAGGGATGAGGCTGCTCGAATGTGGCAGAGACGAGAAGGAGAGTGGGAGAGAGAACGGCAGGCTCGTCAACGTCTTATGGATGAGGTAGGGTTTGGTTTGCTGTGGGAGCTTTTCTGTGTGTGTGAAATAAAGTAAAAAATAAATACGTGCAGAAACACGCAGGTACATGCATGACATATTCACATAAAATAACTGTGTATGTAGAAGGAAGTGATAGGCAAGTGAAAAAGTATGGGACCTCCATTTGAAAAGGCGTGCATTCACTTGCCTAGATACCTCTAGCTGGTGGGTAAAGGATGAAGAAATTTTCTGATCTCCCAGGTCAACAGCACTGCTTACCTGTCAGTGCAGTGCCTACACCCCTTTTGTGTGTATACACATGTAGAATATTATATATATACATATAAAGATCCTGTTTGTCACGTCAATGGCTGGCTAATGGAACATGAAAACATCCGGCATGCACATCCATCAGAAACATAGATTGTGCAACGACATTGTGGAATTTGGTCAGCTCACTTGACTGCTCATGTTTTTAGTGCTGTATGAACAAGCCTGATTATGTCCTAATATATTTGGAGAATGACACTATACAAAATTAATTTATAATACATACACATGCACGGTAACACACATACGCGTGCGCATGACGTGCATAAAAGCATGCTCACAAGCACACAAAGCAACCAGTTTCTCTCTCTCTTTCACTCATATACCATCATTGTCATAAGTAAGTTATTTTCAGATTAACATTTTTTTTTTCATTTATCTATTTATTTATTTGGGATCATCGCACTTAGATAGTTTACCTATGTGCTCACCTTTTTTTTTCGTCCCGTTTTCTACACCATCTTTAATGGCCACGGAAGCTGGCACACTTTTTTTTTTTTTATAGTTCGATGATGATGATGTCAATGAGGATGATAATCATGATGCTATGAATTTCCATTTAGGACTGAGTCAGCGTGATAGGGCTATACTCTACACTTACTATCATAATATATCCTGGCACCAACCAGGCCCAAGAGATACAGACACCTGCGGTACTGGTCAGAACATTTGAGCGATACCCTCAATGACGCATCCGTGAAGTGGATGAGATTCGACTGTGTGGTCACAGTCTTACCAATGAGCCCATAGCACGTCCAACTCTGGGTAGGAGCCGGTTTGAGCCGAAAAATCCCACAGTAATATAGTTTTGAAGGGACTGATGGGGATTCAAACCCACAGCCTTCCAGTGGGTAGTCCATTGCATTAACCACTACACCACGGAGACTGGTCAGATTAACATTTATTATGTTGTGCTTGCAAATTCACTCATATGCTTATTTTATGCTGATAGACACAGGTAGAAAGAAACTCTAGGGAGAGCTAGACAACAGAAGGTCTTCAGAGAAGTAACCCCCTTTAGACAAGTGTTTCGGCCCTGAATTCCTTACACTCTCGGGGGGCCGGGCCACATCCAGGTCATGACTCCTGGATGCCCTTCTGCTGTTGTCTATTTTTTTTTTTTTTTTTTTTTTTTTTTTTTCCCACGCCGGGGATCGAACCTGGGCGATTCTGCGCTTCAGAACTGCGGTACGCGGTTTTACCAATGTGCTAACGGGGCACACATCATCTGTAGGGAATTTAATCCTTATGAAGTTCACTTTTTTGGTTCCTCCTTGCCCAGATCCAGCTTGAGCTCCTTTCTGCTGCCTCTGCCATCGCTTTAAGGGCTCTAGTCCTCTTCTTCCCAGAAATGGCGAGTTGTTTCATGAGATCATAAGCGGAGGTGCCCACAAACCCTCTTGCCCCGACCTCTATGGCGAAGATTTTGACCCGCAGACCTGCTTTCTTCAGGGTGCTGGCAAGACCGGCGTATTTTTCGGTCTTGTAGATATGTGCTTCTTCCATTCTGCTTTCGTATGGCACAGTGAGTTCTATCAGAATCACTTGTTTCGAGGAGTCAGAGTGGAGAGCGATGTCTGGTCTCATGCCTGTCTTGCTGATGACATCTGGGTAATTTCTCCACTCTGGGAGGTCTGCTGTACACTCCCAGTCGACTGCTCCATCCAGAAGACCCTTTGGCAATGTGCTGGTTGTCATAGCCCTTTCGGGCCAGACCTGTTTCCCTCCTGCTTTGTAGAACGTTGTCATAGCAATTGGTGCGTTTGGGGTCATGGTTTTTTCGCTAACCACATCTGTGATCACTTTCAGAACTTGGTTGTGCCTCCATGTATACCTTCCTTGGGCTAGCGCTACTTTGCAAGAGCTTAGGACATGTTCCACTGTTTGTTTCTTCTGACAGAGCGGACATGCTGGGTCGTCTGCTTTCCCCCATTTCACTAAGTTTGCATTCGAGGGGAGCAGGTCATATACAGATCTGAGGAGGAAGCTTATCCTTAGAGGAGCCATGTGCCACATATCGTTCCAGCTGAGACTTCTTTGGAGTGCACTGTCCCATGTTGTCCATTGCCCCTGTTGACCTTGCTGGACTGCCTTCTGCACTCTTTTGACATCTTCTTCTTCCTTCAACTCCTGTATGATCATGTCTCTTTTTTTCTTCCCTTTGGCTTTGGACCACCACTGCATTTTTGTTGCTCCCAGTCCCTGTCTGTTGGTTTGCGTGTGTCCAATTATTTCTTTGATGCTGAGGTTTCTCTTGGCATTGTTTACAGCCTCTTGGACTTTCCACTTTCTGCCAGTTCTCAGCTTTGGATGAACTGCTCTCACGATATTGTCCTCCGATTCCTCCAGCATGCTCAACAGTCTTGCTTTTCCAACTTTGTATTCCTCCACTATGGATTTCAGAGGTAGCTTCAGCATTGCTTGACGACAGTAGAATGCAACATCAGTGAGACCAGGTGGGACACCGAGCCATTTTCTTGTGTATTTGTTGATTTTGGCTTCCATTGCTTCGACTGTGCTGGTGCAAATGTCATAGATTAGCAGTGGCCACAGCAGCTTTGGTATCAGCATGAACTGTAGACACCAGACTTTGTATTTGCCTGGCAGTCCGCAGTTATCTATTTTCTTCAGGCCTTCTTCTGCTGTTTGCTTGGTTTCACATCCCCTTTGTGTGTCTTTCAGGGAGTCATCATACCATCTTCCGAGACTTTTTACTGGCTCTTCTGTGACAGTGGGGATGGCTTGGTTGGCTACCATGAATTTGACTGAATCTGCCACTTTTCCTTTTCGCAGTGAGAGACTTCGGGATTTCTTAGGTTTGAACCTCATTCTTGAAGAGGCCACCAGCTCATCCAGCTGCTTTAAGATTTGGTGTGTCTCTTCCTCATCCGTGGACAAGACTGTTGTGTCATCCATGAAAGCTTTCAGAGGAGGCATCTGGTATCCATCTCCCAGATTCACTGGACCTGAACTCTTCATTGCAGCTTTCAAGATGACTTCCATTGCCAACACGAACAGTATGGGAGAGATTGCACAGCCCATTGCAATGCCCACCTCTAGGTCTATCCAGTCCGTGGTGTATTCTTTGGTAGAGAACCGCATTGAGAACCCTTGGAAATACTTCCTCAGCATTGTTCGGATGTTTTCTGGGATGTGATACATTTCAAGAGCCAGCTGGATCATATCGTGTGGAACTGATCCATATGCATTCGCCAGATCAAGCCAAACTACGTCAATGTCTCTCTTCTCTGTTCTTGCTTTTTGGATGGCATCCCAAATCAACGTGGCATGTTCCAAGCATCCAGGCATTCCTGGTATGCCTCCCTTTTGGACTGACATATCCAGATACTTGTTTTCAGTCAGGTATTTTGTCAATCTTGCTGCCATAACAGAGAAGAAGATTTTCCCCTCGACGTTCAGAAGTGATATTGGCCTGAACTGATTGATGCTGCTGGAGTTCTGCTCCTTCGGAATGTACACTCCTTCAGCTCTCATCCATTGGTCGCTGATCTTCTGGTTCCTCCATGCTGATCGAATCATCTTGTGGAGCCACTCGAGCACTTTTGGGCATTTCTTGTAGAGCAGGTATGGTATTCCGTTTGGTCCAGGTGCTGACTTGGCTCTGGCTTTCTTTACTACGTTCTTCACTTCATCCAGTGTTGGTGGTTTGTTATTGAATTTTCTTTCTGGCGCTGCAGGCCAAACCAGATTTTGGATTTCAAGTGGTGCCTCGCGCTGAGAATCGGAATATGTTTCCCTGAGATGCTGCTCTAGGGTTTCCTTGCCCACTGTGAGAGTCCCTGATTTGGGTTGTTCAAACAGCTTTCTTGCAAAGTCAAAGGGATCTTTGAAGAAACGATCTTGAGTCTTCTTCTTTTTGCTCTTTCTTCGCCTTGCTGATTCCACTTTGCTGAGAGCATTGTGTTTGGCCTTCAGATCTTTCCAGAGTTCCAGGAGCCCTTGCTTCTCGAATTCTGAGGCAGTTTTCATTCGCTTTTTAAGCTTCCTTTTCTCCCTCCGGATGCTCTCCATCTGTTGCTGTCTTCTGGATTTCTGGGGAGGCGTTTTTGTCTTTGGCTGCTTCACTCCATAAGTGTCCCTGCAGATAGAGTATATGATGTCTCCGTATGTGTCAAGTTTGTGTTCCAGCGTACTGTTCCCTATTAGCGCATTCAGCTTAAGGACAAGTTCCTCATCTAATTTCTCCCATTGTTCTTTTGCACCGGCAGGCGGCAAATTGAGTTTTCCACGTTTGGCGTTAAGAGCTTGTGCAAAATCCGCATCAGAACCGTCAGCGTGGATGTCCTTGGCACTATGGTTTAATTCCTGGCCTTGGTCATCCAACGTCTCACCTGCTATCGCAGTGCGCTGCTGCTGGTTCGTATGTGTCTTCAAACAGCCCATTTTTGTCCTGTGGATCTTCATGCCGCGTTTGGTGGTGAATCTCCCTCCACACGCACACGGAAATTCCAACTGGTCATCAATCATGGTCCGTTGTGCGTTTCCAGTCGTGATGGAGTCAGTGCCGATGGATTCATCATTCTCTCCCCCTTTCGGTGAATCCTGGGAGCATCTTTCATTTGGAAAACTCGTGGCATGTTATCGAAGGCAAGGTGGGAAGCCAACCCACAAAGCCCGCAGATCTAGTCTTTCCCAGTGTCCTTCGGTCTTTCCCGAATGTCCTCCGAACTATTCCCGGAAGTCAATGGACTGACCATGTGCAGGTAGAAAGAAACTCTAGGGAGAGCTAGACAACAGAAGGTCTTCAGAGAAGTAACCCCCTTTAGACAAGTGTTTCGGCCCTGAATTCCTTACACTCTCGGGGGGCCGGGCCACATCCAGGTCATGACTCCTGGATGCCCTTCTGCTGTTGTCTATTTTTTTTTTTTTTTTTTTTTTTTTCCCACGCCGGGGATCGAACCTGGGCGATTCTGCGCTTCAGAACTGCGGTACGCGGTTTTACCAATGTGCTAACGGGGCACACATCAGTTTCTATAACACAATTAAGTATAGTATTCCTGGATTTAGCACTGAGATTAGACAGG
Source organism: Monoplex corrugatus (assembly GCA_030674185.1). Lineage (NCBI taxonomy): Eukaryota > Metazoa > Mollusca > Gastropoda > Littorinimorpha > Ranellidae > Monoplex > Monoplex corrugatus. Next base: position 67,892,225 of record JAPXFY010000022.1, read on the forward strand.
GATTTTTCCTGCTCTGGGTGCCAGTCTTTCTGACCTTGTATTTGTTTTCTCATGTTTGTTGTTATATTTGTTCAAAAATATTTTTGGATGGGTGGTGGGCCTGCGCCATCTTCTGTGTCACTACCTCCACACTGGCCATTTTGGTTCTCTAGTTCTCCAACACATCTCCACACCCACCAAAACTGAGGTCACATGGGAACAGGGCGTGAAGGGTCACAGAACCTTAGATATGTTTTCCACAGTGCTGTGATTATGGGAATGGGAATGACAATGATGTTGCTATGGAGTTACATTTTGGGTTGAGACTGTGTGACAGGACTTTACTGTGTGTTTGCTGTCATAATATATCCTGGTGTCAGCCAGGTCTGATAAATACAGATACCTGCAGTGGTAGTCGGGAAATTTGAGCAACACTCAAACTGAGGAGTGTTCTGAGTTTTTGTACTTTGTATCTGCTTCTATGCTAGCTGAATGGGTAGCGCAAACTGTGTTAGATTTGAGAAGTACAACACGGGAGATAATTCTCAAGAGTTATGTCCTTTGATTAATACTCAAACTAAAGCTTCCATAAAGTGGATGAGACTCAACTGTGTAGTCCCAGTCTTACCAACAAACCCATAGCATGCTCAACTCTGGGAACAAGCCAATCAGGTTGGGGAAAAAAAATCCCACAATATTTTCTTTTTTATCGCTGGGGTTTTGAACCTTTGATCCCCCAGTCTGTTGTCCATTGCTCTAATCACTTTGCCGTGTGGATGTTTTCTTCACAGGTGTTAGAGGGACGTCAGGAGCAGATAGCTGACAAGCTGGAAGTGGTGAAGCACCGACAACAGGAGTCGCTGGAGAGACGGGAGGAGCTGCTCCGGGAGCTGGAGATTGCCAACCAACTGACGCGTCGGGAGCAGGAGAAGGCACAGGAGGAGCAGGAGATGTTTAAACAGGAACTGAAGGGACAGGTATGATGTGTTTTTTTTTTGTCTTGTTTATTAATAATCTTCTTGTGTCTGCCTCCTTCAAGACTATTTCGTTTGTTTTCTTTGCTGTCCATGGAGCTCTCAGCGTTCTTCTTAGAAACCACATTTTAGATGCCTCAGTTTTGTTCTGACTTTGCATGTTGACTGTCCACACCTCACAACCTTACAACAGTATCGGTTCTATATAACATTCAAGAACTCTCTTCTTGATGTTAATTGTTAGGCATTCACTGGTAAGAACGCTTTTCATCTTCTTGAATTTTGTTTTGGCTTGGCTGATTCTGCTGGCTATTTCTGATGTGCATCTACCATCTGGTGAGATGACCATTCCCAGATATTTAACTTAAACTTGTTTTTTACTGGTTACCATGACTTAGGTCTTCTTGCTATTTAGCTCCAGCCCTTTAATTTTGCTTTCTATTTCTATTATATTCACAAGATTTTGTAGGTCTTTTTCGTTTTCTGCAATTAGCAGAGTCATTAACATAATGAATGTTGTTTATAATTTTTCCTCCAACCTTTAATTCAGGGCATTCTTCTAGGTTTCTCATGATGGTTTCGCTGTAAAGTGAAAACAGCTCTGGTGACAACACAACCCTGCCTGACCCCCCTTTTGATATTTTGGAAAGAGCTTAGATCGTTTTCTATACTCTTTGCTGCTGTTTGTTCCCAATATATTTTTCTGATTAATTTTCTTTAGTGATGAAAAAGCATTTGGAAAAAGAGCAAGCTGGTGTAATTTGTGTGTGTGTGTGCGTGTGGTGTACAGATAGATGAGCGACAGCATGTGGAGAAATTGGCCCGACTGAATTTGCAAGAGGAGGAAGATGAAGAGCGACAGGCGGACACAGAATATCAAGACTTCTTGCGACAGGAAACAGAACGTTTGAAGCAACGGGGATACACTCCAAAGGTAAAGCAATAGGCACAGAAAGATCTGTTGTTTTGTCACTTCATGGAACATGGCCATCATGCATCATAGGCTGTGTAAAACATTCGTTGTTTTTGCATTTAGTTCAGAGTTGCTTCACTTTCTCCGGGATTGTGCTATCACAAGAAGCAGCCTGTACTCAGTTGAATTACTCGTAGATGAATTGTTATTTGTTATTTCAAAAACAAAACAAAGCAACTCAAAACCAACCAACTAACCAAGCAACCAACCAAGCAACCAAGCAAGCAAGCAACCAACCAACCAACAACCAACCAACAAACTAAGCAAGCAAGCAAACAAGCAGGCAACCAACCAACCAACCAACCAATCAATCAACCAACCAACCAACCAACCAACCAACCCTGAAACAAAAGAAAAATGAATGACATTGTGCGTCAATTTTAACTAATCCATATTTTTTCTGGTGTGATCCAAGTGATGTCATTCATGGCATCTAGAGGTTGTTATTAGGATATTAATGCATTTATTTAGAGGAAAAAAAAACAGGAATAATAATATTCATAAACTGTGTTCTGTATTATTTTTCTGTCTGATTTCTGTGCCATTTTGCTGACCATAATCTGGGGCAATTTTGCACAATGCTGTCATGATGCATGACGATGGGGAAGATAACGATGATGCTATAGAGTTCCACTTCAGACTGAGATTGCATGACAGGGTTGTACTCTACACTTCCCTTCATAACATATCCTAGCATCAACCAGGCCTGAGAGACACAGATACCTGTTGTGTTCATCAGAAAATTTGAGCAACACCCTCAGTGGATGCATTTGTAAAGTGGGTGAGACTTAACTGTATGGTCCCAAGTCTTCCCATCAAGCCTATTGCATGTTCAGTTCTGGGTAGGAACCAGTTGGGCTGAAAAATTCAACATGATTTTGACAGGACTAACGAGATTCAAACCCAGAACCTTCCGGTCAGTTGTCACGCTAACCACCGCACCATGGTGACTGACCATTTTGTTGTGTTTTAAGAACCTTAACCCTTTGACTCCCTCACCCTATATACCACATTACTGCTTCAACTCTGTCACATATATCTACCAACTGTAAAACCTTAACCCTTTGACTCCCTCACCCTATATACCACATTACTGCTTTGTCTCTGTCACATATATCTACCAACTGTAAAACCTTAACCCTTTGACTCCCTCACCCTATGTACCACATTACTGCTTTGACTCTGCATCCTATCTGCCAGCTGGGAAATGTTAAACCTTTGACTCCCTCACCCTAATACCACATTACTGCTTTGACTCCTGCATCCTATCTGCCAGCTCTTTGACTCCCTCACCCTATTTCCACATTACTGCTTTGACTCCGTCACCTGTATACCGTTCCTGCAGGAAGCTGAGCATAAGGTGATGGAGTCAAAGAGTTAAATTTTTGCTTTGCTAGCATGGTTGATGAAGACATCTGTGGGTGGCCTCCTGGATCTCCAGTCCACAGACTTCAGCGATGTTGTTGAAATAGGTGTGTGGTCATTCCTTTCTTCTCCTTGCCTCAACTTTCTCCTGCAGGACCTTATGCCTATAAGATGTTGAGCGTGGCTCCTACTGCCGGTCCTGGCAAGGAGAGAGATGAGATGAGATGAGCATGGTTGATGATGCAGGATGCTGTTGGACAGGGTGAGGGAGTTAAAGGTTATGGTTTGCTTTGTTAGCATGATTGACAATGCAGGAAGCTGGTGGACAGGGTGTGGGAGTCACAGTTAGAGGACCTGACACTAAAACGGACATTTTTGTTTGTTCAGTTTGCAGGCAGAAAGCAGGCCTGGTCGTAGCCATTACGCACGTTGGGATGGGGAGCTGTGCATCAGACATCACAGAAGTGGAACCTGCGGCTGTCTTGATGGTGTTTGCCTGTTGGTTGGAAGGGACCGATGTTCTTCATCTTCTTCTTGGCGTACGCTGCTACACAATCAGCTGAGTCCGGGTGATGTCTCGTCTGAACTCGATGAGTGTGTAGCCATTATGCGATAAGTGCATGGTACCGTGGTTTGTTAGAAGGCGCACGCTGGCCCGGTACCTCTGTCTTCAGCTTTCAGGGACCAATGTTGAGTGTTGTTGTTTTCATTGCCAGTTTTTCATGAAGTGATTTTAGTGTTGAATGTGTTTAGAGAAGACTAAATTCTACACCATTAGCTTTAACCTGTATTGTGTGTTTTGTGATAGGTGACTGACTGCCTTTACTGCTTGGTCTGCATCGCGTACAGAATTCTGTGTGCGTTTGATGATGTGGAATGGTCTGCAGATAATGACACCATCTTGATCAGCTCTGTTATTGTTGCAGCAGACTGTTAGCAATCAAACCTGACTTCACATATGGAGAGTTTTTTCTTGTGTTTAATAGATTACAAATTCTCTGTCCTTTTTAATTTGTTACAATTTTGTGATGGATTTTAAAACTTACTTTTAAAACATCTTTTGAATATAGCTCTTCATTCGGTTTGAATTGTACATTGTTCTGTTTGTTGATCAGAGTCCATGTTTATGAGTGAAGAAGCGAGGGAAGGAATGGTTGAATGGAAAGACATTTGAGTAACAAGAATTTTCTGCATGCATGAATGCGTGAATCTCATCCGTGTGTAGGTCTGTATGTAGGAATCAGACTCATCGAGGGTTTTATGGTTCTACTTTTGCTGGGTGATGTAATATTTACTTCAGGATTTACTTCACATTAATATGTTGATATATTAGATCTAGTGGCGAAGCATCAGCTGTTTGTTTTTTTCCGTTGCTACCTGTTATTCACCGCCCCCTATCTTCCGGTCCTAATGACTTAAGAGTTACGTTCCTTGAGTTGTCTGCTACTAGATCTATCAGTATCAGTTTGAACATTACATCCCTCCTTTCCTTGAATGAACAACCACCTATAATTCAAGATCATCAACTTTGATAATAGTATCAACAAAACACAAGTTTTCTTAACTGGTAAAACCGAAGGTAACTTTAAACGTTAGAACTTTTCTTTTAACAATCAATAATCTACATACTGTACATTCTGGTGATTAAGTGCAAACATTTAATGTATATCATCGCACTGTCACAAGTTCCCATTAACATGGAATCTAGATCTGTTCACATCGTAAGTCATCAATCAGGATAGCTCAGCTGTTTGTTTTCCGTTGCTATCTGTTATTCACCGCCCCCTATCTTCCGGTCCTAATGACTTAAGAGTTACGTTCCTTGAGTTGTCTGCTACTAGATCTATCAGTATCAGTTTGAACATTACATCTGACAGGATTCATGAAAGCCAATTACAGGAACACACGGGATGAGGACACTCATGGAATGTGCCAGATGTCCCTATAACTGATGTCTCATGACAAGGACCACCCATTCAAAATAGGAAAAATCATCTCTGACATTCTGAACACCTCATCCGCTACATTGTGGCTTTGCTGGCCTCTGCAGAGCATCATTGTAACGATCAGTACTGTCTGATGTTCTGTCATGATCAAATTCTTTCATTTTCTAGCTTAGGTAGATTTGTGTGTCGAGGATAAGTTGTTTGTGTTATGTTTACTGTTGACCCCTAGGATTCTGAACTTTACATCAATATTCGTTGTTCCTGGGTAAACAGTATATTCTGTTTCAGTTTGTTGAACACTGTGTGACCATTGGCAAGGGGCCACTAACTGTCCTGATTGGCAGTTTTGTAGAAAACGTAGGCCAAATGAATATGCCACAGTTTGTGAAAAATTCTGACCAAGTGAAGATAGCAGGCAGTATGTAGAAAACTCAGGCCAATTGAATATATCAGACAATTTCTAGAAAACTCAGGCCAATTGAATATATCAGACAATTTCTAGAAAACTCAGGCCATTTGAATATATCAGGCAATTTCTAGAAAACTCAGGCCATTTGAATATATCAGACAATTTCTAGAAAACTCAGGCCAAATGAACATATATCAGGCAATTTCTCTAGAAGAAAACTCAGGCCAAATGAATATATCAGGCAATTTCTAGAAAACTCAGGCCAAATGAATATATCAGGCAATTTCTAGAAAATTCAGGCCAAATGAATATATCAGACAATTTCTAGAAAATTCAGGCCAAATGATTATATATCAGGGAATTTGTAGAAAATCCAGACCAAATGAATATACCAGGCAGTATGTAGAAAACTCAGGCCAAATGAATATACCAGGCAATTTCTAGAAAATTTGGGCCAAATGAATATATTAGGCAAATTGTTGAAAACTCAGACCAGATGAAGATATTAGGCAACATATAGAAAACTCAGAGCAATTGAACATATCAGGCAATATGTAGAAAACTCAGACCAAATGAAGATATCGGGCAATATGTAGAAAACTCAGACGAAATGAAGATACCAGACAATTATGTAGAAAACTCAGACCAAATGAAGATATCGGGCAATATGTAGAAAACTCAGACCAAATGAAGATACCAGACAATATGTAGAAAACTCAGACCAAATGAAGACACCAGACAATATGTAGAAAACTCAAACCAAATGAAGATATCGGGCAATACGTAGAAAACTCAAACCAAATGAAGACACCAGACAATATGTAGAAAACTCAGACCAAATGAAGATACCGGGCAGCATGTAGAAAATTCAGAACAATTTGTAGAAAATTCAGACCAAATGAAGATATCGGGCAATATGTAAAAAAAAATCAGGCCAAGTGAAGATATCGGGCAATATGTAGAAAATGCAGAGCAAATGAATGTCAAGTAATTTCTAGAAAAGTAAGGCCAGTTGAATATGTCAGGTAATTTGAAAACATAGGTGAACAAGTGTATCAGGATATTTTTAGAAAGCAAAGGCCAAGTAAGTAGCCTATGTTTGACAGATAGTTGCTGTAAGTGGTTGTAAAACATTTCTTGTTAACCCTTCGACTCCTGCACCCTATCAACCAACTGCAAAAACTTAACCCTTTGATTCTCTCACCCTATCCACCAGCTTCCTGCAGGAAGCTGGTGGATAGGGTGAGAGAATCAAAGGGTTAAGTTTTTGCTTTGCCAGCATGATTGGCAATGCAGCTTGCTGGTGGACAGGGTGCAGGAGTCAAAGGGTTAAGTGTCTGGACAAGGGAGGTGGTGGTTATGAAAGGGTCTGCAGATGGCGGCCTTCACTACACACTGGGACATTAGTACCAACGAAGAAGAAGCAGCTTTCACTAGATGTTTGTTACAATATAGACCTGTATAATGAAGTTACCTGCCAGAAAGATGTGTTGCAAATGGAATGAAGAAAGCAGGTACACCATATCTAACAGGTAACTTATGTACAGATTAGCAACTCTGTGAAATTCTGTATCGATTTCTATTAGTTCTGAAAGATTAATACCTTTGAAACTTGAAATAAGTCCAAGATAATTTAAAGATTGTCACTTGATAAATAATGTTATATAACCTTGAAGTAAGTCTGAGATGATTTAAAGATAGTCACTTGATATATAATGTATTTTTGTCAGTTGATAAATAATGTTTTTGTCAGTTGATAAATAATGTCTTTGTCAGTTGATAAATAATATTGCAGGTATGTTTTCATGATCTGCCCTGTGTATATATAGTTATTGACCATGACAGAAGTCTTTATTTCGTCTCTATTGTTTTCAGTTTGAATATTAGGCTTTTTTTTTTTCGTCAACTTTTCCTTTTAGAACTTGTATAACATTGCTTAACACCTTTTGATTTTTAAAACACAGAATACGACAGAGCTTATTGCCTGTGTCCCTGTCCTTGCCTGTGGTTGCACTGAAAAAATTAACTTGATCAGGGTTTTTTTCTTAATACATGTATTTTATTCTGAAGAATACATAACATTAATTTGCACTTGGAAATGTGTGTTGATGCATTTATCACATGTTATGTTTCAAAGCCATAGAAAACAGAAATTTGCAGAGACCATATATTGAAATTAGCGATTGATGCATTTATACATTCAAGTTAGGTATTGAAAAAAGTAGTCCATGAAATGGCTGATTCAGTTGTCTCACTTTTTGTTTTCACAAATCTGTAGAAATGGGACATTGAACACATTATACTTTTTGTACATATTTTGAAGTGGAGAAAGTCGTAAGTCACATAATGCAAGATTATATTATAAGGAAAACACTTTACCAAGAGGAAGAAATTCGTGAACAGTTCACAGTTAAGAACAGTTATGGTACTAGATACCAAAAGGAGAAATAAGAACAGTATATACACAAAAGAAGAAATACAGAACAGTAGATACACAAAAGGAAGAAATACAGAACAGTATTACACAAAAGGAAGAAATACAGAACAGTAGATACACAAAAGGAAGAAATACAGAACAGTATATACACAAAAGGAAGAAATACAGAACAGTAGATACACAAAAGTAAGAAATACAGAACAGTTGGATACACAAAGGAAGAAATTACAGAACAGTAGATACACAAAAGGAAGAAATAAGAGGTCACATGGAGAATAGAAGTGATCCAAGATCACGATGGTACGGATCAACATACGAACTGATACAAAGGAGACATAAAAGTATACACAAGAAGGAAGAAATCAGAACATTGATACACAGAGATGTTTACCAATATAGAGACATTACAGAACAGTATACACTGGAAGAAAATGCGTTGATACAAAAGGAAGAAATACAGAACGTAACACAAAGAGAAATACAGAACATATGTACACAAAGGATGATATCACAGAACGTATGATACCAAAAGGAAGAAATACAGAACAGTATAATACACAAAAGAAGAAATACAGAAACAAGTATATACACAAAAGGAAGAAATACAGAACATTATATACACAAAAGGAAGAAATACAGAACAGTAGATACACAAAAGGAAGAAATACAGAATCAGTATATACAAAATAAGGAAGAATACAGACAGTAGATTACACAAAAGGAAGAAATACGAACAGTATATACACAAAAGGAAGAAATACAGAACAGTAATACACAAAAGGAAGAAATACAGAACAGTTATACATAAAAGGAAGAAATACAGAACAGTAGTATCACAAAAGGAAGAAATTACAGAACAGTGATACACAAAAGGAGAAATACAGAACGTATACACAAAGGAAAAAACAGAACAGTTATACCAAAAGGAAGAAATACAGAACGTTATATACACAAAAGGAAGAAATACAGAACATTATACACAAAAGGAAGAAATTACAGAACGTATATCACAAAGGAAGAAATCGAACGGATATCAAAAGAGAACAGATAGTATTACACAAAAGGAAGAAATACAGAACATTGATACACATAAGGAAGAAATACAGAATCAGTAGATACACAAAAGGAGAATACAGAACGTAATACACAAAAGAAGAAATACAGAACATAGATACACAAAAGGAAGAAATACAGAACAGTAGATACACAAAGGAAGAATTTACAGAACAGTAGTACACAAAAGGAAGAAATACAGAACAGTATATTACCAAAGGAAGAAATTATCAGTATACACTTGATACACAATAAGGAAGAAATACAGAAACAGTGGGAGTATACACAAAAGGAAGATATACAGAACAGTATATACACAAAATGGAAGAAATACAGAACAGTAGATACACTAAGGAGAAATACAGAACAGTAGATACACAAAAGAAGAATACAGAACAGTATACACAAAAGGAAGAATACAGACAGTAGATACACAAAAGGAAGAAATACAGAACAGTGATACACAAAAGGAAGAAATACAGAACAGTAGATACACAAAAGGAAGAAATACAGAATTTAAAGGAAGAATAAAAATATATAACAAAGTCAGAAGATAAAAGTCAAATAATACAAAAAATCAGAACGTGATAAAAAGAGAATACAGACGTTACAAAGGAAGAATAGAATATACAAGGAGAATAGCGTATACCAAGATAACATAACACAAAGTGACTTAAAAAGATACGAAGTATCCGGTACGAGTATCACGAATACACGTATAAAGAAATCAGAACTATCAAAGGAATAGAACATATACACGAAGTCACGTATCACAAGAATAGAATAATAACAAGGAGATACACATAAAAAAAAGGAGATGGTTACCAGAAGAAATGCAGTATAACAAAGAATACAAATTACACAAGAAGTCAGACATAATAAAGGAAAAAAAACAGATACACAAGAGAACAGAACAGTAAACACAAAAGGGTAACAGTATACCAAAGAGATACGAATATACAAGGAAAATCAAAGTATACACAAAAGAGAATAAGAAACAAGGGAAATACAGACGTATACAGAGAATACAGAACATAACAAAGGAAGAAATACAACGTTATAACAAAAGGAAGAATACAAACAGTATAACAAAAGAAGAATACAAACAGTAATACACAAAGGAAGAAAGACGTAACAAAAGAAGAATCAGAACAGTAATACACAAAGAAGAATAAAAAGTATACACAAAAGGAAGAATACAGAACAGTATACACAAAGGAAGAAATACAGAACAGTAATACACAAAAGAATACAGACAGATAACAAAAGGAAGAATACAGAACGTATACACAAAAGAAGAATACAAAAGTGATAACAAAGGAGAACAGAACAGTATCACAAGGAAGAAATAAGAACAGTAATACACAAAAGGAAGAAATACAGAACAGTAATACACAAAAGAAGAAATACGAACATATACACAAAGGAGAAAACAGAACAGTATACACAAAGGAAGAATACAGAACAGTATACCAAAAGAAGAAATACAGAAGTATACACAAAGGAAGAAATACAGACAGTAATACACAAAAGAAGAAACAGAACATAATACACAAAAGAGAAATACAGAACAGTGTACACAAAGAAGAATACAGACAGTATACAAAAGGAAAAATACAGACAGTATACACAAAGAAGAATACAGAACAGTATACCAAAGAAGAAATACAGAACAGTATACACAAAGGAAGAAACAGAACGTATACACAAAGAAGAAATACGACAGTGATACACAAGAAGAAATAAGAACAGTAATACACAAAAGGAAATACAGAACAGTAATACAAAAAGGAAGAAATACAGAACAGTGATACACAAAAGGAAGAAATACAGAACAGTATATACACAAAAGGAAGAAATACAGAACAGTAGATACACAAAAGGAAGAAAACAGAACATATACACAAGAGAAAACAGACAGTAGATACACAAAAGGAAGAAATACAGAACAGTAGATAACAAAAGGAAGAAATACAGAACAGTAATACACAAAGGAAGAAACAGAACAGTATACACAAAAGGAAGAAATACAGAACAGTAATACACAAAAGGAAGAAATACAGAACAGTAGATACACAAAAGGAAGAAATACAGAACAGTAGATACACAAAAGGAAGAAATACAGAACAGTATATACACAAAAGGAAGAAATACAGAACAGTAATACACAAAAGGAAGAATATAAGAACAGTAATACACAAAAGGAAGAAATACAGAACAGTAGATACACAAAAGGAAGAAATACAGAACAGTATATACACAAAAGGAAGAAATACAGAACAGTGATACACAAAAGGAAGAAATACAGAACAGTAATACACAAAAGGAAGAAATACAGAACAGTATATACACAAAAGGAAGAAATACAGAACAGTATATACACAAAAGGAAGAAATACAGAACAGATATACACAAAAGGAAGAAATACAGAACAGTAATACACAAAAGGAAGAAATACAGAACAGTAATACACAAAAGGAAGAAATACAGAACAGTAGATACACAAAAGGAAGACATATAGAACAGTGGATACACAAAAGGAAGAAATACAGAACAGTGGATACACAAAAGGAAGAAATACAGAACAGTGGATACACAAAAGGAAGAAATACAGAACAGTAGATACACAAAAGGAAGAAATACAGAACAGTATATACACAAAAGGAAGAAATACAGAACAGTGGATACACAAAAGGAAGAAATACAGAACAGTGGATACACAAAAGGAAGAAATACAGAACAGTAGATACACAAAAGGAAGACATACAGAACAGTGGATACACAAAAGGAAGAAATACAGAACAGTGGATACACAAAAGGAAGACATACAGAACAGTGGATACACAAAAGGAAGACATACAGAACAGTGGATACACAAAAGGAAGACATACAGAACAGTGGATACACAAAAGGAAGAAATACAGAACAGTGGATACACAAAAGGAAGAAATACAGAACAGTAGATACACAAAAGGAAGACATACAGAACAGTATATACACAAAAGGAAGACATACAGAACAGTAGATACACAAAAGGAAGAAATACAGAACAGTATATACACAAAAGGAAGAAATACAGAACAGTGGATACACAAAAGGAAGAAATACAGAACAGTATATACACAAAAGGAAGACATACAGAACAGTGGATACACAAAAGGAAGAAATACAGAACAGTATATACACAAAAGGAAGAAATACAGAACAGTATATACACAAAAGGAAGAAATACAGAACAGTAGATACACAAAAGGAAGAAATACAGAACAGTATATACACAAAAGGAAGAAATACAGAACAGTATATACACAAAAGGAAGAAATACAGAACAGTATATACACAAAAGGAAGAAATACAGAACAGTAGATACACAAAAGGAAGAAATACAGAACAGTGATACACAAAAGGAAGAAATACAGAACAGTAGATACACAAAAGGAAGAAATACAGAACAGTATATACACAAAAGGAAGAAATACAGAACAGTATATACACAAAAGGAAGAAATACAGAACAGTATATACACAAAAGGAAGAAATACAGAACAGTATATACACAAAAGAAGAAATACAGAACAGTATATACACAAAAGGAAGAAATACAGAACAGTATATACACAAAAGGAAGAAATACAGAACAGTAGATACACAAAAGGAAGAAATACAGAACAGTGGATACACAAAAGGAAGAAATACAGAACAGTAGATACACAAAAGGAAGAAATACAGAACAGTATATACACAAAAGGAAGAAATACAGAACAGTAGATACACAAAAGGAAGAAATACAGAACAGTAGATACACAAAAGGAAGAAATACAGAACAGTGGATACACAAAAGGAAGAAATACAGAACAGTATATACACAAAAGGAAGAAATACAGAACAGTGGATACACAAAAGGAAGAAATACAGAACAGTAGATACACAAAAGGAAGAAATACAGAACAGTATATACACAAAAGGAAGAAATACAGAACAGTAGATACACAAAAGGAAGAAATACAGAACAGTATATACACAAAAGGAAGAAATACAGAACAGTATATACACAAAAGGAAGAAATACAGAACAGTAGATACACAAAAGGAAGAAATACAGAACAGTATATACACAAAAGGAAGAAATACAGAACAGTAGATACACAAAAGGAAGAAATACAGAACAGTATATACACAAAAGGAAGAAATACAGAACAGTAGATACACTAAAGGAAGAAATACAGAACAGTATATACACAAAAGGAAGAAATACAGAACAGTAGATACACAAAAGGAAGAAATACAGAACAGTGGGCACATAAAAGGAAGAAATGCGGAACAGGTGATGGCTCTGTTATAGACTGTGAAGGGTCAAACATTTGATATTAATTGTTGTTTTCACATGACAGGATATTGTTTTGGCGGTTGTATGCATTTCAGCCTGCAAGTAATGCATTTTTTCTTCTATAATCATCTGAAACACTGATTTTTTTAAACAAATTCAGGCCTTTAACATGGATGTTTAATACGTTTGTCTTGTGGTCTTCATGTCATAATCTTTTCACAGAGCAAGAAATGATGTTGCATTTTCTTCAGTCCTTATATTTTTCAGTAAGTTTGTTGTACATTTTTCAGTACGTTTGTTGTTTCATTTGTCAATATTTTGACTGTATTGCTGGCTGATAGCCTGGAAGATGGATCTGAACATTATCTTACAAGTCCCTTGTTCTCTCTGTCTCTCTCTCTCTGTCTCTCACTCTCTCTGTCTTCTGTCTCACAAACACACATACACATGCAGACTGACTGTAGATGTGCACCATAAACACATTTCTGATTTTTACTTTTTTTTTAAACTGCTGTACAGGCATGCATACATACATACAATCATGAAAATTTCTCAAACAAGTCACCAAAACAAATCGTCGTCTGTAGAAATTCACTGTTACTTTTGTGAGCGATTGTTTCCCCCCCAATAATACAAACACATATAGTATGTTTTGTCATGTTAGCGAGTAAGACATGAAATATGTAAAGAGGAAAGAAAAAGGATGCAAGGAAGACAGGTTAACCGTATAAACTTTTACTGTGCAAGATTATTATGTTGTTATCAACTTTCTGCAATACTGATTAATCTGTAAAAAACACACCCCAATCCTGAATGTGAAACTGTAAATGAAAATGTTAATCCAAACAGATTATTGTTCATCTTGTACAGGGCATATTTAAAAACAAATTGTTACCAAGTCACTGCCCCCCCCCCCCCCCCCCCCCCCCCCCACCCCACTGTTCATTTTGGTTTTCCATCACATTTTCAAATCTGTAGAAACAGGTCGCCATAAAAGCAGCATATATAGAAATCCAAAACAAGTGTGACTGCCCGTGTTCAAGCAAACGGTAACCAGGAACACACAAAAATAGAATCAGAACACATATTTAATACAAGACAAGACGGGCGCAAATTTTGCGCCTGTCTTGTCTTGTTGTATTAAATACACGTTCTGATCCTATTTTCCTGTTTTTCTGGTTCCAGCACATAAAGGTCCGAAGAATGTGGGACAATTGTTCACAATGCTATGGTGAGAATTGAGATGATAGTAGTGATGCTGTGGAGTTCCATTTCAGATTGAAACTGCATGACAGGGCTATTGTCTATGTTGGCTATAACATCCTGGAGCCAAGCAGGCTTGAGATATACAGACGCCTGTGGTGTTGGTCATGACATTTGTTCAACGCTCTCAGCGACACATCGCAGTAAGCTTTAAGCTCGCTCAACTCTGCATACCAGTCAGTCATGAGAAGAAAATTACACATTTTTGATTGATGGGGTTGAAACCCATTTTCAAATCAGACGTCCATTGCATGTACCACTTCATCACATTGAAAACAGTTAATGGTTGGTGCAGGAGTGGGCCTGGATTGACTTGTGGTTCATCAGAAGTTGCTGCCATAATGTCTGAATTGCTCATTTGATGGTCATATTTCCGTTCTAGTTGAGCATGTTGAAGTGAACTCTTTCACTCCCACTCCCTATCCACTAGCTGCAAAAACTTAACCCTTTCTTGCCTCTCCCTGTCCATCTGCAGGAAGCTGATAAATAGGGTGCAGGAATGAAAGGGTTAAGATTTTGCTTTGTGTCATTGCAAGATGTTGGCGGGTAGGGTGAGGGAATCAAAGGGATTTTTATTTTTTTATTTTATTTTATTTTTTTAATTTTATGGTTGGGGGAAGAGAGAATGGAGGATATGGGAAGACTGTTGATTGAACTCGTGGTGCCTTTTAATTTGAATGTGAAAAGCCAAGTTCTTTTTAGTGATGTGGTTGTATAACTTGACACCTTTTAGTTTTGAAAAAAAAAACTGCACAGATTTTACTGTAGAAATGTCTTGGATGAAACTGTAATAATCTTTATTGGGTGGATAAAAACCTTTTTTTTTCCAAATAAAATTGTTGTCTCATCATGCAAATGTTTTTCCTTTAATGTTTGTATGCTTGTTACACTTTGCTTTGGAATGTGGTCACCTGAAACTGCCTTATGGTTTCGACTAAACTTCATATTATTATCACCTTCTGGCTTAACTCACTTGCTACGTACAATTATGCCCCTTGCCATTCCCCTGATATGCACCATTTATATAGGTCATGGGAAAAATTCTCATACAATCAAATGAAAACATAGTTTTGAAATTTAGCAGGTCATATACTGAAAGATTGGTGTACAACAAGCTGAAATTTCAACTGCCTAACCCTCGTGGTTGCTGAGTAATGGTACAAGTATAATTAGAGACATTTTCAGGTGAAATGTCTTACAAAATACACAGTCAGGTCAATACATCAGTTCCTATAGTCACATTTTGAATGGAATTTCATAAAAATCCAACTTGCACACACTCCAAGTGCATTCAAAGAAGAGATCGTCTTGAAGAGCGCTGAGATGTTGAGTATTGTTCAGCCATTTGCTTTTCCGTCGTCTGCTTCACTGCAGAACTAATGGGCCGTGAACTTCACACTGTCTACAAACCAGCTGCAGAGTACAGTGACCTAATGGCCTGAAACAAGGCTAAGAGTAACTGAAGAATCTATTTCTGGCCATTAGTTTCGGTTAACAGAAATACTGAAAGCCCTGCAAATTTTCAAAACCCAAGTCAGATTTCTCTGACGCTCATACACAAGCGTTGTTGAGACATGATCAGGAAATCCTGACACTCATAACGAGAGAGAGTTAAAATTGTATTATTTACGTTTCACTGGTCAAAGTCCCAAATCTCCTATGGGAAGAAACTATTTTCAATACAAGAGCTGAAAGGATGGATAAACTTGACCTGTAAATAAAGACACAGATATGTGGGTTTAATTACAGGTGTTGTCAGCAACCTCGGACAACTTTGTACAACATTAAGTGAAGCTCTTTAGTTTTAACCAAATACACATACCACAGGTTGCAATGAAACAGAAACAAATTGGTATGCATTTCGACCCTTTGGACCGATACAGGCAGATGATGAATGATGTAAACATAGTTTGTGTTTTGGTGCCAAAACATGTAACATTGTAAATCTCCTCACCAAGCACAGTATACTTTTTGCAGTTATCTATTGTTCCGTTTTTCTGTAAGTTTTGTGATACATGGGCAGTCATGATTTCATGTTTAAATAGACTCTGGCTCCTGTTTTCCAGAACATCATCACCGAAAAGGCCTTTGAAATATTTCTCTGCCCTTGCAAGATGTTCATTGATCAAACTTTTGACTTGAGTAATACAGAAAGTATGTGAGTACATATATATATATATGTGTTGTGTGTGTGTGTGTGTATCTTGAGAGAGAGAGAGATAGAGATGCAAGTTTGTATGAATGTTCAAAATTTTGGGTCCTAACAGTGGATGGTGGTAATGGTGAGGAAGAAACAGGATGCCCAAGTATTCGCACATACAACATTATCAAGATAGAGATGGATCTTTATCAAGATACAGACGTACAGTGTATGTCGTGTTACAGCTTTATCAAGACAGATATGGATCTTTATCACGATTCAAATGTAGAGTAGATGTCCTGTTGCAGCTTTATCAAGACAGATATGGATCTTTATCACGATTCAAATGTAGAGTATATGTCCTGTTGCAGCTTTATCAAGATAGATATGGATCTTTATCACGATTCAAATGTAGAGTAGATGTCCTGTTGCAGCTTTATCAAGACAGATATGGATCTATCACAATTCAAATGTAGAGTAGATGTCCTGTTGCAGCTTTATCAAGGTAGATATGGATCTATCACGATTCAAATGTAGAGTAGATGTCCTGTTGCAGCTTTATCAAGACAGATATGGATCTATCACAATTCAAATGTAGAGTAGATGTCCTGTTGCAGCTTTATCAAGGTAGATATGGATCTTTATCACGATTCAAATGTAGAGTAGATGTCCTGTTGCAACTTTATCAAGACAGATATGGATCTATCACAATTCAAATGTAGAGTAGATGTCCTGTTGCAGCTTTATCAAGACAGATATGGATCTTTATCACGATTCAAATGTAGAGTAGATGTCCTGTTGCAACTTTATCAAGACAGATATGGATCTATCACAATTCAAATGTAGAGTAGATGTCCTGTTGCAGCTTTATCAAGGTAGATATGGATCTATCACGATTCAAATGTAGAGTAGATGTCCTGTTGCAGCTTTATCAAGACAGATATGGATCTTTATCACGATTCAAATGTAGAGTAGATGTCCTGTTGCAGCTTTATCAAGACAGATATGGATCTTTATCACGATTCAAATGTAGAGTAGATGTCCTGTTGCAACTTTATCAAGACAGATATGGATCTTTATCACGATTCAAATGTAGAGTAGATGTCCTGTTGCAGCTTTATCAAGATAGATATGGATCTTTATCACGATTCAAATGTAGAGTAGATGTCCTGTTGCAACTTTATCAAGACAGATATGGATCTTTATCACGATTCAAATGTAGAGTAGATGTCCTGTTGCAACTTTATCAAGGTAGATATGGATCTTTACCATGATTCAAATGTAGAGTAGATGTCCTGTTGCAACTTTATCACAATAGATATGGATCTTTATCACGATTCAAATATAGCGTAGATGTCCTGTCCAGTGACTCATGTTTCTACAGGATGTGCCTGGGTCCATTTTTTTTATGGGTAATTATGCAAAAACATATAAAGTAGTGACATAAAAAAGAGACTATGCTAACCTTACTGTTAAAAATGTGAATTTACCTATTGCTTTTAACTGCTATTCTGTTACCATCTAACGGGGTTGCATCAGTATATTCACATGCAAGAAAGTCTACATTAATATGGCGCAGCTTAAAGCAGAGTGTCTTCCAACCAATTCAGCGCTATGCCTTTTTCAGTCATAATATTTCCCTTCCAGTTCCCATCCTTTTTGATAGAAGGGCTATTTCTGGATCTGTTATACAGTATCTTGTTAGACTTGACTTCACAGCCTGTGAAGTAAGTAAGTCTTGCATGCATTTCTGCTCTCTTTTTCCCTATAACCAAATGCTATTAACTCAATCGCTTCGTGCTGGAAGAAAATCTCCGTCACTTCCATTTACTGCTTGGGTACGCAACGTCGATTTATCGACGGCGGACATTTGTTGTTTTTTTTTATGTCAGAAGCGTCAGTTATAGGGAAAACTCACTGGGAACCTAAACTAGGGTATGTTTACAGCATTTATTTACCTTAGACCGTTTGTGGCAATGTGAAACAAAGACAACAGTAGCCTTTTTTCAGCGCTACCCGCGACATGCGAATTTCGCAAGTGGCGTCAAGGAAAGCAAGTCGAACCTCACAATTCTGTAAATATTTTGTGCTCTGGAGCAACTGTACGCAAAAAGTGACAACTACCAGTAATCTTGTGATTTGAAACATCCATGGCATCGAAATCATGTTCTGGACTTCATCTAAAACTGTTTCACAGTGTGTGTTCATATCATTCAAAAAAAAAAAATTACCCCCCTTTGGATACCTATTTGGATACCTCATCATTTACAAGTACACGGAATACCATAAATAAAGTAAGATTATTTGTAAAGATCTAATCCTGGTCTTTCTGTATCACTTTACTTCGTTTGTCTACTTTATTTGGTTGTTTTTCTATATTTTTTTAAAATGTGCTAAAAATCCTCCGAATTGAGGGGGCAGAATGACCCTGAAGACTGTGACTCGATTGAGTTAACATAGAGTTTGATGTTCAGTCCGCTTTTACAGTTTTAAATCAAAGTAGGTTGAAAGGGTTATGGCGATTTCAGTAATGTTACAGAGCAAGTACAAGGGTCATCCAATACAAGTCAAGAATGTCCTAACAACTTAAAACATAATTGTTGCAACACTGAAACATGACACAAACCTGGCCCAATTATTCCATGATCTAATGACAGATTGCCATCTGTAAGGAAGGTCTGAGAAGCCCATTGTCAGGCAACCAGTCGTATGCTGTATTTCCTTCCAAATCATGTAAGTCATAGATACATGCATAACCGAGGTATTCTTTGAACTTGAGCAATAGATCAAAGCATAGGTGACTTGTATCAGGAAAACAAGTGGAGTGTGGCTAAGAATTCCACTGATAGGAAGTCCTGAATGATACTACCCTCTCTGCTTTGTGGCAAGATCCGTTGTCATGTAATAACCCTTTCACTCCTGCGGCCTGTCCATATGCTATAAAAACTTAACCCTTTCACTCCCTCACCCTATCCACCAACTTGCATGAAGCTAGTGGATAGGGTGAGGGAGTGAAACAATCAAATTGAAACTGGTGGATAGAATGTGGAAGTGAAAAGACCAAGTTTCTGGTTCTGAAGAGATTCTTTAACTCTTTGACGACGGGCTACTTCGATCAAAGTAACAGCTGAGCTCTCACTGAGGACGGGCTACTTCGATCATAGTAACAGACGGTATATAACTCCCTCTGCTTCTGTTATGCTAATGATTTAGTAGTTGGCAGTTGCTTCCCTTGTGGAGGGAACTTCCGTTGAACGCTTCAGCTACGTTTTGCCGGTTTCTTTGTCTACAATCGATGGGTAAGTTCACTTGCACCCCGTTCTCAGTGATTTCACTGTGGCAGCCCTAGGCCAGCAGGAGAGCTCATCTGCGGCAAGTGCAGTCACATTAGAGTTAAGGAGTCTGTTGTGTAATGCCTGTCTCACATCATACAAGTCCCAACATTTAAGGTGTCTGATGCGACGGCTTGTCATATGGTTAACACCACATTACTTCATCTTTTAAAGGTGGGAATGAGTGTAGGATTAGTGACCCGTGTGTAACCTACATATCACTGTCTCTTTCCTACAGTTCCCTGAAGCAGATGGGAGAATTTCTTTCAGGTTGGGGCGGATTTGGAAAAGTTTGTTATGTGTCCGCTTATTCCAATTCTCTTGCCAGAGATTTCTCACATAACTGTGTACTTTGGATTTCACATCTGTGCTAGGAATGAAGGATTTAGACATCTTTTCCCTTGTGGCATTCTTGGCCTGGCAGTCAGCCTTTTCATTGCCTCCAATACCAACATGGCCAGGAATCCAGGCAAACAATGTGGTAAGCCTCACTTGTAAAACTTTGGAAGCTCTGGATGACTAATGTTTCCACCAGCAATTGCCTGCAAAACAGAAAGGGAGTCAGAAAAAACAAACCAAAAAAAAATCTCACAAAAACATGCAAACTGTATGCCATGATGCCAAAAATCTGACCAACACTGCAGGTGTCTGTATCTCTTGAGCCTGGCTGATGCCAGGATATATTATGATAGTAAGCATACAGTAGAGCCTGTCACACAGTCTTAATCATACATGGAACTTCACAGCATCATGATTATCATCATCCTCATCATCACTATCATCCTATTGTTTCAAGAAAAAACTGTGCCAGATTCTTTGGTCACTAAGGTGGCATACAAA
This sequence comes from Monoplex corrugatus, assembly GCA_030674185.1. NCBI lineage: Eukaryota > Metazoa > Mollusca > Gastropoda > Littorinimorpha > Ranellidae > Monoplex > Monoplex corrugatus. The sequence goes on from JAPXFY010000022.1 coordinate 67,913,261, forward strand.
ATGGGGCTAAAAGTTAAAGCACAAGAAAATCTAAGTGTGACGATCATAAAAAAAAGTACGTCATCATTTGTCATTCTCAAGACGTCAACTTCAGTGCTTTAGCATGAACTATTAACTCCATATAAACACCCTTTATGGTCCTGAAAATAAAATTGTTAAATTAGAAAAGTAATAGGAAAATGTTTAAAATTATCACAAAAGCATTTCTATTGTTTTCAAAAAACAACACATGCTAGTGTATAATTCAAACATTTAACTTCCTTTAAAAAAACTCATATTTTGAGCTCTTGTTTACTATTTGTTCCAGTGATTTATTGACTATTTACAGCACTATTATTTACAAGTTTTCTTGCTTGCCCAAAAGACTTCCCTTACAAGGACATTAGTCTGATGCATTTTTTTGATAAGCATACCATTTTGTTTGTTTGTTTGTTTGTAAATGTACATTGTTTTGCCCATTCTGTGCACGCAGTGCATAGCTGCACATCTGTGTACCGGTACTCCATGTTTGGTGGACACTGAAATCAGCCACTGACATGACTCACAGGATCTCCAACATATTGGATATTCTACATGCATGTACACGCGAAGGGGGTTTTAGGTACTGGCAGGTCTGCACAAATATTGACCTGCAAGGTCAAAAAGGTTTCCACCATATACTAGATGGACCGGGCTGGACCGGACCGAACCCAGGACCTTCTGACTGAAATCCCAATGCCCACTTGACTACTGCGCCCATTTTGCTTTTTTTGTTGTTGTCAAAATCCAAATCAAATGTGACTGCCCTTGTTCAAGCTAACAGGAACCAGAAAAAGCAAGAAAAAAGAATTATAACACGTTTTCAATACAACCAGACAAGACAGGCACAAATTTTTGGCAAACTGGCCTTTGTGATCTTATGCTTGACAAAAGCCAGTTGACCGAAAATTGCGCCTGTCTTGTCTGGTTGTAGTAGGCCTACATACATGTTCTGATTCCTTTTTCGCGTTTTTTCTGGTTCCTTTTTATGTCAAAGTCTGAAAAGGCTGATTAGGCAGCTAACTGCTAACTTCAGTTTTTACACAAGCGCTGGTTAGGTTGCTAACTTCTGATTTTATAAAAAGGCTGTCTTTCAAGCACTGTACGCACACATTAGCCTATGATTTGATCACTTTAATGATATGAATGATTGTGACTTCCAAACAATAAAGTAACCAGTTACATCCTATGTACTGGACAATATACATGGGTTTCAAATTCAAGTCGAACATTTCGATTTGCAATTTCATTTCTGGAACCGATAAATAAATAAAAACATGTACAGTTACAAGCAGTTGTAAAATGGTTGATGGAGATGATGGTCCAAAAAACAATTTTCTTTTTGCTGTTCATGTACATGTGATCCTGGCCACAGTCTCTACACAAGCTTTAAAAGTCTTGCAGTCTATTTGCAAGTTTTACAAGTCTTGGATTTTGCCCGCACTCATGTACTACTTTTGTTTTAAAAGTTAATCTGTGAAAACACACACATTTCTTGTAGCAAGAACAGCATCTTACTGTGTTTGTTATTTCACACCATTCATGTTAACTTTGGCCTGTTGTCATGGTTTAAGGCAAGCTACTTTAGACATCATTCATGTGTGAGTGTTGTTTATGTGTGTGCACGTGGACAACCTACTTTTATTTGCATGTTAGTCTTAGAAGGAGACATTTTGTTCCCATGTTTTATTACATGCGCTGTGATGCTGACTTTGATTTAAAGTCTCATCCAAGGGCCTTGCGTAACACACCTACTCAGATTCAAGGTTCATTGCGGATGAGGCAGAAAAACCCTTGTTCTGGACCTCTTAATTTCCGGCATGTGCTCCAACTCTTGTACGCTTTTTGACCACGAATGAATCATCCCAGGATATAAAGACTTTGTACTGTCAGTTGTGGAAAACCAACATATTATCGGCAAAACCAAACAACATTGTGGAAAACCAACATATTATCGGCAAAACCAAACAACATTGTGGAAAACCAACATATTATCGGCAAAACCAAACAACATTGTGGAAAACCAACATATTATCGGCAAAACCAAACAACAAAAACAATGAATAACAACGTAAATCTATTCTACAGTAAAAATCACAAAAGTAAAGAAAAGAAAGCTTAAAACTAAAGAGAAAAATTGACAAGATGTTGGTACAACAATTTATTCTTCACTTTTAAGGTTAAACGAGTCATTCTCTCTCCTCGTTAAAAAAAAACCCCACATGTAACAGGTTGACAGTTTCTCAGTGTTCTCTTTCAAATCAGATCTCTTTTGTTTAATACTATTAATGAGTACTAAAAGGAAAGAAGGAAAGTAGTCTTTAAAAAAATGGACTCTGAGTGTCAATGCTTTGAAGGGAAGGAAATATTTTGTTTCACTGCGGTGTAGTTTGTTGCAAGTATCTATTCTTTACTTGTAGCTGCCATGCTGTGTCAAACTGTTAGAATAACTATGAACAAACATATTCATTAAAAAAACAAATAAATATGTTTAAAAAAAATTAACCAGTTCGTACACAGCATTTTAAAATAACTGCAGATTATATCACTATTACTGAGCTTGCAGTTCCATGAAATGCAAACGGAAAAATAGAAACAAACACACACGCAATGAAAACTCATATATGTCAACACCGACAATCAGAAATGAACGCGAAACAAGGAAAATACAGTCAAGGTGATGGTCAAGTCTGATCAGAACTCTCATATTGGTCTGCATAGATTAAACGCACCCTTTCTCAAGACTGCCCTATTCACTTGCCACCAGTGAAGGAAGGGGAAGGGACGTCTAAAACTGCAATATAATGAATATCTACAATTTTTCAGCATACATTTACACTATCAATACTGCACCCTTTTATTTTCCCGGTGTACTCTGGCTCGGCAGCAAATGTGACCAGAAATACTTTATTTGATGGATGTTGTGAGAAACCCCTTTGGTGTTATTCTTCAACCCTCCATGACAACATACACACACCATTTACAAATATTACAGCAGCACACATCAATCTGACAAGTTTCCCAATCACTTGCATGCAAAGAGAAAATGAATAACCTAGTGTGAAGATATTCCACTGTGCAGGTGATAATGCTTGAAATTAAACCTTCCATTTCACTGGTTAAAACTCCACACACGATGAATTACACGACAGTACCATACAAAGATGTCCTGAAAGAATCTAAAGTAACCATATGCACCACATCCTTCAGACTCTGGAGAACAAGTTTGTATTAAAACACTTACAAAAAATGTTTATTCATTTGTTGCCTAATTAAGACACAATTTCCACACTCCACTGATGAAGGCGGTGTAGGTATAGGTAATGCAGTGTCTTGAGCTTCTTGGGATGTGTCTCTCGCTGTTCGTGGACTCTAGGTAAAACCCAACGATAAACCACAAAGATTCTTATACAGCTGTTGTAGTGTTGGCAGTCACGGCATTACAGGAAGTAGTCTGGCTGTGGCTTCTTGGATGGAATTCCTCTTGCTTCCTGTTGAAACACATAAACACAAACATACATGTAGTGACGTGCTGAAGATGCAACTTTACACTTTCTGATAGTCTTTGTAACTTAGGACAGATACCCAATAACAGAGGTGAAGCAATCCAAAACAACAGAACTGTACTTGTAAACTTTTACTGCACCTACTAGTCAGACTCAAACCTGTTTGCACATGATGACAAAATGAAAAAAGAAAAGTGAAAATAACAGGGGTGCAAAACACCAATGATACATAAGTATGTAAGCCTGCTGTAACGTACATACAGCAGAACTACATTAGTACCCCACTATAAAGACAACGTAAACATTCAGCTGGTGCACTTCATGTTACACTAGTAACACAATAACAGGCTGGCACCTACTCCAAATATAATCATAAACAGCACTGAATTTTTTTTTGGAAGTGACAATGCAGACTAATTTATACCTCCTCCCCCCCAAAAAAAAACAAAATTCACAAAACAGACTTTACAGATGTTAATATCTCTTGAAAGAAGTGATTTTACAGACAGTAATATTTCTAGGCACAAACTCTTTCACGCAAGAAACTTGGTCCTACTTCACATGCTCAACAAATCACTTTGAAGACACTACGATCATCATCATCAGAAATGATTATAGAAAATCATTATCTTTCACAAAAATGAATTTAGACATGAAGCCACTCACCTGTGGAGCTGCCTCAAATATTGTGAAATCTCGTTGAAGGTGCTCATCTAGTTCCAATATTGCAGCAACATTTCCACATCTGAAACAGGTTCCAATCAAGTTTTCAAGCTGTAAATCAGCACACTTGTATGGTAGAAAAACTGATGTTCATAAAACTATGCAAGCTTATACTTCATACTCCAGAGGTCTGCTGGGGCTTGTTTCAAGTACTATAAACTTTTAAAATTAAAATCAATTCATCAGTGAGACAAGTATCTCTTATCAAGTTCTTCTGTCAATTTTGTTTAAACTGAAAATATTTCTTCAACCTCTTTTCCATCTTCCACCTCCTCCTCTTTTTTTCTTTGTCACTTATTTTTGCATGAAGATAAAATGTCACAACCAGTCCATCAATCACCCCCCCCCCTTTCCTCTTTTGGGAGTGGCATGGCAGCACTCTCTTCTGTATCAATGTACTGCTTAGTAAGTCTGGCTAAAGCACAAAAAAGTAATCAGGGAGGTTCCTCCAACCTGTAGCAGTAGTTGGGAGCAGACCAGACGGTGAGGACCGTTTCATTGAAGTGCCACTTGTAACCCTCCATCACCAGCTGATGGGCACGACAAATCAGATCAATGTCATTGGCTGCATTGAACTGAGACACCACGTCACTACCAAACAGGTAACCAGCACCTCGCGGGCTTACACCCCAACCCTGCATGTCTGTAACCAATCACAATAATCATGATAAGATAACAATATGTGCAGTAAGGAGACCAACATTACTGTGCCTGCAATATGCATCTTTCAAATTAACAAATAATACATCCACTTTGTTGTATTAATGGCCTCACCAAGCAATACCGGATACTGAAAATCAGTCGATAATCAGCCCAAACACCCCCCACTCCGAAGTCTAAATAACTCTTTAACCCTCTTGCTACGAGCGTCGGGACTTCCCGATCATGTCTCAACAATGCTTGTCTACGAGCGTCGGAGAAATCTGACTTGTTTTGAAAATTTGCAGGGCTTTCAGTATTTCTGTTAACCAAAACTAATAGCCAGAAATAAGATTCTTTGGTCATTCTTAGCCTTGTCTCAGGCCATGAGGTCACTGTACTACACATTTGGTGTGTGGACAGTGCAAAGTTCACAACCCACTATCTCCGCAGCGAAGCAGACGACGGAAAAGCAAATGGCTGAACAATACTCAACAACTTGGTGCTGTTCAACACGATCTCTTCCTTCAGCGCACGTGGAGTGTGAGCACATTGGATTTTATGAAATTTCATGCAAAATGTGACTGTAAGAACTGATGTATTGACCTGTGTATTTTGTAAGACATTTTTCACCTGAAAATGTCTCTAATTTTACTTGTACCATTACTCAGCAACCATGAGGGTTAGACAGTTGAAATTTCAGCATTTTGTATACCAATCTTTTAATATATGACCTGCCAAATTTCAAAACTCTCTCTTTTCATTTGTTTGTATGAGAATTTTTCTCATGACCTATACAAATGGTGTGTATCAGGGGAACAGCAAGGGGCATAATTGTACGTAGCGAGTGAGTTAAGTACAACGCAGTCTACTTGCTACTGTCACTTTTTTTTAAAGCCCAGCCAACTGCGTAGAGCCATATAAGGGCTATACTCATTTCAAAACATATTACTTCAGCAAGGAAAAAAAAGAATTAAGTACACATATCAATGCATTCGCACACATAATCTAAGGAAATGCCCCTGTCGTTGACTACTCCGTCTAAAAACATACCTGTATACAAATTTAAACACAACTAGGGCACCAACACACATATATAAAAATGGGCCTAAATCATCTAAAATTGCTTCTGCATATCTCATTTTCCTAGAGCCAAACATGCACTTAAACATACGAACCCAATTATCAATCCTAGGAGAAAGTACGCAAGACTTCATTGATCACAAACAGTTGCATGGATTAGCAAGGCAGAAAATGACAGGAAGAAATGACAGAAAGCAAAGGAACAAGGTGAAAATACATTGACAGAAAAGAGGAAATTCTAGCACAGAATTTCCAGAAGGTAAGGATAATATTTATACTGAAAGAGCCCCTGGCAGCCCCACAGGGGAAGTCTGCTTGCTGTCCAGCACATAAATGATTACTGATATATATACTATAGCCCATCCAATGATTTCAATCATTTTAACGTATGACAAAAAAAAAAAAATAAAAGACCCAACCCGACCAGTGAGACATCATTAAAATATACAAACGCACGCTTTGGGCAAACTGTCAGAAAAAAAAAAAGAACATCCTAGTAATACACCCAGTTCCACAAGAACCAATTCTATTCATCAATATATCTGTCTCCCAAATTCATATCCATACAACCAACACAAAATTACAAAGACAGTGGGTTAATGACTGAAAACCATTCAAAGTTTGCTACAGTCATGTACAAATGAAATCACTACTGCTGATGGTATGAATTGAAAACATTGTCATTTCCACAATGTTACTGTTATTGTTATTTAAAACCTAGCCGACTGCATAGAGCCATATCTGGGCTCTGACCAGTTCAAAACATACACAATACTTCAACAAGAAAAAAGGAAAACAAAATTAAGCACACATATCAACGCAGTCGCGCATATAATCTAAAGAGATCCCCCTGGTGCTGACCATTCCATCCAACTTATCGCACAGGAGATTTAAAAAGCATACATGAATATAAATTTAAACATAACTGAGGACACTAAAACATAAATAAAAATGGGCCTAAATTACCTAAAACTGCTTCCGCATATCTCATATCCCTAGAGCCAAAAATGCGCTTAACGCAAGTACCCAATTCTCAATCCCAAGAGAAAATACATAAGACTTTATCAAACACAATACAAGTGAATGGGCCAGCAAGGCAGAAAACGATAGGAAGAAATGACAGAAAGCAAAGGAACAAGGCAAAAACAAAGAGAGTGACAGAAAAGAAGAAATTTCTAGCACAGAATATCCAGAATGTGGGGATACTATTTATACTGAAAGAGCCCCCGGCATCCCCACGGGGGATTCCACAATGTTCATTATTTCAACAACAACAACAACAAAGCATAAGATACAAAGGCTAACCTACTTTGGTACTTCAGAAGAATCTTGTTCACGCTGCAACTATTCACATTAATATAGGTATTCAAAAGTGCTCTTCGCAGGCGGCGAAAAGTACGGCAAAGTGCGATTTTTCACTGGTTTTCAACTTGCTCGTTCTCAACAAAATGCAGTGTCAGAAATAAAAAACATAGATCATGTTGATCTATGATCCTTTAAGCTTTGTTTAAAGTCAAAATAAATCAATAAGTGTAACATTTACCGTTTGAAATATGCTTTTGATGATGGGTACTAAATTGCGATTTTGCTGCAACTGGAACGACGAAATCGGAACGCGGTTTTGACACCTACCTTGAAAACTCGTCTCGCGGAGATAAGCTGGGTCAGATATCAACAAACCATTTACACAGTCAAAAAGACGACTAAACTTGCTTTCATCCGATGTAAAAAGTGAACTGATAGGCTTCCATTTAGTCGGTCGTTTCGTGCGTTAAAAACTTCCGTCGATGATTTCGCAACCTTACTCAAAACCAATCTCTCCATATTTTCCACTGTGCAAAAGGTCAAGGTTTCAACTTTCAACTTCTGCTAGTTGCATACGGATTCAACCACTGGCTGTCTTCCGCGAGGACTGAGAAAAAGCAACATATTTTCGCTTTCTCTTAGCGTCTGACGCGCAATGGCGGACACGCACGAAGATCGTTCGGGCGAGCACATGGACGTCGAAGTTTACGTCGACCGCTCCAGCCACGACGAATCAAGCGATCCAACTTATCTAGAGGGTAAGTGAAATATCTTGCAGTTTGTTTACTATTACTTTTCGACATTTTGTTTCCTGATTTTAGAATATAATTGTTTGGAAAGCGCACAGCTGCAGCACCCACAGTATCATGAATATGTTAGAAGATAGGGGTAGGTGACGGTTTGGGGTGCGGTAATTTTACAGAGTGAGATCAGACATATGATTAAAGGAAAATGTTTACAAAAGATTTTTTTAATAATCCATGCCTTTATTATATTTATTTATAATGATGTTAATGAGAGATTAGCAATTTATTGTGGTCACGTGACCAACGCTTTGATCGATCAATAGTCGAATCGGCTGAGTGCCCTCCCTTGACTTCACTCGATCTGGTTCAGTGTCGTTCAATAATTTCACAATGTTACACATTTTTCTTTTCTGCCTTTGTGTAAACTTCCTGAATGGTACCATTGAAACAAATTTGCATGTTTATCAATCCTATTATTTTTTGGCCCAATATTATTATCACCTAGTTCAACAGCTTTAAAAGTTTATTATTATTATTAATATTATCATATTTTTGTTATTGTTATTATTTTACTATCATTATTCATTATTATTTATCATTATTATTATTATCATTATTTCATTATTAGTTTACTATCATTCATTACTATTTATTATCATTACTAATATTGTCATCAAAAATAATATTTAAAGTAAACAAAATAAAGTAGGCCTACCAGGTTAATGGGTTGGACACTATGAACCTTCCTAACTAGGCCTATAGTGTTTATGAGATAAATTTTGTTGTGCTGATTTGAGTAGGCCTAAATGTATGGGACATTTTACTTTGCCCACTGCTTTGTGAGTTAGGGTAAGGTATTATAATTTTATTTTCAAAGCTGACAATAATACTGGTAGGCTTCTTACAGCTCCACACCAATCTCTCTCTCTCTTGATCCTTTCTCTCTTTGACAGGCAGGGAAGTTAATTGAGCAGGGGTACAAAAGTCCTTGTGTTCCTGCATGTTTTATGTTCTTGTTTTTTGGATTTGTTTTTGTTTTGGTCAGTATTTGCCTCTTGCTCTGTATGTATAGGCCTGTTTGTCCCTACAAATGGGATTTTCACATTACACTACAGGAGAGAACAGATAGATGTACTAATACTTTCCCTCTACACTATTTTTCTCACAGATGATCTCTTCATGAGGATGAAGGAGCGATTTCTTAAGACTGGCAGAGGGCGGAGACCTAGTCTTTTGGACAACTTTGACAGCAATGATGATGAACTGCGTCTTAACATGTTTTAATTTCCTGTCACTTGTGAAGGGGAATCACTGATCATAGACACTGACAAGTATTTTTTTACATTTCATTACATGTTTTTTGTAAAAAGAGATGATTTCTATCTTTTGTGCTTCCAGTTTAAGTTGAAGACCAGGACAGTTATCTACTGTGATTAAGCAACAGTGAAAGGTCAAGACAATGATGTGGAAGCTTTTGATAATGTTCTACACACAGTTAAGGAACAGTTAAAGGTCAAGACATGTTTTAATCATTGTTTAATAATAAAAAAAAAAAACAAATTGGCATGTAAAAACTATGAAGATGACTTCTTTGAATGAATGTTGTTGATGTACATGTCTTGTTTGATTCGATATGTAAACAAAACGCATTATTTGTTACTATTATCAGCTGACATTTGTTATAATTTTGTCATCTGATTTTTGTTTACAGAAAGATTGAAACCTAATGTCTTGTTTGTTATACTGACAGATCATAAAAAACTGATCATTTTGGTATATGGTACTTTGCAGTAGGATGAATGTGACAGAAGTTACGGAGTCTTGCAAAAAGCTAAAATACACATTTTTTTCAAAATAGGTATTTTATCCTTACCCAAATATGGTTTGATTAAACATACAGATGTCTGGGGTTGTTTTACATTGAAAGAGTTTGTCATGCTGAGCAATTTGATATCAAAACCATTTTTGTAACTTTAAAGTGAAAAAAGTTATGGTGCACCAAATATGTGTAAAATTCGCCATTTTTTTCACTGTGACAAATCGGCAAATTTCGCATTTTTGACATCTGATATCTTTTCAACCAGCTTTCAGATGAAGCTGGAAAAAATTAGGGTTAAATTCCTTAATATGTTTATCATATATGATTCATTTCAGTGTCACTGTATTGTATTTCTTAAAGATAATGGAGTTTGAAATTAATGAAAATGGGTCCCTTGCCCAGTTGTTTGGAACGGCGGCGTCCAATTTTGCTATTTTTTGTCATTTTCATAGGTCTGTATTTTTATTGATATGCATTTCTGTCCATATGTTTTTTGCACATCAACTTAACAAGTAAAAACCTCCTCAGAAATGATTTTCTGGACTTGTGTGATTTTATATGTGTGTTCAAGGCATGTCTGAATGTGGCCTAAAAAAACGTGCGAAATTTTTCTAAGTCCAAAAAGAAAGGAAAAAATCATAAAAGATTTATGTGTTCAGAATGAAAATCTCTATTTTCCCAGCTGATTTTTATACAGATAAGTTCAAATTTGAAAATCACTTTGGAATACCTACATTAATATCTGAATCTGATCAACTGACCACAGTGGAAGAAAACTGTGACTAACCTTCAGGGTCAGACCACAGAAGATCGCACATGGGCCCATCATGGGGTACCTCTTGCTTTCGGTCGATGGAACGGATCTGGTCCAATGTCTGGATGGATGGGGAGAGACCTCCATGCACACAAAATATCTGTGGAAAGAAAAATAAAAGGAATACAAAACATCATTTATGTTGCACCCTGCTAATAGGAAATTTTCCTTCTAAAATTACGTTTAATCTAACATACTTACCGTGGCTCACAAATGCAATAAGCGGCAGCGGTTTGCCAATTCTGCCTCGTAACAATAAAGTCCGAAGGGACAGTAACTCTGAGAGTGTCTACGTCTTGCGCATGCGCAGGTGCTCTTCCTCTTTTCGAGGAGACCTTGACCTTGACCCTGACTGTGGCTAGAAGGAACCAGGAAGGCGGGGAGGTCGGGAGGGACTCTGCGTGAGCCACGGTAAGTATGTTAGATTAAACGTAATTTTAGAAGGAAAATTTCCTTTTAATTACACATACTATACCGTGGCTCACAAATGCAGAATAGCACTACCCGGATGGAGGGCTTACCTGGTTAACGCCTGGAGGAATGGCAGGAGTCAGGGCGTGTGGCTGAGATGGGGTGTTGGGCCACCACAGCGGAAGCGATACCCCTGGACCCATCTTCGCGCAGACGGGAGACGTCGCGCAGGTAGAACTGGATGAAAGTGCCCGGGGAACGCCAGTACGCGGCGTCAAGGACGTTTTGGATGCTGGCATTGTGGATGACTGCCAGCGAAGAAGCCCATGCTCTGATCTCATGGGGCCTTGGGGAGAAGACAGCTAGCTCGGCGCTCGACCTGGCATACGCAGCCTTGATGACTTCCCTCAGCCATCGAGAGATGGACGTGCGTCTAATGTCCTTTCTATAGTTTTCGTTGTAAGAGAGAAAAAGGTGGCGCCGCTGCTGGCGAGAAGATTTCGTCCGCTTTCTGTACGCTCGCAGTGCGCGAACCGGGCAGAGAGTGCGATCCTCGTCGTCCGGAGCGAGGATAGACGTGAGGGGATGGATGTGGATGGCCGGCGAAGGAGAACCTGGAGACTGGTTCTTGGCCAAGAATTCCGGGAGTAGGCGGAGAGACATCGAGCCATCAGGTTCGAGAGCAACATCTCTGGGGAGACCACTAAGGGCGTGCACTTCGCTGCAGCGCCTCCCCGATGCGAGAGAGACGAGAAAGGCCGTCTTGAAAGAGAGGAACTTCAGGGAACACTCCCTGATGGGTTCGTAAGGGAGGAGTCTAAGGGATGAGAGGACGAGAAAGAGATCCCACGCCGGGGTTCGGCGGGGGTTCCTGGCTTCCTGGAGAGAAGCCCCTCTGACGAGATTCCGCAATAGAGGATCGTGCTCAAAGGACGGACCACCCAACTGACGGATGGTGGTGCAGATGGCCGCCCTGTGGACCTTCACTGAGGATGCGGAAAGCTTTTTCTCTGTGGACAGAAAGCCGAGGTAGTTGGCCAACTGCAAGCGAGAGGGTGAATGGGGTGACACCTCATTTGAGGTGCACCAAGAGACCCAGCCATTCCAGTGGGCATTGTACACCCCCTGTGTGCCCGGCCTGTGAGCTTGCTGCACAAGGCCGATTACGGCCGGGGACAGGCCTAATGAAGACATCGAGTCCCGCACAGCATCCAGGCGTGAAGGTTTAGAACGTCTGGATTGCCGTGCGGAATGCCTGACCTGGGTTGGAGGATGGAGCGGCTCGATACCGCGAGTTTTAGCGGCGGCACATGGGACAGGTGCAGAAGTTCTGGGTACCATGCCTGTGCTGGCCATTTGGGTGCGACAAGGATTAATGTCGCTGCGTCCTCCCTGGCTTTCCTCAGCACTTTCCCCATAATGGGGAACGGGGGAAAGGCATAGCCGATGAGGTTCGACCATGGAATGGATAGGGCATCTACAGCCCAGGCCGCTGGGTCCGGAACTGGAGAGACGTACAAAGGGAGGCGGTGATTGAACCTGGTGGCAAAGAGGTCCACGTGTGGTTTGAACCATGCTGCCCATACTGGCTCCAGGACTGCATGGACCAGTGTCCATTCCGAGGGAAGAATCATGTGGGATCTGCTGAGAGAGTCCGCAAGTATGTTGATCTTCCCCGGGACATGCTTTGCTGAGAGCTGAATCGAGTGTTCCTCGCACCAGATGAGGAGCTGTTCCGCTCTCCGAGACAAGGAGTGGGAGCGGGCGCCCCCTTGCTTGTTGATGTAACAAGCTACTGTGGTGTTGTCCGTGTTGATGCGGACATGTTTTCCCTTCAGAAAGGGGAGAAACTCCCCGAGTGCCAGGCAAACTGCCTCCAGTTCCAACATGTTTATGTGGCAGGGCATGAGGTCGGTCGACCACCGACCTGCGGCTGTCAGCGTGCCGACATGGGCTCCCCATCCGGAGGTGGACGCGTCCGTGAACAAGTGCTCCTGAGGAGGGGGCAGTGTGATGGGGACTCCCTGGGCCAGGCGTGACTGGGAGCGCCATTTGGTCACTGCTGATATGAACCAAGGGCCCAGGTGGACTGGGAGGTCCCATGGCTGAAGCGACTGTGACCAACGCTTCCTGAAGCCGCGTTGGAATTGCCGCTTGAGAAGACGACCCAGTGGCACTAGGGGTGCCAGCGACTCCATAAGGCCCAGTAGGGAGGCCAGCTTCCTTGCTGGCGCTTGGAGTTGGGGGAGCAGTTGGGCTAAGAGGCCCTGAAGGCGCAGTAAGCGCTGGGGAGACGGGGTGACCCTCCACTTGGAGGTGTCGAAGGACATGCCCAGGAACTGGAATTGTTTGGAGGGAGTTAGGTCCGACTTCTCCTCGTTGCAGACAAAGCCCAGGTTGTGACAGAGTTGCAGGACCTGGGATGCTTGTTGCGCACACTGTTCTTTGGAGGAGGCGAGTAGAAGCCAATCGTCTAGATAGGCCTTGAGGCGGATGCCCTTCTCCCGAACATGCATGCAGAGTTCCCTCGCCACCTTCGTGAAGAGCCAAGGGGCGGGTGCCAGACCGAAGGGCAGTGCCCTGAATTGGAAGATCCGGTTCCTCCAGACGAATCTGAGGTACTTCCTGTCCCTGGGGTGAATGAGGAGATGGAAGTATGCATCCTTGAGGTCGATGGATATCCCCCAGTCGCCCGGGTGCAAGGCCTCGCGGATGGACATAGGGGTCTCCATACGGAAATGGAGGACGCGGAGGAACCGGTTTAGGGAGGAGAGGTCCAGGACGGGCCTCCAGCCCCCCGAAGTTTTGGGGACCACAAAGATGCGTCCATAGAATCCCGGGGACGCAGCGAAGGAAACTTCCTCCGTAGCCCCCTTGGCTAACATCGAAAGAACCTCCTGATCCAGGGCCTGCGAGGCCGAGCGATCTTGAGGAAGTGCGAAAGCAGGGGGAGAGAGCGTGAGAGGAGCCTTCCTTGGGCCCCAAGGAAGGCGGAACCCCGACCTGATCACCCGCAGGGCCCACGGGCTGGCGGGCAGCCTCTCCCACGCGTCGATGTGTCTGGAGAGACTGCCCACAGGATCGCCCGTGGGGGGTGATGGCCTCAGGCCGGGGGTGAGTCATTGGGGGTTGGCCGGCTAAGAGGGAGCCGGCCTGCGGGCCTTAGGCCGGGCCACCGGCCTGCCCGAATGCTGTTGCGGTCTCCTGTGCCCTTGGGGCCTGGGATCGGCCCGAAACTTGGTGTGGGTGGGCCTGTTTGGTGGGTAGGCCGCTGGAGCCGGGCGCTTCACGGCAGGGCGAGAGGGCCTCGAATGGAGGGCGAGGTCCCTTTTTATGTCCGCCTGGTGCTTCAGGACGGCCTGAACATGGTTCCCGAAGAGGGAGCCCGGCTGGACGGGCACCCCGCCTCGCCATGACGGCGTTCAGATACGTGCGTGCTTGCGATTCGGCCACGGATCTGAGCCCCTGCGCCATGGCCTGGATAAAGGCCACGATGGTTGCCTGGTCAGGCGCCTGGCGGAGCGTGAAGGACTGCTGGTTGGGGTCCTTCAGGGCTTCCCCTAGGCCGCCCAAGAATGAGTCCAGGGCGGAGGTTGCCACCAGCCCCCGTCTCGCGTTCTCCTCCCATTCCGTCAAGCATTTCTCCGTGATGGAGATATGCTGCGGCTGGGCCCGAGAGCGATCGTTCACAAGGAGGAGGTTCTCCTGTGTGAGCGAGAGGGGAGCGTCAGGGATAGGCCCATGGGCCATGAAGGGCTTCCGCTGGAAGGGGAGCGGTGCCGGCTTCAGGAATTTCCTGAAGGGCAAGGCTCCCGGGAAGTCAGGCACAGATCCTGGAACGAAATCTTGTGCCTCTTTCCCCCTGGCGGTGTCCTGGGCTTGCCTGAGGCAGTCAGCCACCATGTCGGACTGTTTTAGCAAGGAGGCCCATGGGGCTGAGGTAGGGTGAGCGCTGAAAAGGCGCTCGGCCGAGCCAAGCTTGGGAGCCTTGGGCTCTGGCACAGTGGACACCGCCTCCGGTGTGAGTTGTGCCAGCCGGTCCATGGCATCCTGGAAGCAGAATGCCATGTGGGCAGGGGCCTCATCCTCTGAGGCCGAGTCCGAGTCCTCTGGCCCGCCTATGGAGGGGGCGAGAGTCTGCGGAGAGTCTGACCGGGGTGCCACGGTTGTGGGACCCGGGTCAGAGCCCCCAGGAGGCAGCCCCGGTGTTGTGTCCAACACGGGTGGTGCCGGGGGGGCTGGGCAGGGTGAGTCCTGCGCTGGTGGGGCGCCGGGCATAAAGCCGGGCCACCACGTGCATCCCGTGGCCGAGGCCGGGGGAAATCCCAAGGATGGGTGCCACGGTACCATGTGCGGTGCCATGGGATGTGGCATGGGCTGAGCCCAAGGGGCATCAGGACCCTGACCCCATGAAGGGTAGGGCCTGGCCCGGTCCCCAGTGCCCAAAGGGCCAGCCTGCTGGGGGCGGCTAGGCATGTGCCAAGGCGCCCAAGTGCTCTGTCCGGAATGGGACAGAGATGTGGCAGCCCGCCATGGGTCGCTTGGTAGTTGCCAAGGCGCCCAAGTGCTCTGTCCGGAATGGGACAGAGAGGTTGTGGCGGGTGCAGCAGCAGGCTGTGGGGGAGGAAGGGAGACAACCGGGGCGGATCGACGATCTGACGCCCGTAAGGGTGGGGTTGTCTCCCTTGGCCCACCTGGCGAACCAGGGGGTGTCCCGCCTGGCAAACCAGGGGGTGAGCCGGTTCCGTTCACATTACGGTCCATCTTGCCTCCCGAAGGAGACCCATGCCCAATGCGCCCATCAGCCATGGAGGCTGAAACAGTACCAGCAGAACCGGAGTTAAGCTGTACGAAGGGGGCGAGCACAGAATCGACAGAACCGGAGTTGAGTCGATCACCGTGCCGGGCAGTGTGAGGGCCGTAAAATGACGAAAATTCAACTGAGCCGGAGCTGAGTTGAGGGCTCGTGGTCACCGCAACCGAACCGTAGCTGGGTTGCGATGACTTGTCGATAGTGTGAAAGAGAGAAGACGTAAAAGGGAGAGACGAAGTTGAAGAGAGAGCGGTTTGTGCACCGGTGGAACCACCCCTTTGTGGGTTTGAGAATTCGGCGGACGAAATCTTCTTAACCCTCGCTTTGCCACCCAATCGCTTCACATAAGTTTCTCCCTTAAACGAAAACATAGGCAAGACACAAAAACAACAACGACAATCGATCGATCGCGTAGCGAAATCGAAAAATACTTAGCTGCTCAGAGCGTACGAGGCGAGCTGGAAGATGGCTGCCGAGAAAAGAGGAAGAGCACCTGCGCATGCGCAAGACGTAGACACTCTCAGAGTTACTGTCCCTTCGGACTTTATTGTTACGAGGCAGAATTGGCAAACCGCTGCCGCTTATTGCATTTGTGAGCCACGGTATAGTATGTGTAATTAAACTATTTTGTTAACTCCTGTTTACAAATGCATCTTGTTTCAGTCTCATTCATTCTTTAGAAACCACCAATCATGATCACATGAAAGAGACATACACCACCATCTTTTTTCTTTCATTATTTGGTGACTTATTAGGAAAAACGTATGTCCACATGAGTGAAATAGAGAGAGAGTTATAGAGAGAAAGACAATAGAGAGAGAGAAAAAGAGAGACAGGGACAGAGAGAAAGAGAGAGAGGAGAGAGTGTGTGTGTGTGTGTGTGTGTGTGTGTGTGTGTGTGTGTGTGTGTGTGTGTGTGTGTGTGTGTGTGTGTGTGTGTGTGTGTTTGTGTGTGCATACGAGTGTGAATATGCATGTGCGTGTGGTGGATGTGTGCGTGCGTATGTGTATGCATGTGTATGTGTGTGCTTGTGTGTTAAGTACATTTGTGCACGCATGTGTGCATACATGTTTGTGTGAAAGCGCATAAATATATATCCAAAAATCCCCTGGTATTAGGCGTACAAATCTAACTGTAAATGATGGAGTAAGAAGAGCACAGCAGTTTACCTTCCCATCTATGATTGCTGAAAGGCTGAGGTAGTCAAATATTTCAGTGCAGTAGCGCCAAACTGTAATGGACCCATATTTTCTGAGACACTCGTCGTAGAATCCATACACCTGTGTAATCTGTCGACTTTCATGGTTTCCACGGATTAATGTGATTCTGTCTGGATACCTGACCTGTAATGGTACCAACAGTACTGCTGGTCAAGTACAAACAAAAACCACCGAGAAAATGACATAATTATCATTGCACAGCGAACTTTTATCACTTTATAGAATGTATGATCTCCAAAGTCAATAAAACAACAAAGTAAACCGACAACCTCAAGTTTGAAGGAAAAAATAAAAAAGTGACACCATCATAACTGAAGAGACCTCTGATGGGCATTTTATGATTTACTGTTAACATTTTATTCACTGTAGTAGTTATTGTTTCAAACTGTTTACTGAACCATTTGTCACTAGACATATTCATTATCATTATATTTCACTTTCATTTCTTGGTTAGCAGACTGGAGTAATCAAGAACAAAATTATTCAAAAATCATTCCACTTTGGCCTGATATCTGCTCTGCATATCACCTAAAAACAACCATTTGTATAATTCCCCCTATACCCCTGTGCCAAAGCTGACCAGACAGCAGAACACATTCTCCAGGACTGCAATAACTACCAGTCACTGGGGAAGGAGATCTGGCCAACACCTTTGAGCCTGTAGACAAAGCTGTATGGGCCTGAGAATACACTACAGAATACAACTTATTTCATCCTTGAGTCTAATGTGACGGCAAACGAGAAGAAGGCCTAATGACAAGCTTATCTTCCCACAGAATGCTACACAAAGTAAGCCATTCCACAGGAAAGGAAGAAGGCTAAAAACAGAAAAGTAAAAATGTCTCACTTTCAAGGCTAAAAGGAGGAGGAAGGTTTCCACACTATAGAATCCTCTGTCGACAAAGTCTCCCATGAAGAGGTAGTTTGTGTCTGGGACATCCCCTCCCACTTTGAAGAGCTCTTTCAAATCATAAAACTGGCCGTGGATGTCACCACATACCTGAAATGATATAGTCAATCCTAAAACACACACTGACATATGGCTCTATGTTCAAAATGAATGTACACAACTTAAAAAAAATGTGTAATTATCATTATGCATGTGTGGAAGACAAGTCAGACAGACAAAACGACAAAGAATATCCACATTAATTTTGTTCCAAAGCATATTTTTCCCCTGCAATATTAAGAGACAAAGCAACCAAAACAAAAACAAAACAAAACAATAACAACAACAAAAGTCCCTGGCAAAACTACTTGTAAAAATTCCATAAACAGGTATTGAAAGTACTTGCATAAAGATATAAAAAGATGGTGCTTTATTTGGGTATACAACTATCCCCAAATTTCACATGGAGAAAACACTGACAAAAATATAAACAACTGTACAATATACAGAAACATTCCTTTTTCTCACCCCTCAACAGAATCTAACCATCTGACCACCTGCACATGCATGCACACACTTGTGTACACATTACATCTATGTACAACTGTAAGCATTTGTGTGCATTTATAAATCTACAGTATAAGATTAATATACTCACTGTAACTGGAGAGTCAACCCTCTGTACGTTGCTTTCCTCAACCAAAATTTCTCTGGCCTTCGCACATAATGCTTTGACTTCACTTTCTTTGATCACCTCACAACGGCGCAACTGTTCGATCTGCCTGTGAAACAAATCGTACAAAACACTATGAACATGTCTGACTTAATAGATATGTTTCTATTACAGTATTGACTTAACACATGCTTCTATTTCAGTACATATGTTTCTATTTCAGTACCCTTATCACAAAAATGAGCTTCCTTTCACAGAGCCATATCCTGACTGTGTGTTATGAAACCGCTTTAGGAAAATGGACAATAACTACTCAAACAAAATCCTTCTCCTGTCTGCCAGCCTGATCTTTTGCACATTGCTATGAATACAATCCCACATTCTTCTCCTGCTTGGATTATTTCTATTGGAATGTACATTTTCATTTTTGCTGAGATGTTAAATCATACTGCTTTTCCCTTTTTTTTTTTTAGAGATCCAACAGCTGCCGATCCAATCTTCCACAACTGAGAGGTGATCTTCTCACACTGACACAGGCAAAGGGCAGTTTTACATGTCCATTCTTATTTGGTCAATCATTTCCCCTCTTTTAAAAATCAAACATGTTTTGAAAAAAATACGTTTATTTCAAGCTACACCTCTGACGATTTGTTTAGATTCAAACACTGTGACATTAACCCTTTGACTCCTGCACGCAATCCACCAACTGCAAAAACTTTTTGACTTCCTCACCCTATCCACCAACTTCCTGCACGATGCTGGAGGACAGGGATAGGGAGTCAAACTCAAAGGGATAATCATGAATGTATAATGACTATATTACTGTTTCAGTGTCTGATGACACAAGTTTAAAACTGTACATCTGTATTAACTAGAACCAGAAATTATTTTCATCACGTTTTACTGACCGTGGTGTCAAAACGTGTACTCTGAACTTTGCAATTTCCTTCCTGTGGAACATGTGCGGTTTCAGAAGATACAATTTGTAAACAACACTCAAAAAGTTTCTTTAATCCACAGACACAAGCCTCCCACTTCCCTATTCCGTTGATTCAAATCATAGTGGAGTCTGCCTACAACAAAATTCAAGGGAGACAGCTATGTGTGCAGTAGCTTGTATTACCTACAAGAAATATCAGTGACCTTAACACAATGCTTTTTGTTTCTTGCTCTGCTGGTTATAGATGCGACATTTATCAGTCAAAAGAAACACACACACACACACACACACACACGCACGCACACACACACGCATGCACACATGCACGCACGCACACACAGCATATATACACATCACTGCTGGCATGACATCTCACTGATCATTGTGCTATACACAAAGTGTAAGATGCTGAGCATTTGTACCAGTTTTGAGCTAAACATAGCAAGGTTGGCCTTTCAGCAACACCACCTTGTTCATAGAAAGAGGAATCTGTTATGAACAACATAGATTTTTTCCATTATAGACACTATTTTACAAGAGGGAAAGAGAAGGCAAGGAATATAAAAATGTATGTTATTGCCAGATATTCACTGTAGACAAATTCATTGTACGTGGACTCCACTGTACTTGATTTTAACTGATGCACATGTTATACAATAATTCATGTAAAAACGAAAATACATGGGAAAACTGTAATTTACAACAACAAAATGGCACTTTCCCAGTTGTCTGTCTTTTTTAAATTTTTTTTGGTAACATAATGCCATACACATACCTGTCCAGGTCACTTATGTCGGTCATCTTGATCCGACTTGAACCTGGAACAAATCAAGTTGATATATTACAAGAGAGATGGAAAGAGGAAATGGGAAAGAAAGGGAGTGATGGGGAGAGAGAGAGAGTTCGAATCATAAGTACACGTAAGTTTCCTAAAGTTTATTAAAACCACAAGTCTACAGTAAAAGTTCTCCCATAACCTGTGAGACCAGCAGAGGTGCATCCAGGACTCATGACCTGGATACAGCCCCGTCTTTTTGGTGTGTAAGGACTTACAGACCGATTCCATTTGTACAAGGCTGAAACACTTGCTTTAGTGGGGCTTCTCTGAAGACCTACTGTTCAGGTCTCCTCAGAATTTATTTTTGAGCCTTAAACTAAAGAGACATGACTTCTTTTAGGGGAAACATTATAAAGGTGGTGCCCATCTCACATCCATCACTGCTTTACCTACACGGACCCTCAAGATGGACAGGTATCTATTACAAGCATGTGGTAAACCATCACTCTCTATATTATCAGGGCTTAAAACAGGAGGAGGAAAAAACCACTGAAACTACAGGGGTCCGGGGGCCATAACTTGCGGCAGTTGCGCGCCGTTGCTATGAACGCTTGCAAGCCAATCACGGATGCCTTGCTCCTTTCGTTTTTGTTTTGTTTTGTTTTTGTTTTTGTTTTTTTGACAAACCGAAATCACGGAATTCTGCCCAGACGCGGAAGGTTTTAAGCCCTGTATTATGTTCATGTTTGCTATAAAGGCCCTCAGAATCCATTTCACAGCTAATTCACCGAGTGGCTTAAATATGTCCCGAGTTTGACCTGGGATTTATTTTCCTCACCTCGGCTTCTAAATATTTAGTTCTGGACAAAATGCATTAACTGTGACCCTTTGGATCCTGCACCTGATCACCAGAACTACATTATCAACCATGCTAGCAAAGCAAAAATTAACCCTTTGACTCCCTGACCACAGGGCGGATCAAGGTTTTGCAGTTACAGATGGTGCAGGATCAATCGTTACAAATGTTGGACCTGGTGGTGTAGATACAGTACAGCCTACCAATCTGTGCACATGTTAACCTGCAGAAGGGTGTAACGGTGATGGGACCAATGCCACACTGGTTGTCTACGACACTGCATGCTCAACTTAGCTCTCTACCACCTCATTCCTCTATGACTTCAATGGTTATACAAGAACCATTATCATTATTATTCAAAAGAGAATACAACCAATTCAGCTTCAAGTTCAACTGTCTGAACCAGGCCTGACAGATACAGACACCTGTGGTGCTGGTCACCAAACTTTAGCAACTCTCATAATGATGCATTTGTGAAGTGGATAAAATGAATGTGTGGTCCCAGTGTTCCCAATAAGCCCACATAAAGTAACTCCAAGTATGCACCACCAGGGCACCCCCCCCCCAAAAAAAAAAAATTCACACAAGGATTTTGATATCAATGACTGGATCTGAATGAACCTTCTACTTCTAGCACAAAATGCTATGCTATGAGACAAAAAAAATCTTCAAGATTATCTTTACAGGCCAGCTGACAAAATAAATGATTATCAAAACATTACATAAAACTGTTATCTCAATAACTTTTGAAATCAGCTGTG
Source organism: Monoplex corrugatus (assembly GCA_030674185.1). NCBI lineage: Eukaryota > Metazoa > Mollusca > Gastropoda > Littorinimorpha > Ranellidae > Monoplex > Monoplex corrugatus. The sequence goes on from JAPXFY010000022.1 coordinate 67,935,256, forward strand.
AGACGCCTGAACTGGTATACCCATAACAGTATCACGTTACCATGGCAGCACAACATACGCACTATTACCATCACATGCCATATAATTCACAGATCATGTAAAACAATTCACAGATCATGTAAAACTATCAGCTCATGAAAAACTGTATTTGAACTTTGGCATGTCAACAGAAAAGGCCATAGTCTACCGCCATGACAGAATATGATAAGAGAACATAAAACTTGACTCAGTTAAGAAAAACAGTTAGGCTAAGCTGGAGGCCTTTGATCAAATTGATGACCCACTCTTTCTGTTAAATGACTGCTTGAAAAAGGAAAGAATCTAAATATGAAGCTTAAGCTCAACCTCAGTGATTAATGTTCTGATAAGCATCGTTTTGAGTAGGCCTAATATTATGTACAGTTTAATCCTTTGATTCCTGCACCCTGTCCACTAGCATCCTACATTGTTAACCATGCTACCAAATCAAAAACTTTACCTTTTGATCCCCTCACCCTATCCCCCAGTTTCCTACAGGAAGCTGGTGGACAGGGTGAGGGAGTCAAAGAGTCAAGTTTTGCAGTTGGTGGATAGATGCTGGAATTAAAAGAGTTAAAATAGTACTGAAGAATGAGAAGTACAAAGCTACAGAAATTTGCAACAGCGCTAGGACTAACACAAGTATGATGCATCATAATCTTACAGCAATCGTTTGGGGTGTACAAAGGCAATGCTACCGACATCCTTTAGTTAGCCCTACATGCATGCACTATATAAATTTATATAGATTAGCCTATTGCCTAACATAGCCTTAGCCTTCACAATTAAATAATACTTTTTTTTTAACAGCCTACATATTCACACTCACAGTAATACAAAAATCTATTAAATACCACTCACACCAATCATTCATTCCTACAAAAATAATAAAATCAAAGTGTACTTGCTGCACTGTACATGAATAGAACAAACAATATGCGTGTCTGCGCACACACACACACACACAGAATACTGAGCTAGTATACACTAAACCTGCTGGCGTGTGACCGTTGACCGAAGTTGTCATCCAGTCCTCCTCCTCCTCTTCCTCCTCTCTCTTTCTCTCACACACACACACAGAGGATGCTGAACCAGAATACACTCAATCGGCCTGTGATCCTTGACTCGAGTTGTCATTCTTGTCTCTCTCTCACACACACACACACAGTGAGAGTGAAACACTGGATTTTGTGCTATGGGTGTTGATTATATGTATGTTTGATTTGAGTACAGCAAATACAAATGTCTACCTTTTCCATGATTATTCATATTCATTTCTTTTTGTCACAATGGATTTATCATGTGAAACAATGGCTATTTTTAACCAAGACTTCAGAAAGGCAAAAAGGCTAATTGGGAAATGAACCTATCTTTCCAATATTTTATACCAAAGCAGCCGAGCGAATGCCCTCTCTTCACGATTTTCAGCTGCTTGGAATCTTTAGCACACACAATCACACAGCATCTCAACGAACACCTCATCTCTGGGATACACGCCCAACTCGTACAGACTATCACAACCGTGACCGTAGTAGTACTAGTAGTAGTACGTTGACGACTGTACCGTGGCGTGCACGACAATCGGTAAATGTGGGAGGGGTCAGTATTATAACTATACTTTTCATTTTAATCTAGCCGTCAGCTCTTCTTATCCTGTAAGCCTTCCAATGAATGTGTCAAGTTTCATACATGTCGAGTTCATGTCTTGGCCTAGCCATTTAGATATAAATTATTTCCTGCCCGAGAGACGCTGTCAGTTGAACTGTCGTACTGCGTTGTCTGCTTTCAGCAGTCACAAGTCTATACACTATCACTACCGTCTACATCAAAGTAACCGAATCATACTAAATTTACCATGAAAGTAATGTACTTCTGACATATCTGACTTTACAAGAATCACGATCTACAACGAAATACTATGCCTTAACTCACTTAATAAGAAGTGAAGTTCACAATTTTCGTCTTTGGACTTGTTGGTGAGCTTAGTCCGCCGTGACGTCACAGGAAATCTCGTTTGTGCTAATAAAATATCACGCACCGATTAATTATTCTGATCATTTATACGTAATTTCCAATATGTATTACATTTACTCATCTTTGTCTGTATTTTTTTTAAAATCATCAATAAACACTATTACACTTAAATAAATCATTGTAATCTCGTCTTGAACGAGATTTTCTGCATTGAGCAAGAGCTTCTTGACAATTACAGTCGTCGTAGCCCAACCCATCGTTTCTGCATTTCAACATTGCTACCGTTGCTGTGTGCGCGACCGATACATATCTGCATTAACCATGGGAAACATTCACACAGTTGGGCCCAACGAAGCACTTGTAATTTCAGGTAATTTATTTGTATGTTTTGGTAGTGATGCGTAACATACCAGAAATGGTTTGCATGATTCTGTCCTGAATCGCAGAGGAATGATGATTAGTGTAAGACAAAACATTACTGTATGAACGGCCTTCACCTTTCAGCAATCCAGGTACGAGGATACAGTTGATTTTATTCAGTTTTTAATAATTGTATGCATGCAATGCTCTTTTCTCTTTCTGAGTGCTTGTGAATCGTTGAAATTATGATGATTTAGATAATCCCGAGTAACACTGTACCACGCCATACGGCGATACGATAGATCTAGTTGTCACCGCAACTTTTGTAAACACTGTGACTGTAATACTTAGTGTAAATAGCACATCCGCGTATTGCATGGGTTTGTCACACAGATGATTGCGAAATAAAGTTATAAACAATCTCCGAAGCCAATGTATGTGTTGTTGCCTTACAGCAGTTAATACTGTTACTACAGTAATTGTCATCTGTATCCTAAGCCTACTATAACTATTGTGCACTTTTTTCTAACGTAAATAGGCCTAGCCTATAGCCTACTTGTTGTTTTCCCTGTTTAGTTAGCAATCAAAATTTGGCATGAAAACTATTGCATGAAATTGCAGGGGCTTACATAACCTTTATTTTAATAAAAGGAAAAGAAACTAATTATTTTTTTGGTAGGTTAAGCCTAATCAGGAAGTATCTCTCTGTCGAAACAACTGCAAAACTCGTTCTCTCCTTCATAATGTCTCGCATTGACTATTGCAATTCACTCCTGTCTGGTCTTCCTGCCTCCACCATTCACATCCTACAGCGCATTCAAAACAATGCTGCACGCCTTGTACTCAAAAAGAAAAAAGCTGACCACATATCTCCTCTCCTGGCACAACTTCACTGGCTCCCTGTATCAAAGCGCATACAGTACAAACTAGACACCATGTGCTACAAAAACCTCAATAACGCAGCCCCCGATTACCTGTCAAGCCTACTTGAGATCTATGTTCCCTCACGTACCCTCCGCTCTGCCTCTGATCCTCTGACTCTTCGCTTTCCACGCACTAAGCTCAATACCTATGGTCCACGAGCCTTCTCTGTTTCTGGTCCACTCTCCTGGAACAAACTTCCTCTCTCAGTCCGTCAGCAACCTACTTTTGTCTCCTTCAAGTCCGCTCTCAAAACTCACCTTTTCTCTCCTGCATAAAATCCTAACCTCACTCAACCCTCCCCTCTGCAGCCTGTCTCCGCTCGGAGGGAATCACATGGTTATAATATATAATTGTATGCTATGCTCTCTATAATTTTCCATTGCTTTTATTCTTGCTTTTATTGCTTTTATTCTTTCTCCCCATTTATAGCCATGCGTGTGTGTGGGTGTGTGTGTGTGTGTGTGTGTCTGTATGTGTGCGTGCGTGTGTGTGCGAGCGTGCGTGCCTGCGTGTGTGTCTGCTTCAGCGCTTAGATTTGATTTTATCAAGATTTTGCGCTATATAAATATTGTAATTATTATTATTATAATTTGTAGCCTGTTCAAATTTTTTGTTTGTGAAGAATAAAATTGACAATGGTCCACTTTCACTTTCATGGTTAGCTTGATCAAACACACTATTGCTACCAGCAGACAAAACCATGCTGTATACTACAGCTGTTTAACCATGGAACGCACACACACACACACACACACTCTCCTCTCTCTCTCTCTCTCTCTCTCTCTCTCTCTCTCTCTCTCTCTCTCTCTCTCTCTCTCTCTCATGCGATGTCCACCACTTCCATTTTTATTGCCCCAAACTTTTTCAGATAAAAACAGTGACAAATACAGCACAGTGAGCACAGAACTGACATTCACTTTTGTTACTGAACCTTCATATGTTAGTGTTTGCATGAACGCCAGTTTGACATGCTGGCTTGTTTCCAGTTATAACTGATACATAAACAGTGCTTCTATCTGCATACCGATTGCAAGGCTTCTCCTCTGTAGCTAACTGGTGGACAAATAAATGCCCAGTTCAATGTCTTGGTCAGTCACAGATTTGTAAAGCTTGTCTAGCATCAGTTGTGATGAAATAGCTGAAATCTTTTTACCACACACAACCTTTCCATTGTGGTTGGCCCTGGCGAAGGTGTGTCATCAGCCATTTTGGAATTGAAGTAAAAGTCTCCAGAAGGGTATTTGCATTAAAAACTCCCAGTGCAGTGACAATGATAGTGTGGTTAGCTGTTATATATAGTTCAGGTAGTTTTCTGACGCCACACGCTATCCATTTTGCCGGAGCTGTCCATGAACTGCATGACCCATTCAGACCTGGTCATCAGTTACTTTGCTCACAAATTGAATGGCATGGGAAGATGACAAACCCGTGGACATAGCCATACAACGAACATGAGTCAGGGTCAACCTATCTACCAGGCTGAGAAAGAAATAGGGGGTATTCATATGATCGCAAGAGCAACCAGACTGATGTTCCAGATACACCTTGTTTTGTTCTTCAGCTTGGTCTGACATGCCTCAAAGGGATCCCTAGTTTGCCCTCTTTCCAAGCTGTCATCAGGACTTTGCTGCAGTCACCTCTACCACTGTGATGAAAACAATTGAACAGTAAGACCTTCAGTATTAGGGAAAAATTAGTCATGCAACAGCGATGAACAGAAAATATGTATATAAAAAAAAAACAGTTACTGTATCTCTCTCTCTCTCTCTTTCTGACAGACACACACATATTCACATACATGTTTGTAGACACACCAAAGAAAGCATACACACATGCAAAAACAGTCATCCTTAATACAGACACAGTCAACGCACATGTGCACGCACACAAATACACACACACACAGAGGATGTAAAGTGAAGAAACAGCACCTGAATGTGCCCTGTTTCATTCACAATCTAAGCCACCTCCTCATCCCCTACACACACACACACTAGTAGCAGTGACAATGTTGCATGCATTGCTGGGTTTCCAGCACTAGGAAAAGAAAGCGATATCAGGGGAAGTAATCAAATCGTGTAACTTAGTGGTTGACAGTTCTGCAGTACTGAAAGGAACGCCACCACTAGTACTATTTAACCCTTTGACTCCCGCACCCTATTCACCAACTGCAAAAACTTAACCCTTTGACTCCCGCACCCTATTCACCAACTGCAAAAACTTAACCCTTTGACTCCCTCACCTTATCAACTTGCAGGAAGTTGGTGGATAGGGTGAGGGAGTCAAAGGATTAAGTTTTTGCATTGCTAGCTTGACTGATCATGATGTAAACAGCCTGCGGGAGTCAGAAGGTTAACACCTGCACACTCGCTCGGGTAGAGCACCATGCTGATAATGCAAGGGTTATAAGGTAGAGACCTTAAGTTAGACAGGCCATGTTTTGTGTGTGTTTTGTTTGTGTCTTTGATTTTATTTGTGCATTACATAGCATCTGTGGCAACGGTGTACATGTCAATTATTCTTAGCAGGGAGATGCATGGAAACTGAAATGAAAATACTGCTGTCTGATGTAGGGCATATTTCATCGATACATTTGCGATGTACATGGCAACATCAACATGGTGCTCAACAAAGAGTTGAACTAACATTTTGATCTCTTGTGACATCTTCATTAGAATCTGAAGTTGGGTATCAATCGATACTTGCAAAATGAAACAAAAAATTACATTCTTTCCATTTTATCTCTTAAAATACCCTGCATATGGATTTAGATTGAATTGATCCATGGATTTAACGGGTTGATTGGTTGGTTTTGTTATGTTTGTGTGAGGTTTATTTAATCATTTTTCTTTTTTTTTTTTTTTTTTTTTTCCTTTTTTTTTTTTTCAGTTCAAAATTATGAGTGCAACATTGTTGTATCCATTACTGAATAAAAGTAAATACCAATATTGACTTCCGTTAGCATTAATTTCCTTTCCTTACATAGACTTATTGATGGAAGGTACAAGAAAAAAAAAAGAGCAGTGGTCAGTCACAACTGCACCTTGTTTCTGTTTGTGAATGGAAGCTGTTCTTTCATAGCAGTGGGCTGTGCTTATATCCTTTTTATGTTCATGATGACACAATGTGTAAATGATGCCTTTTTCAATATACTAAATAAAATACTTAAAATATTTTATGTCAGAGTACTGGAAAAGGAAGGTTATTTGTGTAACATGACCAGTTTTACCACCCAACCATTTTTTTTTTAGTGTGACTTGGAGCAATTCCACCTCACAGAATCCGCTTGCTCCATCACCTTCTTGCAAAGTGATAAAAATGGTCTTGAGTGCTTGCCAGCTTAGTTTTCTGTGTGAAGTGGAGAGAGAGGGGACTTGATTGTCAGAACATGTTTTACAGTGTTTTCTACAGATTGAAGACAGCTTGCGCAGCTATTCCAGGTTAGCAGCTTTTCTTATTAGTGCAAGATACTTCTTTAAAATCAGATGAAGTATAAGAGAGAGGTTCTTCATGAATGTGATTTCAATCAGCTGCTGTTTTTATAACTCAGACATAAGGTAACCTGCTTATGTTTGCACTTTTCACATTATTATAAATTTCAGATTTGTTTCCTGGATCTGACTACAAAGTAATCGGTTAAGAAATGTGTTAACTAGTCCAAAAAATGTTTTAAAAATAGTTTATAAATAAGTGGTTCTGGAGAGAATGCAAAAATACAACAAAATGATCAAGCCATTCTAACAGTGCAATCTTTTAATGCAGATTTTGTTGTTGGTGAGATAACTGTAATGAAACAAAACTTGATGTAAAGTAAGGACAGTTATAGGCTGTCAACAAGAATGAAAACATGCAGTGTAAAGATTGTCAGAAATTTCTGAGAAAATGTATTTCACAGGTGTCCACCTAAAAGTGCTTTTTTTTTTAGCAGGTGTGTGTGTGTGTGTGTGTGTGTGTGTGTGTGTGTGTGTGTGTGTGTGTGTGTGAGAGAGAGAGAGAGAGAGAGAGAGAGAAAGTGACCTTGGAACCATGATTCCAAACTTGTGCATTCATAACCCCTCAACAATTTATGCTTTTACTCAGATTTGGTGGAGAGCCATCCAGAAACAGCTGAGAATTTTTGCTAACATTTTTAATAGACAGACAAGACATACACAGTAATGCCCCCTCCCCCCTTACCCTCTCCCCCCAACTCCTGTTTCCATCAGCATTATAACAAGGAAGATTGAAAAATCGCCATGATCACATACTGAAAGATTGCAACAGATACTGTTTAAAATGGTACATGTTTAAAAACGTGTTTCAGTCAACAGGTATAAATTCAGTACTTGCTGGGATATGAAATATGCTTTTATCTGACATGGTTTGTCATAGAAAAAGTATTTTCAAATTTAATTATAGGAATATGAAATACCATTTATCTGACAGTTTTTTGTTTGTTTGTTTGTTTGTTTTATCTGACATAGTTTGTCATAGAATAATTGTTTTCAAATTTAATAATAATTCCAAATTGTCTTTGCAAAAGGCAAGAATTGTATCTCATTTGCTGAAATTAAGTTTGTGTTTTGAGTTTTTCAGCAGCTTTTCCACCCGTTCTGGGCCATTGGGTTTCTACAGCCCTGCTTGCTTTTAAGCATGATTGCGCAATTGCTTACATTGTCATTTTCTGTATAGGATTGAAATTGTGTTGTGAAACCACCATATCACAAATGGAAATGCATGTGTTGTGTGTTAATTCAGGAGGGTGTTGTGGCAATGAAGGTCGAAAGTACATCATTGGTGGCTGGGGATGGGCTTGGTGGCTTGTTACTGATACACAGAGGTAAATCTTGTCATTTTATTTAGTTTTCTGTGTGTCTGTTGGCTCTTCATGTCATTAAGTTTTTATTTACCTGAGCAGTTTTTATTTACCTTCTTTGACTATGATGATTGCACCTTATAACCTTTTTTTTTTTTTTAACCTATTATATATGCGTTCATAAAGGATTTTAATGACAAGACCATGCACTATGCATCGTGCACAGCCTTTCTTTATATGCCCAGTGTTATTTCTTGGTTTTCGCATCGCACCTTCCTCCATGGGGATACCAGGGGCTCTTTCATTATAAATACTAAAATAGTATCCCCACCTTCTAAATTCTGTGCTAGAAATTTCCTCGTTTTTGTCACTCCCTTTGTTTTTGCCTTTTTCCTTTACTTTCTGTCATTTCTTCATATTTTCTGCCTTGCTTGTCGATTCACGTGTATGTGTCTTGCATTCTTTCTCTTAGGATTGATAATCGGGTGCATGTATTAAATGTGTTTTTGGCTCTGGGGAAATGAGAAGCAATTTTAGGTAATTTACGCCCGTTTTTTCATGTTTAAGTGTCCTTAGGTATGTTTAAATCATATTGAGGTATGTTTTTTAAATCCCATGTGTGATAAATTGGATGGAGTGGACAATGTCAGAAACATCTCCTTAGTTTATGTGTGCGAATGCATTGATATGCGTACTTAAGTTTTTGTTTTTTTGTTTTTTGTTTTTCACCTGAAGTATTGTGTATGTTTAGAAACAGGTTATAGCCCTGATATGGCGCTATGCAGTTGGCTGAGTTTTAAGTAAAAATAACAATCACATCACACCTTCCTTTGATGTTTTTTTCTTGTGCTCAGAGGATTTATCCTGCACCATTAGCAATTCTAGTATGCTTATCTTCAGTTTCTCTCAAACAGATGTATTTTTCTCTCATTTTTTTATTTGATTCTCTTTGTGTTCCTACTCTACTGTAATTCCATGGGTGTGGATATAGGGGGTGAATGCAATGTCGGTCAATTGTTTGATTCTTTTATCTTTTCCTAAGGGTCAGATTATCCTTTATTGTTATTCAGTATCTCATCATTCTTCTTCTTCTTACCCTTTCTATCAGGTGTTTTCACATTTTCCTTTTTTTCCTTAAATGATATGACACCCCCACCCCCACCCACCACCCCTTCGATCTTTGTTTTATGTGCCATACTGTCCTGTACTTTCTAATTAAAAATGAAATTGTTTTCCTTCATTGGTTGGTATCATCTGATCTTGATTTTTAGCTTGATTATACTGCCTCCTTTGTTTTGCTGCAAGATTATAAGCGTGTTTTCCATTTCTTTTATTTTTTTCCTTTTTCATTGTCGCATATGCTGTGGTTTCCACTTGTATTTTCGTTAGCAAAACATCTAGAGAGAGTTTTATACGAAATTTTGAATTCAGCATTAAATGACATTTCGTTTAACTCAAGGCTGTTTTACTTCAGAAAAAGGTATTAAAAAGAAAGGGGTGGGGGGGGGGGGGGTCATGTTTTATAATCCGTAAAGTGTTGGGAGAGGCAGAAGTTAGTACAGACATCAACATTTCTCAGCATCATGAGAATAGTGTCTATCTCTTCTCCCACACTGATTCACCTTCCGTAAGCTTGAATAGGATCAGGAATTCATTCATTACTGAATGAAGGGGAGGCTTCACAATTTTTTTTCTTGAGCCAGACTTAGACCTGTACAGATTAAAAGGTTGGAGCTCTACCTCAGTGCCAATCAGACTTCTCTTGTTGTAGTGATATCCTTTAGTCACATTGGAAATTTCTTTCTTTATTTTTCAAACAAAAACTGTTCTTTTAAGAGATTAGATTTTGAATTGAGTTATTAACTGATGTGCTGATTTTATTAATTTTTACTATAAAACTGTATATTGTTAAAAAGGAAAAATGTTGTCTATATTATTATTATGAAGTGTAAAGTAGAATAGATAATTATGGATATATGATTTTTTTATTATTAAAATTCCAGCATTTCCTTGGAAGTGATGACTCTGAATCCTGTGTGTGAGAGCGTGGAGACATCAGAGGGTGTTCCAGTCACGGTGACAGGGGTGGCCCAGTGCAAGATCATGCGGGCTCCTGACATCCTGAAGAACGCCTGTGAGCAGTTCCTGGGAAAGTCTCCAGAACATATTCAGCATGTGATTTTGCAGACTTTGGAGGGTCACCTTCGTGCTATTTTGGGTAAGGGTGAAAATTGTTTATATTGGCTTGTGTTGGATATTTTGTGCTTTTTTGGGTGTGGTCAAAAACATTTATCTTAATTTGTGTATTAAAGTTTACGCGAGTAGTTGAATGTGTCGTAAAGGGTTTTGCTCAAATTTCCTGGCAAACACTGCAGCTGTCTGTATCTCTCAGGTCTGGTTGACACCAGAATACATTATGAAATCAAGCATAGAGTAGCAATGCCGCACGAAAAATTGAAATTGGGTTTTGAGTTTAAAAATTTATATGGTTTTGAAGATATTGTTATTCTGAGTAAAAAGCAGTTTAAATTTTTCAAATCGGACTAATAGTTCATGAGATATTCCAATTTGAAGCGTCAAAAATTTCTTAAATTTTGGTACCACGTTTTAGTGGGACAAAGAAGGACAAGTGTCACAGAACAAACTCATCAAATGGCATGGTATGCCGATTTTGCTGGAAATGACATTTATTTTGTAATTGTGAGAGACAGACCGGATCAAAAGTCATGAAATTTTGGTCGTTGATGTATTTTGGCGTGCCGAATTGAATAAAACCATTATTGGAACTCTGTGACGAGCCATTTTTGTCTTATTACAGGAAACATGTGTTATTTTGGATGTTTTATCAGTGTTTCATTAATAATTGCCCATATTGTATTAATAACAGACAAAAATGAAGCTAGAAACAAAACAATCATTTCAAGAGATAGATATAAAATCATTTTGCTCATCGTTCAAGTGTCTTATTACTGCAAATGAAACCAAAAAAGTCACGACTCGCTACTTCAGTAGTCTTATGAATAACTTTTAATATTTCATCAGTTTCTGTACATATAAAAGGACATCTGAGAATCAATGACTTCTGGAATCACTTAAATAATTGAAATATTAAAAATTACTGCATGCTTTTATGCTGCAGTCTATCCAAAAATATCCGATCAAAATTCTACTAAAAACTAAACACACACACATACACATGCACGCACACATAACACACATACACATATATACACACACAGAGAAAAACATAACAGACAAGATTTATGTACGTTACATTTGATTTTTATTTTATACATCAGTCTTTAAAAAATAGACTAAACTGTCTGTGGATGAGTCAAGTCCCCGAACACTTAGCACAGCCAGCGTCCAAAGAAAACTTCAGGAAGGATATGGGACCACTCACCATTCAGGAACAGGTCACTTAACTCCTACAATAGAGAAATATATGAATTTCTGCATAATATATACTATTCATTGAGAGATTGGAAAGGAAAGGAAACCATAATGCATAGTCTTCACAATAACATTACTTTAACATTAAGCCCAAACTCGCAACTTTGATTTTTAGCATATTACTGTAAAAATCCACCGAAGCAGAGCAATCCTGCTAAGTATTTCCAATGTACTCTTGCCCTTTAATACAAATCAATAACAACAGGCTACTATTAAATAAGATGCAATCTTCCCTTTAAAACAAATTAATGACAATGGGCCTATCCTTTTCAGATATTGACTACAATTTGAAACAACTACATAAGCTAATGGATGGCCTACTTTACAAATAATACAACTCATAGCCTTCTATTCAGTTTCAAAACCTAAATGAAGAATATTATAACAATGAACAGAAGATTTTGTTTTGTGACATTCTAAATCTCTGTGTGTGTTAGTGTGTGTGCGTGTTGTCAGAGAGAGAGAGAGTGTGTTGTCAGAGAGATGGAGAGAGAGAGAGACAGAGAAAGAGAGAGAGGATCATGCCTGTTAACAACTTGGATATGAATGTATTGTGGCCTATTTACTTATTTATTCATTTCTTGTTCTCTGAGAGAGAGAGAGAGAGAGATTCATCTCAAGGAAAGTACAATAACTTGCACAGAATTGTTTGTTGATTTGAAAAAAAAAAATTTAGACTTATTCATTCATTCATTTATTTGAGAGAGAGAGAGAGAGAGTTGAGGAGGCGGGTATGCGCACCCCTCTGTTTGGGCAAACCCATTTTCCACGGCCCGGCGAAGCACGTCGAGCACATAGTATTTTTAGTAGTAAGCTCGCCCGTCGTGGGGTGAGCAGATCTACACTGCGACATACAAATAGCATGATCTCGGGGAGGAAATGGTTGACGAATCTAGCTTCGGCTAACAACTCCGAATCGAGTTCAAACGCAGTTGTCCTTTTCTTCAAAAATACAGTGTCACAGATAAAACAAAACTTGATCTGTTGATTGCTAGATCCAGTCTTTGTCCGACAACGTAAAACTTGCCGAGCTGAAACTTGTACAGCGTTCTGTTGCGCCGGTAGTAGGCCTATGGCGTCGGCACATTCCGACGTTGTTTTGCTACTGATCTGGAACAGATCCTTATGTAAAAAGTTGGCGTACGGCCGTATTTTACTTCAAATTGATTTCATATTACACCTGCATATAGAAAAAAGTATGCAAAATCGAATCCCGCCGACGAGAAGTTCCAAAAATGGCGACTTGCCTGCAAACTTTTCCGATGAAAAAAAGCAAAACTTTGGAAGCGTCGATCTCGGTTCGAAACTGGCACACATAGCTCTCGTCGGGATATATCATTTTGTTACATTGATTCTCATTGGCTGCAAAATTACAATGTGATTGGTTCACAAATATAGCCGTACCGACCGAAATAGTGAAGCACACCAAACAAACTTCGATTCTAAACGCATACCATATCCGCGATTACGCCCGAAACGCGGATTTTCGACTTTCTCATCAAATAACTAATTCCATTTTCGCTGTAAGTACATAAAATGGCAATCATTCAAATCTTTATTCATTTCTGATTCATATAAGAAAAAAAATAAGGATGAAACACCGCTTAAAGAGGCAGTAATATTTGATTGAACTGAAGACCCCCCAGTTTTGCGGCCGGCCCCCGTTTTTGCCCAGTTTTTGGTACCACAAATTTGACGTCGCGTTTCGGTTCGCACGGCATTGCTACATAGAGTACTGCTGTGTCATACAGTATTGATTGTAGATGGAACTCTGTAGCATCATGATCATCAGTCCCATTGTCATAAAATTATTAATCATCATTGCATTGTGAAAGTTGATTCAAATTCTGTGGCCTGTCATACTTTGACTTCAGGGTGACATCCTTTCCATTTCCTCTATCACCTCTGTGCCTCAGATAATCAAGTTGGGGGTTTTGGTGTCAGTGGTTCATTGGGGATGTTGTTGGAGTGCAATGGTGGTGTTTTCTTTACCAGGGTGGTGGTGATGGTCTCACTGAGTTTGGTTCATGTCTGAGCGATTACTGTTATTAGTAGGGGGTTTAATACGCAGTGTCCTGTCCATTTGGAATCAAAATACCTTGTGTTGAACCCTACCAAAGTGACCCGGCAGTTGTACAGTGTCTCCTCTGGCAGGTGGCCCATGGTAGCTGACGTAGCTTGCTCCCATGGGCTTTCTGGCACTGAAACTTCAGGTAAATAAACTAGGGGTTGGTGGTGTGTTGAGAGCCTGAATGAGATGTGTGGGGTCACCACCACCAAAGTGATGCAGAATTGCACGCATGCACACGCGCACGCTCACGCACGCACGCACGCATGCATGCACGCACGCACGCACACACACACGCGCACACCACACACACACACACACACACACCACACACACACACACACACACACACACACACACACACACACACACACACACAACCACCGACACAAGACATAGGCAGAACAGTTTTCCAGTAAAGTCTAATTTGATGTTTCAGGCACACTGAGTGTTGAAGCTATTTACCAAGATCGTGATCAGTTTGCTCAGCTGGTGAGAGAAGTTGCCTCGCCTGATGTTGGCAAGATGGGAATAGAGATTCTCAGTTTCACCATCAAAGATATCTATGACGATGTTCAGTACCTGTCCTCTCTGGGTCGTGCCCAGACTGCCAACGTCAAGAGAGATGCTGACATTGGTGTGGCTGAGGCCAACAGAGATGCTGGTATCAGGGTATGTATTAAATTGCCTGTTGGTGACTTGTGTATTATTAGTGTTCATACAGAATAGCTAGTTGTGTTGTGATTCAGATCTTTAATTATTTATTTATGTACTTTATATATATGTTCCTTTTTTGACAACTATTGTATGGCCTGGTACAGTGTTCCTTTTTTGAAGGTAAGATACACAGATACACATGTCATTTACATGTAACCAAGATTATTCCAGAGGTAGGCTGATAAAATACCAGCATAAAATGTGGACTAGGTAAAACATAGTCTAGGCAGGGCCTCAGGACCTGGCCAGCACATGGGTTTATGTACAGGTTTAAGGCATGTGCTATGGTCACCATATGATGGCACCTGTGATGGTAGTGTATATGGAATTAATTCATTCCGAGCATGGAGATGTCATCTTGAGAAACTGGAGCTAGCGTTCTGTTTCTTATTTCAAATGTTTGTTTTTCTGTACTTAAAGAATATTTCACTCTGTAACCATTGCAACACACTGAGAATAAAAACAAGATGGTCAGATCATTCTCTTCTATTTTACACAGAAAATATTACAGAAAATGCAGGTTTTGTTCCTTTCAAGATCACTGTGATCTTGATGGAAAACAAAATTTAATGTGAAGCGAGGACAGTGATAACACAGATGTGTTTTTTTTGTGTGGTGTTTTTTTGTGTGTGTGTGTTCATGATTTCTTTTACGTCTATTCACATAAGTGCTTTTAGACGGAGAAAAAAAGGAAAGTAAGTAATTACATAGATAAATAAATGAATGAAAAATAAGTATGTAAAAATAAATAAGTAAATTAAATAATTTATTTATAAGATAAAGAGGTGTCTACGGGGTGAACAAATCTATGAAATCATAAAGGCATTGTACGCTATAAGGTAACATCAAACAAATTAACAAACAAGAGAAAAACAAACCAAACATTAGAACGATCGGGCTTCATCAGATTGCTCAGGGTTGCATGTATTCATGCATGCGTGCGTGTGTGGGTGTATGTGTATGTGTGAGTTTGTGTGTTCTGATTTGTTTGTTGTTGTTTTTTGTTTTTGTTTTTGCAAAACAGATTTTGAAAAACGCTATTATTCTGTGTCTGTCTTGCTTTCTCTTCCTTTTTTTATATTCTGTCCCTTTGCCTGTTTGTGTGGACCTTGTCTGTTGTGTTCCTATCACTGTGGACCTTGTCTGTTGTGTTCCTATCACTGTGGACCTTGTCTGTTGTTTCCTATCACTGTGGACCTTGTCTGTTGTGTTCCTATCACTGTGGACCTTGTTCTGTTGTGTTCCTATCACTGTGGACCTTGTCTGTTGTTGCCTATCACTGTGGTCCTTGTCTGTTGTTCCTATCACTGTGGACCTTGTCTGTTGTGTCCTATCACGTGGAACCTTGTCTGTTGTGTTCCTATCACTGTGGACCTTGTCTGTTGTGTTCCTATCACTGTGGACCTTGTCTGTTGTGTTCCTATCACTGTGGACCTTGTCTGTTGTGTTCCTATCACTGTGGACCTTGTCTGTTGTGTTCCTATCACTGTGGACCTTGTCTGTTGTGTTCCTATCACTGTGGACCTTGTCTGTTGTGTTCCTATCACTGTGGACCTTGTCTGTTATGTTCCTATCACTGTGGACCTTGTCTGTTGTGTTCCTATCACTGTGGACCTTGTCTGTTGTGTTCCTATCACTGTGGACCTTGTCTGTTGTGTTCCTATCACTGTGGTCTGTTGTGTTCCTATCACTGTGGTCTGTTGTGTTTCCTATCACTATGGTCTGTTTGTTCCTATCACTGTGAACCTTGTCTGTTGTGTTCCTATCACTGTGAACCTTGTCTGTTGTGTTCCTATCACTGTGGACCTTGTTGTGTTCCTATCACTGTGGACCTTGTCTGTTGTGTTCCTATCACTGTGAACCTTGTCTGTTGTGTTCCTATCACTGTGGACATTGTCTGTTGTGTTCCTATCACTGTGGACCTTGTCTGTTGTGTTCCTATCACTGTGGTCTGTTGTGTTCCTATCACTGTGGTCTGTTGTGTTCCTATCACTGTGGTCTGTTGTGTTCCTATCACTGTGAACCTTGTCTGTTGTGTTCCTATCACTGTGAACCTTGTCTGTTGTGTTCCTATCACTGTGGACCTTGTCTGTTGTGTTCCTATCACTGTGGACCTTGTCTGTTGTGTTCCTATCACTGTGGACCTTGTCTGTTGTGTTCCTATCACTGTGGACCTTGTCTGTTGTGTTCCTATCACTGTGGACCTTGTGTGCCTATCACTGTGGACCTTGTCTGTTGTGTTCCTATCACTGTGGACCTTGTTGTGTTCCTATCACTGTGGACCTTGTCTGTTGTGTTCCTATCACTGTGGACCTTGTTGTGTGCCTATCACTGTGGACCTTGTCTGTTGTGTTCCTATCACTGTGGACCTTGTCTGTTGTGTTCCTATCACTGTGAACCTTGTCTGTTGTGTTCCTATCACTGTGGACCTTGTCTGTTGTGTTCCTATCACTGTGGACCTTGTCTGTTGTGTTCCTATCACTGTGGACCTTGTCTGTTGTGTTCCTATCACTGTGGACCTTGTCTGTTGTGTTCCTATCACTGTGAACCTTGTCTGTTGTGTTCCTATCACTGTGGACATTGTCTGTTGTGTTCCTATCACTGTGGACCTTGTCTGTTATGTTCCTATCACTGTGGACCTTGTCTGTTGTGTTCCTATCACTGTGAACCTTGTTGTGTTCCTATCACTGTGGACCTTGTCTGTTGTGTTCCTATCACTGTGGACCTTGTCTGTTGTGTTCCTATCACTGTGGACCTTGTTGTGTTCCTATCACTGTGGACCTTGTCTGTTGTGTTCCTATCACTGTGGACCTTGTCTGTTGTGTTCCTATCACTGTGGACCTTGTCTGTTGTGTTCCTATCACTGTGGACCTTGTCTGTTGTGTTCCTATCACTGTGGTCCTTGTCTGTTGTGTTCCTATCACTGTGGACCTTGTCTGTTGTGTTCCTATCACTGTGGACCTTGTCTGTTGTGTTCCTATCACTGTGGTCCTTGTCTGTTGTGTTCCTATCACTGTGAACCTTGTTGTGTTCCTATCACTGTGAACCTTGTCTGTTGTGTTCCTATCACTGTGGACCTTGTTGTGTTCCTATCACTGTGGACCTTGTCTGTTGTGTTCCTATCACTGTGAACCTTGTTGTGTTCCTATCACTGTGGACCTTGTCTGTTGTGTTCCTATCACTGTGAACCTTGTTGTGTTTCCTATCACTGTGGACCTTGTCTGTTGTGTTCCTATCACTGTGGACCTTGTCTGTTGTGTTCCTATCACTGTGGACCTTGTCTGTTGTGTTTCCTATCACTGTGGACCTTGTCTGTTGTGTTCCTATCACTGTGGACCTTGTTGTGTTCCTATCACTGTGGACCTTGTTGTGTTCCTATCACTGTGAACCTTGTCTGTTGTGTTCCTATCACTGTGGACCTTGTCTGTTGTGTTCCTATCACTGTGGACCTTGTCTGTTGTGTTCCTATCACTGTGGACCTTGTCTGTTGTGTTCCTATCACTGTGGACCTTGTTGTGTTCCTATCACTGTGGTCCTTGTCTGTTGTGTTCCTATCACTGTGGACCTTGTCTGTTGTGTTCCTATCACTGTGGTCCTTGTTGTGTTCCTATCACTGTGGACATTGTCTGTTGTGTTCCTATCACTGTGGACCTTGTCTGTTGTGTTCCTATCACTGTGGACCTTGTCTGTTGTGTTCCTATCACTGTGGTCCTTGTCTGTTGTGTTCCTATCACTGTGGACCTTGTCTGTTGTGTTCCTATCACTGTGGTCCTTGTTGTGTTCCTATCACTGTGGACATTGTCTGTTGTGTTCCTATCACTGTGGACCTTGTCTGTTGTGTTCCTATCACTGTGGTCCTTGTCTGTTGTGTTCCTATCACTGTGGACCTTGTCTGTTGTGTTCCTATCACTGATCCCTTTTAACACCACTGTCAGTCTGCCTGTCTGTTTCTTTGACTTTTTCCCCCTCTTTCTCTGTGTCTCTTGTGCTTATTCTAAGCTATTTCATCTTCAAAATTCTTTCATATCCAGAATTTTCAGATCAAAAATAGTTCAGTTTGATCAGTAATAATGTGTTTTGAAAATGTTCAGAATGACTACAAGAAATTCAGTACATGACCTTTTCTGCCAATAGTAATTTGTGTATGTGTGTGCAGGAGGCAGAGTGTGAGAAGGCCAGGATGGACACCAAATACAAAGCCGATGCCTCCATTGCTGACTCGTCCAGAGAGTTCAAAATGCAAAAGGCTCACTTTGACAGTGAAGTCAACACTAAGGTATTCATCCATCCATTCTTCTTCAGCATTATTTCAGTCCTCAGGGTTTTTTTACTGGTTAAAGTTTAACCCTTTGACTCCTGCACCCTGTCCACACTAGGGAAACAAAAACTTAACCCTTTGACTCCCTCACCCTATGGGATAGGGTGAAGGAGTCAAAGGGTCAAGTTTTTGCTGTCGGTGGATAGGGTGCAGGCATCAAAGGGTTAAAGCATTTTTTGTTTTTGGTTTTTGTTTGTTGATTTGTTTGTTTTTTCACCATGCGAGGAAGATTCTTTTATCATGTGTGTAAGAAGAAGAAAAAAAGATGAATGCTGTGGGGTGCGGGTGGCGGATGAAAAAAAAGAGTGAGAGAAAGAGAAGACAGTTTCTGGAGTCTGATACGAGGTTGAGGTTGACAAAAAACGTTTTGCCCAATTGAATTCTTTTTATTTATGTTGTGGGTATTAATAGTGATGTAAAATGTGTGTATTACCATGTAATTCTCAGTGTTAGACTGAAGGTATTCTGTCTTTAAATACATTGTGCCATACTACAATGTATTTCATAAACAAAAGACCTTACCACAATGTATTTCAAAACAAAAGACCTTAAGTCCTAGAAAGACATGTATTATAACAGAGACATTGTTTTTGATATACACATGGCATTTTTCTTTGTAGCGTGCAGAAGCAGAACTGGCGTACGAACTGCAGGGAGCAAAAGAAAAGCAGCGCATCAGAAGTGAAGAGATGGAATCGAGGTTGTGGAAAGACGCAAACAGATTGATGTGGAGGAGAAGGAAATCCTCCGTAAAGAAAAGGAGCTGATTTCCACAGTGAAGAGACCTGCTGAAGCTGCTGCCTACAAGATGACACAGATTGCTGAAGGTCAAAGGTGGGTGTTCATTTGACTTTCCATTTAATCATTTAATCAGATGTCTGTATGTGTTTGTTGTGTGTGTGTGTGTGTGCGCGCGCGTGTGTGCATAATTTGCATCTTTACTGCAGTTGGAGTAACTTTCGGTCTGTTGTTAATTCAGAGTTCGTGAATGTCTTAAATTTACATTTCAAGCTGCTGGTCATTTGCATTTACAGCCATATCTCTTCATTATGCGTCCAGGCAGTTTTTGTTTGAGTTCTAGACTTCCTTTGCCTTTCTCAAGAGCGTATGTCCGTCAGATTATCTTTCACTTCACTAGGATTTTTAATTGAAACTTGTTTAGATTTTCTCATACACCAGGACATTTTCACACCATGTGTATATCATGAATGTAGTCAGAAAGTGTATGTTCACCTATTTTTGAGAGGTATTGCTTTGTGTATTCATTTTCTGTGATAGAACCACATGGTCAGTTTATTTCTTCCTGCTCACATTCAGCTTTTTGTATTTGCTTAAAGTTTTTCTGGAAAGTTTATATCGTCTGCAAGTTTATTTCGTCTGCATGACCTGTGGGGATGCCGGGGGCTCTTTCGGTATGAATAATATCCCTACCTTCTGGAAATTCTGTGCTAGAAATTTCCTCTTTTCTGTCACTCTTTCTTTCTTTCTTCCTCTTTTGCTTTCTGTCATTTCTTCCTGTCATTTTCTGCCTTGCTGGTCCATTCACCTGTATGTGTTTGATAAAGTCTTGACGTACTTTCTCTTGAGATTGATAAATGGGTGCATGTATTAAGCGTAATTTTGGCTCTAAGGAACCCAAGTGAGATTTGCAAAAGCAATTTTTGGGTAATTTAGGCTCGTTTTTATATATGTTTTAGTGTCTATAGTTATGTTAAAATTTGTATTCAGGTAATTTTTTTTTAAATCCCCTGTGCATTAAACTGGATGGAGTGGTCAACATTAGGAGCATCATGTTAGATTATGTGCTTGAATGCATTGATATATGTCTTTATTTAATTTTCTATTCTTTCTCTTTTTTCTGTAGGAGTATTGTGTATGATTTGAAACTGTTTTAGCCCTGATATGGCTGTACGCAGTCGGATGGGCTTTCAACAGAAATAACAATAAAATAACAATAATATTATTGTCTACACAGATTCCAGACTGTGGAAGTGGCCAGGGCTGAGGCTGAAAAGATCAAGTTGATTGGAGGGTCCGAGGCTGCTGCCATTGAAGCTGTGGGCAAAGCTGAGGCTGAGCGCATGAGGCTGAAGGCTGCAGCCTACAAACAGTATGGAGAGGCTGCCATGCTCAACTTGGTCCTGGAGACTTTGCCCAAGGTAAGTCTTGGCTGTTATATTGCTGTTGCACTGTCTCTTTGTTCTCATTTTAAAAACTGATTGTTTCAGCAGGTCAATTCTGTGTTGGGTCTCCTTTAGTCCAGACAGTCATCATATAACAACAAACAGCAAAATGAGAACAAAAATACAAAACTGGTAAAATGAACCCCTGTTTTTTGGTTTGAATTATCAAGTTATGTGACTTTTTTTTCATTATTTGTATTTCCTTCTTGGTTTTTCTGTATTGTATCATTGTCGTACTCCTCTCCCCCTCTCCTTTCTCACTTCTGAACCACCACCAATGTGTATAATGCTCCAGTCACCCGTCACGTATAATATTCATGTATATGTTTATAACAAAAGGCATATGTGTATGTACGATTAGACATTATTAGTATGATACTTTGGTATGGTAGTCAAGTCAATGAATGTTAGACTTCCAGTCGGAAGACCCTAGGTGAAATCCATTTGGGCACCTTCGCATGATGGGAAAGGGTGGAGATTTTTCCAATCTCCCAGGTCAGCAGTATACTGACCTGCTCTAGTGCCTAGAACTCTTTCCTGTGTGTAACATGCAGAATATCAAATGTGCAAATATTGAAGATCATCTAAGTCGTGTCAGTGGCTAACTATGGAAACATAAAAACACCTGGCATGCACACCCACCAAACGCGCGGACTTTGCAGCAACAGAGTAGGATGTGGTGAACTTACCAAACAACTTGAGTTCTACATATTGCACTAAAAAGTCTGATCATGTGTAATTCACAGTGAGCCATTACTTGAATTTAAAGGTTAGCTCTGCAGAAATATGGTTTATGATAATAATATATTGATTTTCACAGTATTTTTGAATTGATGTGTGTATGGTACATCAGTACTTCCATATGTGTTAGAGTCATTCGACTCATTGTCTTCTAAACTGTGTAATGCTCAGTAAATCCAGTTGAGTTTAGAAATTAGCACTGTAGAGGAGTGATTATTATTATTACATATCGTTATTATTTTTACGTACTTGTGTGTTATCTAGAGTGTCAACAAATGTGGGAAAAGAATATTTTGATTTAGAATATATTGGTATCTAGACTGACTGGGTGTTGTATAGTTAAGTCAAGCCACAGTTCTTTTGAAAAGATACTGTGAAAGAGAAACTGAATGAAATCAATGTGCCTGAGCATCAAGAATTACATAATCAAGTAGGATGTTGCAATAGTTGGCTATCAAGTATGTTGCAATAGTTGGCTATCAAGTATGTTGCAATAGTTGGCTATCAAATATGTTGCAATAGTTGGCTATCAAATATGTTGCAATAGTTGGCTTTCAAGTATGTTGCAATAGTTGGCTATCAAGTAGCTGTGAAGTATGTTGTAATCTGTGGCTATCCAGTTGCATGTTGTAATAATTGTTGGCTTGTGTGCAGTTTATCCATGTCTGTCTTGTCTGGGAAGTTTCAGTTCAGGAATATGTACAAGTGGGAATGTCAGATTTCGCAACAGATGAAATTTAATACTTATAATGTACGTTTGTTCATTGCCTTTTCTTTTCACCGTTTGTTTTTTGTTTGTTTGTTTGTTTGTTTTTTTCTTTCTACTGTTGTCACTTATCTTTGCATTAGTGGTTGACACAGAAGACTTGTCCAGTGGGGATGAAAGAAGCCTGACCTGTGTCCTCGTATCTTCTGTTCTGTCAGTTTATTGAATGATATTTGTTTGAACCAAGTGAGAAGATTTAGGACCTAGCACCAAGCTGTTTCTGTACCTTACGAAGACACGCCGATGGTTTTTGTACAACAGGTGGCGGCTGAAGTGGCTGCACCATTGTCCAAGACAGACGAAATCGTCCTTGTTGGTGATGACCGAACAACCAGTGAAGTGTCCCGTCTGGTCAGCCAACTGCCCCCTGCCGTCCAGGCTCTCACTGGTGTTGACGTGTCGAAGGTGAGTTTTTGAAAATTGACTTGCTGGGTAATAAAACTGACTGGTTTCCCTTAACTCTTTTCGCGCCAGACGTTCTAGAATGCAAAAACTCCCAGCGCCAGGTGTTTTGTGCAGCCACAGCAATGACAGCAGCCTTTAAATGCTTATAACTTAACTATCTTTTAACAATACTTTTGCTTTTTTTGTGTGAATTGAAGGGAAATGACTGAATTTTTTCATACTTCTTTTTGTGTATGCTTAAGGTTTTTTTCAATGATCATGAATCTTTCATCAAAAAAAAATTACACGGAAATTTTACACATTATCTGAACAGAAAACATAGGCAAGGACAGAAGACACACAAATATTTGTTATCTTGTAAATCAAAAGGCAGACTTACCAAAAGAAATACAGAGAACAGTTATATTCCCCTTCTCTGCTTGGCGAAAGCTTCAGTTTCTTCAGAACATTCTCAGTTTTGAGTGTAGAATGCTTTGGGTGATTCTGTGCCATGGCGATAATGGAGCAGTTCGAAAGTACTTTAAAAAATCGATCAAAATTCACTCCATAAGGTCAGATAAAACGCTGGACTGAAAAGTTAGGGGAATCCCCATTCTTTGTGCAAAATATTACTTCTTTTCTCTGCGAAGTGAAAGAGCGATTGCCACAAAAATAATAGCACATGTACTCATCACAAAATGCAACGTCAGCAGTGAGCCAGGCGGTTGCAAAAATGCGACAGTGGCACCGGAAGGGTTAACCTAAGCATTCATTGGGGAGCAAGGTGTTGGAAACAAAAAAATTATCAGGAGGCTGTACTATAAAAGGTAAAGGTTTTGACATGGTCTGAGCAGTTGTTAGGGACCAAAATAGTTGAGGTCTTGCAGTGGAGCACTGCAGATGCAGAAATCCCCACCTGTTTTGGGACCATGGCAGCTATCTAGTTTGCTTTCAGGTTATTAGGGGATTCTCTTTTCTGTCATCCTGTCTTTTCCTCTCAAGACTCTTATCTCTGCCTTCCAGGTCATTCACCAATGTTTATTCAAAATTCTCTTTACAGCTCCGCAGAGACAGATTATGAATGCCTTTTAAGACATGGTAAAAAAAAAATTGGGATGTATGCATAAAAATCCTTCTCCATGTTAGGCAGGTAGATTTGTGTAAATCTATATGCTGAGATAGGGAGGGCTGTCTGGAACTCGAGCCTGCGTAAAAAGAAGACCATCTTCAGGCCATCAGTATGACTATGAGGGTGGTCCTCAGCTCCTGCTCCTCACTGCTCTATTTTCCCTGTCCCTAAAGGGTAACACTTGCCCGTGTTCAAGTTGGTGGATTAGGGTGGTATGTTTAACCTTTTGACTCCCGCACGCTGTCCACCAGCATCCTGCATTGTCAACCATGCTAGCAAAGCAAAATCTTAACCCTTTGACTCCCTCACTTTATTCACCAGCTTCTTGCAGGGTGAGGGAGTCAAAGGGTTAAATTTTTGCAGTTGATCGATAGGGTGTGGTAGTCAAAGGGTTAAGCCAGGACACAAGTCAGGTAAACTATCCATTGGGCCGCCACACTGTTATGCCTAATGGTAGCTTTTAGGAGCACGGACTTTGACCAGCTAGCTCAGTAAGTTTCTAAACAGACAGATCTTGGGACTAAAAGAAATGGATTGAGAAAGAGCTGGGTTGACATTGAAGGAGACAGTGATGTCACTTGGCATTTCTCCACTTCTGGCCTTCCAGCTGACTGCTTACCTTAAGCCCCCCACCCCCCACCCCCATGACATCTGTGGAATAGAAGCAGAGAGATAATAGCTGTCCCTTAACCCTTTGTCTCCCATACCCTGTCCACCAACTGCAAAAACTTAACCCTTTCATTCTCTCACCCTGTTCACCAGCTTCCTGCAGGAAGCTGTTGGGTAGGGTGAGAGAGTCGAAGTGTTAAGTTTTTGCTTTGCCAGCATGGTTGACAATGCAAGATATTGGTAGAAAGGGTGCGGGAGTAAAAGGGTTACATCTTTGAGGTATTTTGTTAAAGATGTTGTTATTGTTTGCTTGGCATGGTAATCAGTTATTTTTGTTTAGGTGGGAAAAAGCTTTTTTAGTGTGTGTGAATGTGTAAGCTGCTGTGTGTGTGTTTGAGCATACATGTGCATGAGAGAGAGAGAGAGTGTGTGGGTATGTGTGTGTGTAAAAGACATCCCATAGTAAGGCACCTGTTTCTGACAAGATACCACGCATAGAAAAAAAAATTCTGCAGACTTCCATCTTTTGGTGATTGTTCTGTGTGGAAGGGAAAAAGCAATATTCTTATTGATATTCATTCAATATTTACATTACATCATCACATGTATATAATGGTTTTGTTGTCCATACATTGTATATTATTGATTGTATTACTTTGCTCAGTGTTGATTTATTGACGTGACTTTTTCAGTGTCTGTCAGTTACTGACTCATCTTTTTTATTTTTGTTTGTCAAGGTTCTGGGCAAGCTTCCGGGAGCCTCCTCTCACTGAAGTTGACATTCACCTGTGTGAAACGTGTTGCGTTCACGATAGGCACTCCTGCATGTTACTTCATCTTACTCCATCCCCTCTTTATCTGCATAACTGCTCCGTACTCTGCATGCCTATACTACTGTTTATTTGTATATCTCTTCATGGTAACTGTTTGTGTCCCAAGGAACAGTTTCAGTATCTGAACTGTTAACGTCACTATGGAATAGTACTACTCCACACTGAGTGCATTGTTGGTTTTTTGCTATTGTCTTGTTTTTCTGAAAACAACTTTAGAGCATGAAGTGCAGTTTTCTTGCCTGCTGCTGGCATTTCTTGTGTTATGTGCACAGGTTTTCTTATTGTGTGTGAAATTTTCTTGGGATATGTGTAATTCAAGTGCTCACAAGTAATACAGTATGGGGGAGGCTTACTAAGCAAAGGTGAGCTTGTTTGCTGTTTGGATGTTTGTTTTTCTTGTGATAATCTCATGCAAAAGATAGCTCTAGGGTTTTCAGTTGTGCATCACAGCATGTATTAAGATAAGTTTGTTGCCAGTTACATATTTGTGGAAAAGGGAATAATTGGTGGGAGGAGTGTAAAAATGAAGACTGGTTAACCACTTTTATTTTGTAATGAAAAATCTGTCACCAAGCTGATAAGACTGTCGGGTTTAAACTAAACACATTTGTGTGTATGTGTGAATGTTACTCTTTCCAGTGAATATATACACCAAAGTGTAAACAGACATTGCCATGAGGTTACTGGACATGGAAACAGTGTTGTATCTAGGTTGCAGAACAGCGATGTTTAGAAATTTGTGGTTTTGCCGCATTTAAAACACCATTCAGCATTAAAACATATCAAAAATGACCCTATATTTGATTGACTGTTGCTTCACTGCAAAGTTCACAGTGCAGTTTGTGTTCATCTTTACACCCTCTTCCCAGTTAGTTCAATGCTTCAGCTTTGGCCAGTGGCCGTCACATTTTCTTTGGTGGTCAGTGTTTTTGGCTTTATGGGGAAATTGCCATTATCATGTGATTGATCGTGTTTGTAAGCAGTCATACAGTGGAGCCAGCTCTTTTTGATTTCGTGCTCACCTGTTTGAAGAGACATCACTGCAGATCAAAAGAAAATTAACTGGAGAAGTGGGTAGTAGAGTAGGTGTCTTTCCTGAGGAAATGGTAGAGGAAAAGCAGGAGAGCAGAAGAGTCAAGCAACACAATTGCCTAGTTGAAGTGGCTAAGAATTCAGTGACACATATTATATGAACATGTAAGTTTGTATAATTGCATATGATATGGAATGTGAAGTAAACATCGCTGATCTTAACATGCTCCCCCATCTCCCACCCTCTGCCCCTTCTATATAGAAAGGGACAGACAGTCCGCCCCCTTCCCCATTGTTTTTCTTCTTTTAACCAAAAAGGGGCATTTGGGTCCCTTTTCTTAAATTCCTAGAAGCAACACTGTAAAAGGTTCAGTGAACCATGTGGGATTATGGAAAAGCAGTCATTTTGTATTTTCCTTCTCACAAGCAGTCACGCAGAATTCAGGCCATATCCATTAGGCCTTACACTATGGAACACAATGAATTTGGTTTACCAGTACTTCGGTTTTTCAAGAGCCATTTCACAAAGAAATCTTGTGAAAATAGAACTTGCATAATTTTTCTTGATGTGTTGACATAGTTGATATGCTCAACCATATGCTGAACTCAGGGTTGATGAACTTTCTTTTTTTTTTAAATGGACAGTCATGGAACTGCTTATGCACTTGACTGTTTTAAGACTTTTTTGGCTTGATGTAAAATGGAGGTAAAGAAGATTTGTGTCCTGTGTAATTTGCATGACAGATTTATTTTAAATAGTTTTTATATCTTGATCAATCAGAATTTTTGATGTTTGTATTGTTTTATTATTCAAGACAATGTTTTGTAGTTGCAGTCCCAGCTGTGTTAGATGGGCAGTTCGTGATTCACGCATTGGTCATCTGTGTTGTCAGTTGTAATCTGAACTGGGGATTTCAGAAGTTCACATTTTCTTACATAACCGAGTAAAGTATTTGTGTCTGCATGTAAGGGGAGGGGTGCTGAAAGCTTAAAATAAATTGAAAGAAAGCATACAAAGTTTCTGCTTGTTTTGCAGGTGTAGATTTTTGGTAATGTGTGCCAGCTTTTCAGGTTTTGTGTCATGGTAAACTTAAGTGACACGGATCCAGGACCAGGGTATGGTTTCATCTTTAAAAATCAAGCATTGACTGCTTTGGGTTAAAAAGGCATTGTATTCTGTAGAAAATGGACAGTACCTTAGTACTTTATTCTGTCTTTATCTTGTGTATGAAAGGTTTTAAAAGTCGACTCTGTCTTCTTTCCCACATTTTTTTTCTTTGATGTACATATAACTGTATTTAAAACCTGTTAAGGACTTGTGTTCTTATGGTTTTTGGCTGTCGTAATATTACGTCCAAGAAATATTTTCTTTTTGAGTGTACATATATTTTAACTATGCGCTAAAGATATTTCCTTTATGGCTTTTTTGTACAATTTTTACTTTTTACAAGTATTAATGTAGTGATATGTTTCATTGTCATAACCGGCAGCATTGTTCTCAGTTGTGATTTTGGTTACTGTGATTAGTCTGTGGGGGCAAGGTGGGGGTGGTGTAATTAGGGTATATCATTCATCACTGCAAAATACATTTTCACAGCCTTACTCAAACTTTTGTGTCCAGGCTTTACGGTAAAACTTGTATTGTTTGTAAATATCTTTTTACCTAACAAGTCTTTTCAGATTCTGGGAAGTTTTCATTTGTGTTTACAGTCTGATCATTTATCTGTGTTGATAACTTATGAATTGTTTCAGTCTAGTTGACAGGTACATGCAATGTACTTTTTAATAATCTAACTTTTGTTTTGAATTTTTTTGGTTGTTGTTGTTGTTGTTTATTTAAAAGTGTAGGCATTTTTCTCTGGTTGCAGTGTTAGACTAGTACTGTTGATGTGGTATACTGACGAGTTTTTGTTTTCTTCAACAAAATCCCTGTTCCTATTTCATAGTCATTCTGTTTCTCTTGTTTCTGTCTTGACTCTTCATCAGTTCCTTTTGTTATTACAGTCAAAGCTCAAACTCTTTGGTCAGTTTTTTTGTACATATTTTTTAAAATACATTCACCAATTGTTACAAACCAGTGCAAACGGTATTTGCATTCCCTTCAATCGTTGTTAATTTGTTAATAGTCTAACTTGAGGTTATGAGCAGAAAAGTGCTGTACTTAATTCATAAGTGGTCTTGTTTCATCCATGCACCTCTTACGGCAAACAGTGCTGAGCTCACAAATAGTTGTACAGTTGTACATCTACTGTTGCAAACTGGGTATGTAATATAGCCAATGAATGCACAACAGTGTTTGTCTCTGAAACGCAAGAACTTTGCATTAAGTGGTCCAATTTTCATCATTCTTTTTTTCTTTATAACCAGAAGAGGAATTGAACCATCTGAGCGGCAACTGTATCTGCTTGCTGAGATGTTGTCATCCTAGGCATACAGTCGAGTTTCTGGTCAAATCGATCTAGCGACTGTGTTGTTGACAGAATTGATATTATAAACGTATACATTTTTTTCACTCTCACATTAAGAATAACATATATACCAATATCAAGAACAAAAATTTTTTTCTTTTTGATGTATGAAACAATGCAACAACCAGACACCATTTTTAATTGCAATTTTAAAAAGTATTGAAGCTTGTTCATACTTTGCTATGAAGCATTTTAATTTTTTACTATTAGTATTTCCAGATTTGCTCAGTACATACACAAGATGTCTGAAAGTGTCCTGTTATGGTTGCTTTGACGATTCTGTTCTGTTAATAATTCAACTGTTTTACTGTTTTTCAGGTAGATATGCATGCTTGTATTTGATAGTATTGATGTTGAAATTCTGCATGATTTACATACTTGCAATCATGTGTACAATCAGACAAGTGTGTTTTGTCTTATACCTTTGTAATTAAACGTACATCATTCAAGAAGTGTTGACTTTGTTTGTAATGAGTGTGAGTGCAACAACTCTTATTCTCTGCCTTTGTCTGTCAGTCAATAACTCTTGTTCTCCCTGCCTTTGTCTGTCAGTCAATAACTCTTGTTCTCCCTGCCTTTGTCTGTCAGTCAATAACTCTTGTTCTCCCTGCCTTTGTCGGTGTCTGTTTCTCTCTCTCTCTCTCTCTCTCTCTCTCTCTCTCTCTCTCTCTCTCTCTCTCTCTCTCTCTCTCTCTCTCTCAGAGATATATAAATGCCTCCTTGAGGGTGACATGAAATAAACTTGTCACCTTTTTTGACAAGTCAATAAATGTATCAAAGGATACCAAGTGATAATAATAATAATAATTACAATATATATATAGCGCAAAATCTTGATAAAATCAAATCTAAGCGCTGAAACACACGCACGCACACACGCACCCACGCGCGCGCGCACACACACACACACACACACACACACGGCTATAAATGGGGAGAAAGAATAAAAACAATGGAAAATTATAGAGAGCATATTATGTACAATTATATATTGCAATGTGATTCCCCTCCGACTGGAGACAGGCTGCAGAGGGGATTGAGTGAGGTCAGGATTTTATGCAGAGGAGAAAAGGTGAGTTTTGAGAGCGGACTTGAAGGAGACAAAAGTAGGTTGCTGACGGACTGAGAGAGGAAGTTTGTTCCAGGAGAGCGGACCAGAAACAGAGACGGCTCGTGGACCATAGGTATTGAGCTTAGTGCGTGGAAAGCGAAAAGTCAGAGGATCGGAGGCAGAGCGGAGGGTACGTGAGGGAACATAGATCTCAAGTAGGCTTGACAGGTAATCGGGGGCTGCGTTATTGAGGCTTTTGTAGCACATGGTGTCTAGTTTGTACTGTATGCGCTTTGATACAGGGAGCCAGTGAAGTTGTGCCAGGAGAGGAGATATGTGGTCAGCTTTTTTCTTTTTGAGTACAAGGCGTGCAGCATTGTTTTGAATGCGTTGTAGGATGTGAGTGGTGGAGGCAGGAAGACCGGACAGGAGTGAATTGCAATAGTCAATGCGAGACATTATGAAGGAGAGAACGAGTTTTGCAGTTGTTTCGACAGAGATACTTCCTGATCAGGCTTATACGATGGAGGTGATAGTAGTAAGATCTGGCAGTTTGAGAAACAAAGTTGTTCATGGAGAGGGTAGAGTCAATGCAGACACCAAGGTTTTTAGCTGAATCAGAAATTGGGACTGATGTGTTACATAATGGGAGAGAAAGAGGAGGCAGCTGAGAAAGTTTCTGACGGGTGCCAATGAGGATAGCTTCTGTCTTGTCATCATTTAGCTGAAGTTTGTTGTATGTCATCCAATTTTTGATGTCCGAGTAACACTCAATATACCATTGTCAGGTGAGTCACTGTCTTGAAGTTGGGTGTCATCAGCATAGAAGTGGTGTTTTATAGAGTGGGAGTTGATGATGGTGGACAGGGGGGAGGTGTAAAGAGTGAAAAGAACAGGGCCAAGGACAGAGCCTTGTGGAACACCACAGGTCAGGTATGCAGGTTGAGAGTAAGTGACATTGATGAGAACAGTTTGTTTTCTGTTTGATAGATAAGAAGTGAACCAGGAGAGAGCAATGTCAGAGATGCCAAAAGTATGATGAAGTCTAGAAAGGAGAATACCATGATGAATGGTATCAAAGGCTGCAGACAGATCAAGGAGTGTGAGGAGAGAGACTTTGCCAGTATCAGTTGCAAGGAGGAGATTGTTGAGAATGTGTAGCAAGGCAGTTTCAGTGCTATGACACTGGCGGTAGGCTGACTGGAAAGGATTGAGGAGATTGTTGGCAGACAGGTGAGAGTTCAGTTGGTTGAGGACAACTTTTTCAAGCAGTTTTGACAAGAAAGAGAGATTAG
This sequence comes from Monoplex corrugatus, assembly GCA_030674185.1. Classification (NCBI taxonomy): domain Eukaryota; kingdom Metazoa; phylum Mollusca; class Gastropoda; order Littorinimorpha; family Ranellidae; genus Monoplex; species Monoplex corrugatus. Next base: position 67,966,374 of record JAPXFY010000022.1, read on the forward strand.
AGATAGGCCGGTAATTTTTCAGTTCATTTGGGTCTAAATGTGATCAACTAACCAACCAACCAATCAAGCAGTATATCAACTAAGCAAGTAAAGAAGAAAGTACTTTACGTTATTCACAGTCAAGCAAGTAAGCAAACTGAAATCAGCTGTCCAGTCAGCAATATGAACGAACAAACAGACCTACGAAGGAACACACAAACAAACGAACCCCTCCCCCCACACACAAACAAAAACGGCAAGCAAATCAACAATACAGACAACCCAAACAAAAACAACCCAAAGAAAGAAACAAATATAAAACAACCAACCAATCCAACCAACCAACCAACCATCCGCCAACCAACAAACAACCCAAAGAAAGAAAACAAATATAAAACAACCAACCAACCCAACCAGCCAACCAACCAACCGCCAATCAACCATCCACCCACCTACAAACAAGCAAACAAATCAAGCAAGCAAGAAAGCAAGCAAACAAACAACCGATTTTCCGAAACAAGGAGACAAATCTCCTCCCAAGCAACCAAGCGACCAAACAATAAACAGGTACAATGACAACAACAACCCCCACAATTCCATTAACCCACTCAACCAAACAACAATCAACTGGCCCAAAACAACAACAATGGAGTCTCTGGAACCAGAAAACAATCACAAACCACAAAAATAGAACCAGAACGCGTATTCAATACAACCAGACAAGACAGGTGCAAATTTTAAGCCAACTGGCTTTTGTCAAGCGTAAACGTACGATCACAAACGAGCAAATACCAAATACAAAAATAATAATAATCATAATAATAATTACAATATTTATATAGCGCAAAATCTTGATAAAATCAAATCTAAGCGCTGAAACACACACACACACACGCACGCACGCACGCACGCACACACACGCACCCACGCACACACACACACACACACACACACACACACACACACACACACACACACACACACACACGGCTATAAATGGGGAGAAAGAATAAAAACAATGGAAAATTATAGAGAGCATATTATATACAATTATATATTGCAATGTGATTCCCCTCCGAGTGGAGACAGGCTGCAGAGGGGATTGAGTGAGGTCAGGATTTTATGCAGAGGAGAAAAGGTGAGTTTTGAGAGCGGACTTGAAGGAGACAAAAGTAGGTTGCTGACGGACTGAGAGAGGAAGTTTGTTCCAGGAGAGCGGACCAGAAACAGAGACGGCTCGTGGACCATAGGTATTGAGCTTAGTGCGTGGAAAGCGAAAAGTCAGAGGATCGGAGGCAGAGCGGAGGGTACGTGAGGGAAGATAGATCTCAAGTAGGCTTGACAGGTAATCGGGGGCTGCGTTATTGAGGCTTTTGTAGCACATGGTGTCTAGTTTGTACTGTATGCGCTTTGATACAGGGAGCCAGTGAAGTTGTGCCAGGAGAGGAGATATGTGGTCAGCTTTTTTCTTTTTGAGTACAAGGCGTGCAGCATTGTTTTGAATGCGTTGTAGGATGTGAGTGGTGGAGGCAGGAAGACCGGACAGGAGTGAATTGCAATAGTCAATGCGAGACATTATGAAGGAAAGAACGAGTTTTGCAGTTGTTTCCACACAGAGATACTTCCTGATCAGGCTTATACGATGGAGGTGATAGTAGCAAGATCTGGCAGTTTGAGAAACAAAGTTGTTCATGGAGAGGGTAGAGTCAATGCAGACACCAAGGTTTTTAGCTGAATCAGAAATTGGGAGAAAAAGACTAAAACATCTCTGTGACTGAAAAGATGAAAACTTCCCTGCTGCTTCCCTGTTGAGACACCAAAGGAGAGGGACAGAAAAGCACACTCAAGGCAGCTTCTAGACCTCAGCGTTCACGGGACTACAGAAATTATTCGTTCCTCCCGCGAACCATCCCTGAGTCGAACGATCATTAACTGAAGGAGTGGTTGGAGCCGCGTCTCTTGGCGTGTTCACGTCAGGAGCTCGTATGCTCCACCAGTATGTTTTTTAATATTTTTTTTTGTTTTTGTTTACCCCCCCCCCCCCCCTTGTAAGCGTGTCAGAATAATCAACGTGATGATCGTGGACACTCAACGGATGATGATGGTGATGATGATGATGATGATGATGATGATGCTTCGTCCAATGGGAGAAAAGGGCTCTCTGGTAAAAAGCAGGAAGCAGATCACAACAGGAAAGAGAATCGAAGACTATCATAAAACACACACACACGCACACACACACACACACACACCACACACACACACACACACACACACACACACACACACACACACACACACACACACACACACACACACAAAAGTTTACCTAAATTAGGTTTACCTAAGAAGGCAAGTAACATTTTTGTTTTGTAGATAGAAATTATATTGCTTTAGAACAAAGTATGTAAGTAACGTTTCTTGTTTGTATGGTAAAGACATATCAATCGATCATATATGTACTTGTGACAAGTTGAGGGTCTATTCACCCAATACATTACCTTCTTTTGTATCTTCAGTCAGTGATATTCCACAACTGGCGTTTGTTTTTTTCACTTCATTATTAATTTAAAAAAGCTCCATCGGTTCGTTGCAATGTGTCAGAAATATCTGTTCATTCACAAATGTTATTGTTTATGAGAAATCCAGTTAAACTGTAAGTTTTTTTTTCTTTTAAGATCATAGTGTTCATTTAGATTTTATTTGTACGTTTCTTGTTACGTTGTCAATTATACTTTGATCATTTTCCTAAGTTCATGTACCTATAGTTCTTATTCCTCTAACCTTTTCCCTCTCCTCTTTCCATCATCGTCTAATATCACATTATGTGGATAGACATTAAATGAAATTCAACATACACAACACACACACCGCGCGCGCGCGCGCGCCCGCACACACACACACACACAACACACACACACACACACACACACACACACAACATACACACACAACACACAACACACACACACACACACGCACACTCACACACAACATTTCCACTCTCATTATGCTAGAAACAAGTCCATTCCTTATCTTGAGTAGCAATAACAATTTAGGTAAACTTCTGTGTGTGTGTGTGTGTGTGTGTGTGTGTGTGTGTGTGTGTGTGTGTGTGTGTGTGTGTGTGTGTGTGTGTGTGTGTGTGTGTGTGTGTGTGTGTGTGGCGTGTGTGTTTTATGATAGTCTTCGATTCTCTTTCCTGTTGTGATCTGCTTCCTGCTTTTATCAAGAGAGCCCTTTTCTCCCACTGGACGAAGCATCATCATCATCATCATCATCATCATCATCATCCGTTGAGTGTCCACGATCATCACGTTGAAAATATTGTTGTTATATAACAAACCAAAGCGCTGCCCCACATGGATGAGTGTCCATACCAAACAGAACCATTACCTCCAGAGACATATTCCACAGTTTTATCCACTGTTCAGAAATGAAAGGAACGAGCATTGGCCAAACGGGGCAACTCTGGAAAGGCAAGTAGCTTCAGGGCAACAAAGAGAACTTGATGGAAAACCACATCCTTCGTCCAGACCACCGGACTGACTATTAAAAGCATAACCATACTTAAAACAACAGTTTCAGTTTCGGTTTGAATTTCTCAAGATGACGTCTCCATGCTCAGAATGAATTCCATATGCACTAACGTCGCAGGTGCCATGTGATGGAAAAGGTCCAGAATGATCACTGCGCAAGCCTTAAGCCTGCACATAAACCCATGATCTGGCTAGGTTCTGAGGTCCTACCTAGATAGTTCCATAACCCTGGGGAACGATGTGACAGAGACCTCAACTTTTCCCTGGGGCCAGCACCACGAGGGCGGCACCCATCCCCTATCCCTTACTTCAAATTTATACCCATTTTCACATTTTTTGTAAACCAAGACTTCAGAAGTGTAAGAAGGCTAATTGGTTTTCAAGGGGTGGGACCTGGGAAATCAACCTATCTCTCCAATGTTTTGTACCAAGGCAGCTGGGCAATGCCCTGCTCCTCACGATTTTCAACTGCCGTGGGATCTTTAGCGTGCGCATCCAGAAGGCACATTGGTCTGACTCGTTTTTCGTCCCCTTCCTAAGGACTAGACGTTCAGTTCGATTTTCCGGTCAAACTGAGGAGAAAAGTCAAGGCCTGTACACAGAGTGAACCCTGGGATCTGGAGTTTAGTTATTGGCAGACGAACGTCTGGACCATTCTGCCACTCTTCTCCCTTAAAACAACAACAACAACAACAACAAAGGAAAAAAAAAGAGAACGGGAGAAAGAAACAAAGAAAGAAAAGAAAAAAAAAGAAAAAAGAAAAGAAAAGTAAAAAAAAAAGTAAACGCAGATGTGGGAAAGATGGAAAGGAGGTGCTGTAGTGTGTGTGCGTGCGTGCGTGCGTGCGTATGTGTGTGTGTGTGTGTGTGTGTGTGTGTGTGTTGTGTGTGTGTGTGTGTGTGTGTGTGTGTGTATGTGTGTGTGTGTCTGTGTGAGGGTGGTGGATGTAACTGAACGTTATAGCTGCAAATATTAACTGAAAAAAAATCATCCCAAGAAACCTTGTAATTAACTGTTCTGTGTATTTAAATTTTTTTTTTTCTTCGATTGTTATAATTTTCATTGCAAGAAGCACACGTAAATGTGACATGAACTATGTTATAGTTATTATGTTCATGACGGAAAGCTCACTTTTGTTATGATTTCTTTGTCTGTCTGTCTGTCTGTGTTGGTCTGTCTCTCTGTCTGTTGCTGTCCAACTCTCATTGTCTTTTTTTTTTTTTTCTGTCTGTCTGTCTGCCTCTCTCTCTCTCAACTATGTTTTTATTTTTCCTGAAAAAGTTTTCTGAATGTTAATTTTTTTTTATATCTTGTATAAAGCATTGGAGTTGGCAGTTATGTAAAATAGCCCATATGTTTTTTTTTTCTCAGACAAAGTAACCAGTGCGAGTTTAACAAAAAAACAAAACAAAACAACAACAATGGGCTGAATGATGAATATTTAAAGTTTGAACTTTTTTTTGTTATGAAGAATGAGTTTTATTGTTTATGTACATTATGTTTATAACTTTAAATGTAAATAAACTTTATGCACTGACAACTTTTATTTAATTAGTTTTGAGAAAGATACACCCAAAGATTGAAACGATATGCATTACTCACGATCAGATAATCATAATTATGGTTTCAGTATAATTATGATAAGCAAATCGTGCGCCTATTGTAAATTTGCGGAGCAGAGTAAACTTGTTTTGTGAATGAAAACCTTTTGTCCACTGTCATTGGTTGAGAAGGTAATATATGCATGCAGAACAAAATATGCTTCTGCTTCGCGAATGTGTAAAGGCTACTGTTTTTATGCACAGTAGGGGCAATCTCGTGGCACATTAATCAACTCAGTATAGCGTAATTACACAGTTTTGTATGTGTCTTATAAGAACCATGTGTTGTGGCTTTTATTCGTGATTAATTTTGTTGGGAAGTATGTTCTGGAGATTCTCTACTTTCTGGGAATTACTCAGAAATTCCGATCCAACGTTTGCAACCACCTTGTGTGTGCGAAACGTCTGTCTTGTGCGGGCGGATGTTAGGGTTAAAAAAAAATCTGCGATCCAAGAGAACTTTATGATAACCAGTTGGGCAGAGTAGGAAACTGGGTATGTGAATTGCTTGTTTGAAAGCTAAACTCTTGCCGAATATGCATTTTATTTCATGTGTTTGTAAATTTATGTGTGTTCTTGAACTACCCATTGGGGGACTGCACCCCCAGAGCGGTGTTTTTGGTCGTATCCGCGGCATCTGCTCGATCTACCGATGACGATGTGTGTGTTCTGGTTTGATGTGTTGCCCGTCTCGCGTGAAAAAGACACCATGGAAAGAAGAGGATTGGCCCCCCAAATCATGCTGTTTACAGAAATGTTGAGCAATAATGTCTGGACGAATGCCATGTAGCACTACGCAGAAGGAAAAATACAGCTTGTGTAGATTTCTCAATTTCTGCTTATGTGCTGATTTCGATTCCATGTGATGATCGTGATCATGATCATCATCATGTGTCTTGAGATACCGAGCATTGAATTATTAATGGTTGGAATAGATCTGCGCAGTGTTATGTGTTTTACTAGCATTTGTATCCATCAAAATTGAATCAGTTAATTTGAGTGCATGTGCATGCCCATTATATTAGACTAGTCCTTGCCTAATGGTTTTAATGGATCATCAGCCCCACCTCCTTTTAATGAATTGCTCCACTGCACCATTACCAGTAATTTGAGTAATCTACTAGACTAATAACACGCCGGTTCTCACTTCTGATCCTGGAGCCTCCAGTGTCATAGACACTCTTTGACTCATGAAAACTGCTTTGCTGAACTGCAAAGATTGTTATTGTGTGTATGTGTGTGTATGTGTGTGTGTGTGTGTGTGTGTGTGTGGTGTGTGTGTGTGTGTGTGTGTGTGTGTGTGTGTGTGTGTGTGTGATTTCCAGTGTTTTGGTGAAGTAAGCATGATTAATAAATGGAGATAAATCAGTTGTATAATGTGTGTATTCACCCCTTATGATAATGCTGTGATTTTCATGAAAGATATGTTACAGCAGAACTTGAGATTGAAGGTGAAAAATGTGTTATGTGTGTGTATGCATGTGTATGTGCATGTGTGTGTGTGTGTGTGTGTGTGTGTGTGTGTGTGTGTGTGTGTGTGTGTGTGTGTGTGTGACAGAATATGTAATGTGGAAGAAAGCTTTAGAGTACTTTTGCATGCATGTTATACATTAGTTACATGATGTACTGATAGATTCATTACATCAGCTTAGTCATTAAGCTTGTTTATTGATGTTAGCAAGGAACATGGAACATAGCTTGAAAATTACTGAGACACTGAAAATGTGAAATTCATTGTTTGGAAGAATGAGATTTGACATTTGCTTTGAACTTAAGTCTTGAGCTGATGTCATAAACTTTTAACCAAAAAAAAAAAGTACGTCTTGTGATTATTTTGGGTAGTCTTTGGATGTATGTTAACTCTTGGCTTGTTTGTGTTTCAACATATGTGTACTTCACTGACTAGAGGTAGAATTGGGGGGGGGGGGGAGGGGGGCTGGTTGGCATGGAGGTAGAGCTACCATTGTCCAGTCTGACGGCATGGATGTCAATCTGGCTGAAGAAAATTTTGTTGTTTGTAACCTCCAACCTATCAGGTGAATGGACATCTAACTCAGTCCAGGGTTAGAAAAGATAAAGCAAGAGAAGGAGTGGGATGGGTTCCACCTTCGAAAAAAAAGGCTGATGAATTTCATGAGCAGCAAAGTCTCTGCCGTCTCATTTCCCAATGACCATAAAATTATTCAATTTCTTTCCCTTTCAGTTCACTGACTACAAGTGGTTTTATGTCTACATAAACTACAGATAAATAATATAATATAAATTGTTGTATTGTTTATTTTTGTTTGAGTGAGACATGTTTTCTCAGGCAGAAAACAAATCAGTACTAATCTAGAGTAAGTAAAATCCCACCAGATGCAACGGAGTTGCATTCATTTCATGATAACAATATTCATGGGAATTGGATGTTTCTCTGATGTGTGGTTCACATTGCTATTGCATACAAATCAAATTAGAACCAAGAAGGTATCACCTTGCTTAAATGCTTGTATAAAATTTCCTGTTGCATTTGAAAGTGAGTTTGAAACTATATTAGGTGATAAAATTGAGGTTAATTCCTCTTTTATAGATTTTTTTGAAAGAAAAACATTGTATACCTGAAAAGCAGATGGTGACATGTTTTAAGTGCTGTAACATTATCCATTTTTGTTGAATTTAGTCATAACATGAAGAACGAGAAAAGCATTTATTTTTCATAAACATTTCTTTGTGGGTTTTGACTCTGTTCTGTTAGCCAGGGCTGTGAATTAGGTTGGAAGTTTACAGCTGCACACATCCACAGATTAATGTTGCAGTTTGAAACAGTTCAGTCAGTGCAGTTTTGAATCAGTTGTTTGGACAGACGGTTCAGTTCTTTATCAGTTTATCGCTTTGTTGAGAGGGATGAGTGAAGTTGATTCAGTCTGGATTTTAGCCAGTGTAGACATCCAAAGGTTCATGATAGCTTGGATTATACACTTACATAATGTCAAAATAGTAATTTATTCATATGTGATGTCTTCACCATTTGAGTCATGCTTTCTTTCACCATTTGAGTAGTGCTTTCTTGAATGTGTATGTATGGATATTGTTTTACTTTTAGTTGTTGGGCCTACACTGTGTTAGCATATGTTCCTTCACACTCTGCACACTTTCTTTGATAGGGACTGGTACCAATTCTCTTGTTGTCAAGAGGTAAGGACGGGAGGCAATTTAGTGTTTTTAGATCATTATTGTCACATAAGTGTGTGCATGTATTTCTGTGTTAATGTGGGTTCATTAGTGTACTCTGGATTCCTGCTAGACATGAGACTTCTGTTTATAAATCCCACTCTGAAGACTGGCATCCAGACAAGCACCTAGTCTTGTGGAGGAGAGAGAAAAATTCCAGGCTAGCCATCACTTGAACGCAACATTTGGGTTCTCTTGTTTCTCTGGTGGGAGTTTAATTTTTTTGGGTCATCACTCCACTGATTTGTTCTTACTGCCACAGTATTATCAGAACTGTCATGAATTCACTATTGTACTCACATCCTTTGGGAAATGAAATAAGAAATCCTTCACACCTGTTGTTTACCTTGATAAATGATTTCAGTATTTTTCTTGTATTTTAAGATAATGCCCGAAATCTTCACAATTCATTTAGCAATTAAAAGTGATCATTTACAGAAAGCAGTATCATAGTTTTGTATGAATTTATAATCTACTTTTCGAAAAAGAAAAACTGGATCACATGCTTGCTGAGCATTACTTGAGTGCTTATCTTGCTCTTCGGTTGTCCAAAATGACTGCTGGAGCTGGATTGTGGGAGGCTGAATTTATTTAACGTAAACGTGAAATCTGATGAAAGTAATTGTAGGTGTTTTCAGCTCAAGATTTCAGTTGGCTCATACCCAAAGTGTTTATGCTATTGACAAGGAGAGACACTGGGTATCTCACGACTGAGTCTCATCCACTGTACTGATGCCGATGTTAGCCCTTTGACTCTTGCAACCTATCCACCAACTGCGAAAACTCAAAACCTTTGACTCCCTCACCCTATCCACCAGCTTTGAGTTTTCACTAACTGCAAAAATTTCAACTCTTTGACTTCCTCATATATCTTCCTGCAGGAAGCTGGTGGATAGGGTGAGGGAATCAAAAGGTTAAGTTTTTGTTTTGCCAGCATAGTTGTCAGTGCAGGATGCTGGTGGACATGGGAGTCAAAGGGTTAGAACAATCAGACCAGTGTGAAAGCTGCAGAGCAGCTGAATGAAGCCTGAGAAAACTTTAAATCTGCGGCAGAATTTCATTAAAAAAAAAGTGGTTTGAGTTGTGGTCTTGTGCAGAAGTGTGCAAAAACTGCATGTATGTAAATTTTTGTAAACCATTAAAAAAAAAAGAAAGATGTAAATCATGGGTAAATTGCTGACAGTTGTTGTAGACTCCATTTGTTCAGCTGGATCAAAAAGTAAACTTTGGTCATAACAAGTAGCTCAGCAGTTCTTGTCAGGTTCGTGGCTGGTGGAGCTAAAAGTGCTTGAGAATGGACAGTGACAGCCATTCATTTTTCATTTCTGAGGAAGAATGACTCAGATTAATTTGCAGCATCTATGTGTGTGTGTATGTGTGTGTGTGTGTGTGTGTGTGTGTTTGTGTGTGCAGCGTGCATGGTGCGTGCGGTGGTGTGTGTGTGTGTGTGTGTGTGTGTGTGTGTGTGTGTGTGTGTGTGTGTGTGTGTGTGAGAAGACAAGAGAGCTAGAGAGAATAGAAATTAGGATAAAGCTATTTCTTAAGGGGGGTTGCACGAGTGTCAAAATGGAATTTAATTCTTCATGAATCATAATTTAAAAAACTGAGTTAAACAATACCATAACACACTATAACCTTGACTTACAGTATACATGTGTGTGGTTGTTAGTGTTTGTCCCTTCTGTTTTTTTTGGGATGAATATTGTTTTTGGAATGAACATAGTCATCTATTTGTCATTTTATGTTGATTATGTCTCAGTAATGGGTGGCAGGGTGGGTGCAGGCATGCATGCGCATGTGTATGTAAATTCGTTACTGTTAGTTTTACTGGATGTTTATCCTTGACCTAGGATTTTTGTCGAATTGTTGAGTCTGCATTTGATTTTTTCTTGCTTTCAGTTTATAAAAAGATTTTGTGTGCTTGAGTAATCTGATTGTTATTAACACTAAATAACTGCATATTTTTTCATTAGTGTATTTTTGGAGGACAAAGGCTAGATATAAAAGAAATTGTTGCTTACTCTGTAACCTTTAAAAATGGAGGATGTTGTCTTGTATTGTTTTGTCTTGAGAGAGAAGAAGTGAGTTTTTATTGTAATGTCTAAGAATTGTCCTTGCATATTCATTCACTTTCAGCTCTTTCGTTCCCATGTTTGTATGGCTTGTCACTTCCCTTTTCTTCTGTATTTCAAAAGTACTTGTATTTCCTTCATTCTCGATGTTTCTATGCTGTGTTACTTTGGAAATGTTGATACAGAAATGTGGATACTTTTTTTCAACAGGACCTATGCTAATGCTTGAATATGCATCCTGATGCTTTAAAATCAAAAGGACACACTGCAGTATTTGTTAAAGTGCGTCTCTGGGACCCTCTGAATTTTCTTGAAGGAATGCACAAAGACTGATGAACTGTATGTCAGAGTGCTTTAGTCCGATACCAGGATCGTCTGCCATGAAAAAGTGTTGTTCCCTTTGAGTTCCCTCTTTTATGATTACCCATTGAGTTTTTTTGGTGCTATTTCTGCAAAACCTGCATACAAAGGCATTGGAGTATGTCTGACAGCGGGTTCTACCGGCTAGTCTTGAGACCCCAGAAATTAGTCTAGGACCTCTTAGAAATCTGATGAAAGAATCCATGATACCGCCTTCATTTTTACCCATCAGAAGCCCTGTTCAGAGTGATCTTTGCCTATGTTCTACTGTGTATAACCCTAGTCTATATAACCACAAGTATCATGTGTGTTCATCATTGAATACATATTTATATGTGTAGTTTGGGTGCAGTCTACAAATCATTATAGAATTCATCATTAGAAAACTGGTCAGAGTCTAAGCCACCTTCCTCTGCCATTGCGAAAGAAAATGTGTGAACTTTTTAGTGTTTGCAATGTCCACACACTACCGTGGCTAGTGCTCATTATGGTATTTAATTCACTAACATACCACAGTCAACTTCAAGTGCTTGCAACAATCACACATGTCTACCAGATGTTTCATTCACAAACATAAAGATCAAGACAAAATGAATAAGAAATAAGCAAGAGTCAGATGTCAACTGGTGTTGAGAGTTTTCCAATCTCCACGGTCGACATCTGTGCCTAAACTCTTTGTTACGCATGCAGAATGCAGAGTATCGGATATGCCTATTCCTGTTTTTTGTTTTTGTTTTTTGTTTTTTTTTGGTCATGGGAATGAAAGGGAAAGTTTCATTCCAGGATTGTTGGAATGAAGAGTGTGTATGCTAAAAACTGAGAAACTGGTTGGTGGAAAGAAAAGAGTGAATGGACTGGTTTTTGCATGTAAGAATTAGGTCATTAGTGCAGCTACGTGATAATTTGCTGATAAATGACATGTAGTGGGCATTCCCCTTGCAGGAGTGTAACTGACACTTTATGAGAAAGATACTGTTTCACAGTTGAGTCATTGCCTTTAACCCTTTGACTCCCGCACACTGTCCACCAGCACACTGCACTGTCAACCATGCTGGCAAAGCAAAAACATAATCCTTTGACTCACTCACCCTATCCACCAGCTTCCTGCAGGAAGCTGGTGGATAGGGTGAGTACAAAGGGTTAAGTTTTTGCAGTTGGTGGCTAGGGTGCGGGAGGCAAAGGGTTAAGTCATTAGGATGAACAACAGCATTTTGAGAAAACAACTGTGTGTGTAGTTCTGGTTGTAAGTAGGCCCTACACTCGCTGCAGTATATTTGCACTTGTTTTGCTAGTTTTCCCGTAAGGTGATTCTCTTTAGTTTTGTAAGTTCTGTTCTTTGCAAAAATCCAATGTGTTTGTTCTTCTCTTTAATTTTGTAAATTCTGTTCTTTGCAAAACAAATGTTGTTCTCTTTGATTTGCATAATATTATACATGTTGAAAAAGAGAAGAGATTAAATAAACAGTGCAAGGATCACGTGTGTATTGCCTTGCTATCTTGTTTGTACATTGTCATGCTGTGCGCTTTTCATTTTCTTGTGTTGATGTAGTCAAACATTTGAGAAATTTCAGTGCTGTTTGATTGAGGTTGTTTTTCAAGTGAACATTTAGACAGAATGTATGAATCATACCATGGAGGAAAAAGAGAGTATATGTAGGGCTTTGCTGTTTGGTTGTTAGATTATGCTGATTCAGAAAGTAGTGGGTCTACTATTGTTAGAAAAAGAAACTATATGTCATGTTAGTCTGTAATGGGTCTACTATTGTTAGAAAAAGAAACTATATGTCATATTAATCTGTAATGGGTCTACAATTGTTATAAAAAGAAACTATGTCATGTTTATCTGTAATGGGTCTACTATTGTTACTGTTAGAAAAAGAAACTATATGTCATATTAATCTGTAATGGGTCTACTATTGTTAGAAAAAGAAACTATATGTCATATTAATCTGTAATGTGTCTACTATTGTTAGAAAAAGAAACTGTATGTCATGTTAATCTGTAATGGGTCTACTATTGTTACTGTTAAAAAAAGAAAATATATGTCATGTTAATCTGTAATGGGTCTACTATCGTTAGAAAAAGAAACTATATGTCATGTTAATCTGTAATGGGTCTACTATTGTTAGAAAAAGAAACAAGTCATGTTAATCTGTAATGGGTCTACTATTGTTAGAAAAAGAAACTATATGTCATGTTAATCTGTAATGGGTCTACTATTGTTAGAAAAAGAAACAAGTCATGTTAATCTGTAATGGGTCTACTATTGTTAGAAAAAGAAACAAGTCATGTTAATCTGTAATGGGTCTACTATTGTTAGAAAAAGAAACAAGTCATGTTAATCTGTAATGGGTCTACTATTGTTACTGTTAGAAAAGAAACAAGTCATGTTAATCTGTAATGGGTCTACTATTGTTAAAAAAAGAAACATATGTCATATTAATCTGTAATGGGTCTACTATTGTTAGAAAAAGAAACTGTATGTCATATTAATCTGTAATGGGTCTACTATTGTTAGAAAAAGAAACTATGTGTCATGTTTATCTGTAATGGGTCTACTATTGTTAGAAAAAGAAAATGTATGTCATGTAGTCTGTAATGGGTCTACTATTGTTAGAAAAAGAAACTATATGTCATATTAATCTGTAATGGGTCTACTATTGTTAGAAAAAGAAAATGTATGTCATGTTAATCTGTAATGGGTCTACTATTGTTACTGTAAAAAAAACTATATGTCATATTAATCTGTAATGGGTTACTATTGTTTATGTTAGAAAAAGAAACTATACGCCATGTTAATCTGTAATGGGTCTACTATTGTTAGAAAAAGAAACAAGTCATGTTAATCTGTAATGGGTCTACAATTGTTCGAAAAAGAAACTATATGTCATATTAATCTGTAATGGGTCTACTATTGTTAGAAAAAGAAACAAGTCATGTTAATCTGTAATGGGTCTACAATTGTTAGAAAAAGAAACTATATGTCATGTTTATCTGTAATGGGTGTACTATTGTTAGAAAAAGAAACTATATGTCATGTAAATCTGTAATGGGTCTACTATTGATAGAAAAAGAAACAAGTCATGTTAATCTGTAATGGGTCTACTATTGTTAGAAAAAGAAAATATGTCATGTTAATCTGTAATGGGTCTACTATTGTTAGAAAAAGAAACTACATGTCATATTAATCTGTAATGGGTCTACTATTGTTAGAAAAAGAAACTATATGTCATATTAATCTGTAATTGGTCTACTATTGTTAGAAAAAGAAACTATATGTCATATTAATCTGTAATGGGTCTACTATTAGAAAAAGAAACTATGTGTCATATTAATCTGTAATGGGTCTACTATTGTTAGAAAAAGAAACTATATGTCATATTAATCTGTAATGGGTCTACTATTAGAAAAAGAAACTATGTGTCATATTAATCTGTAATGGGTCTACTAAGTACTATTGTTAGAAAAAGAAACTATATGTCATGTTAATCTGTGGCTTAAATTGAATTAAATCTTCCATGTTCATTTTTTGTGTGGAATTTTTCAGAAAATCTGTGGTGATGATGGCTGTGACTGGCAAGAAGAGACGCAGAAAGCTTCACTCAGACTCTTTAGGAACCACAGACCATGAGCCTAAACTTTGTGTGTAACAGACTTCCGCCATGAAAGTGATATTATTTTCCGTACGTTATACTTTCTAATGTACTGAACTGTGCTGATATTTTTAGTGATGTGAATATGACTCCTGTTTATGAGGTTTTACTGACTACGTTATAATTCACTCAAGGAAACCTTTTTTGATATTGTGACTGGACAAATATTGTGTGAAGATAAAAGCAAAAAGAAAAGTTGACTCTGCTCACAGAATTTAGAGACATGGCAGACACAGAATGGATTGATACCCCTGGACACAGGGAAGGAGGGAGACAGGGAACACAAAGGAGGGGAGGAGGAGGAGCAGGGGGAGGAGGAGGAGCAGGAGGAGGAGATGCATCGACTCCCACCAGACAACCCTCAGGGCAAGCAGGTTCCTCCCCCAACTCGGCCCCCCAGTCTTCACCCTCGTCCTCCAACACCTCAGTACCTATGCGCCAGTTAGAATTCACACAAGCCATGAACGATTTTCATCACATGTTTCCGTCTATGGACCGCGAAGTGATTGAAGCTGTGTTGCGAGCCAACAATGGTATTGTGGATGCGACCATCGATCAGCTGCTGACGATGAGCATTGACAATAATGAAGATGAAGAAGACGACTTACCGGACCACATTTTGATGTCTGTCCAGAGGGACGTTGCCTTGGAGTCCGTGAATGAAAATACTCACAGTCATAACCATAAGGTGAGTGTTTATTTAACCCTTTGACACCCATACTCTGTCCACCAACAGCAAAAACTTAACCATTTTGATTCCCACACCCTGTCCATCAGCTTCCTGACCACTGTGCTACTTAGGACTTAAAGTCCAATTTATTATACACAAGTTTAATAATACTTATCACTATCTTCAGGGTGACAACAATAATGAGAAGTGCCAGTTATTTTTTACTTTTTAAAGATAGTTTAATACATTATGTAGCTTGGGTGTTTACAGTTTGATATTTTTAAAGAAAGTATTGGAAGGAATCATCTGTTCTCTATGCAACTTAAATTGAGTTACAGGTATATATATTATATATTATATATTATGTATGTATATATATATATATATATTATATTATTGATAGACTCTTGAGACTATGACTGTGTGACTGCTAAAGTTTTTGTTTTAAATCATTGGAAAAAAAAACCATCACCAGCAAACAAACCTAAAAAGAACCTGAGAGGTGGCCAAATTATTGTAGCAGTCTCCCTGTATATATATATATATATATCATCATCATCATCATCAGTCCCGTAGTCTGGTTGACTGTTGGGGCACCACTGAAGATTTTGCAACCAACTTCCTCCACTCCTCACGGTCCTCAGCTTTCCGCAGAATGATATTCCATTCAAGGCCAGTCCACTCTCTGATATTGTCTTCCCATCTTTTTCTCTGTCTGCCTCTTCGTCTCCCTCCCTGAACTGTTCCTGCAAGACGGTCTTGGCCAGTCCAGATGATCGTGTGACGTGCCCGTACCACCTCAGTTTGCGTCTTTTCACTGAGGTCAGGAGGTCTTCATACGGCCCGATGGCGTTTTCGATTCGGGTTTTCACTTCCTTATTGGTTATATGATCTTTGTACGAGATACCAAGGAGTTTGCGGAAGCATCTCATCTCCATTGCCTGTATCCTTCTTTCAATGTCTGCTGTTATGGTCCATGTTTCGCATGCATACAAAAATATTGACATGACCAGGGAACGCATCAGTCTGATCTTGGAGCCGATTGCGATATTCTTGTCGTTCCAGATGACTTTTAGCTTGGTCATTGCAGCTATGGTCTGGGCAATCCTGGAAAGTACTAGGGCTTTGATCCTTCATCTGATATTATAGCTCCCAGATATTTAAATCTATGGACGGTCTCAAGTTTCTTGTTGTCTATGGTAATGTCAGTGCTGATGCCATTGGTATTATTTGTCATCAACTGGGTTTTCTCTGCACTGATCTGCATGCCATATGCTGTGGAGGCCTCATCAAGATGTTTTATCAAGCTGACCAGCTCTTGCTCTTGCCTAGCTAGTCCATCAATGTCGTCGGCAAAACGCAAGTTTGTGATTGTTCTACCTCTGATGCTGACTGTTCCCTCGTGGTCTTCAAGTACGTCAGCCATTATTCTCTCTAAGAAGATGTTAAAGAGAGTGGGGGAGAGCAGGCATCCTTGGCGTACTCCAACTGTGGTTCGGAACCATTCTCCTATGTTGTTGTCATGGTAGACTGCACTGGTCGCCTTTTCGTAGAGGCATTCTATGGTTCTGATCAGGTTGGCATTGATGTTGTACAGCCTCATGGTTGCCCACAAGGCTGCGTGTCAAACTCTGTCGAATGCCTTCTTGAAGTCCACGAAGACGTGGTAAAGGCCTTGTTGGTGTTGCAGGTATTTCTCACAGAGCAATCTGAGGTTGAAAATTTGCTCTGTGGTACTTCTTCCTGGTCTGAAACCTGCCTGCTCTTCTTTTATTATCTCCTCAGCTTGTGGCTTCAGTCTACTCAGAAGGATTTTTAGCATGACCTTACTTGGATGGCTGATCAGGCTGATGGTACGGTAGTTTTGGCACAGTTGTAGATTGCCTTTCTTCGGGAGAGTGATGATCAGGGACTGGGTCCAAGGTGTTGGCCATCACCTGTCCGCCAGATCTTATTGCAGATGATGAGTAACATATCTATCATGGCCTCTCCTCCTGCCTGGACCAGTTCTGAGGGAATGTTGTCCACTCCTGCCGACTTGCCTTTCTTCAATGATTTTACTGCAGCTTCAACTTCTTCTCGCACGATGGGGTAGCTGTCGTTGTTGGTTGGTGGAGGAACGTCTAGCACCTTGGGATCTCCTGTTGTTGTGTGTGTGTATAATTCGGAGCAGTACTCTGTCCACCTCTGCAGAATCTCTTGTTCTTCTGTGAGACATTTCCCTGCTTTGTTCTGTATGGTAGTGGTTCTGCCTTGTTTTGAGCTTGTTAGTCCTTTCACAAGCTGGTAGGCTTTCTTGCTGTTATTTTTCTGCAGGTTTGCTTCGATGTCTTGGCATTGTTCTTCAATCCATGTTTCCTTTGCTTTCCTCATGCCTTCTTTAACTTGTTGGTTGGCTTTTCTGTATACTTTAGCTCCTTCATCCGTACTCTTCTTTTGCTTTAGTTCTCTGCGTTTGTCGCTCAGCTTTAGTACTTCTTCCGTGACCCAGGGCATCTTTGTTGGTCGGTGTTTTCCAAGGATGTCGTTGGCTGCTTCGGTCACGGCAGTGTTGAAGTTGTTGATCAGAGTGTCTACTTCGGTGTCCCCATTGTCAAGGATGAGGAGAGGAGCAAACTTCCCTCCTATCGTTGCTTGGAAGTTTTCAACTATGTTGGGGTCTTTGAGCTTCTCAAGATTGAACTTAATTCTTATGTTGCCCTGTTTCTTCATCCTCTGGAGGCGGAGTTTGAAGGTCATCTTACAAGCTCATGATGCTTCCAATGTCGGCTCCTGGTCTTTGCGATGTTAACACTTGACTGGAAGCGTCTTTTAACCATGATGTAGTCGATCTGACTGTGGTATTTTTCTCCTGGGCTGTGCCATGTCCAGCGTCTAGATGGTTTGTGTGGACTGAACGTGTTCACCACCTTCAGGTCGTTGTAACTGGCGAATTCTAGGAGCCTCAAAACCTCTTTCGTCGGTCTCAGGGTTGCAGTATTGGCCACATATCCCTTTCCAGTTATTGTGTTCATCCTCTCCAATCTTCGCATTCCAGTCGCCCTGCACTATAATGATGTCTTTCTTTGGCGTCTGATCTATGATTTCCTGCAGTTGATCATAGAAATCTTCGACAGCCTCGTCATCATAGTCAATTGTTGGATATATATATAAAACACCAAAAAATACAGATTTTGTACTTGTCAGAGTTACTGTGACTGTGAGGAAACTTAAATTTAAATAAAACAACAAGGACAAGAGTAGACTGTCACAACTTTGGAAACAGATTTTGAATATAGTCTGGAGTTACTGAGAAAGTGCTGTTGACACACCTTCCTCAAAAGTGTTGATTTTAGGCACTTAAGCACTGGACTTTGACACCTTGTCCTTCAAATTTGTGCATTGCCAACTGCTCGCAGTCCATGGAGTGGTCAGCTCCAGGGGCATATCTTTAGATTTTGTGCGTGAGTGCGTTGATATGTGTACTTAATTTTCTTTTCCAGGTGTTCTTTTTTTTTTTTCTCCAGTGAAATGTGGTGTACATTTTGAGATGGTTATAGCCCTGATATGGGTCTGTGTAGTCAGCTGGGCAACAATAATCCACACTTTTTACCCAGATCTGATAAAGATCCATTCATAAACAGTTGAGCAAAGTCTTGCTAACGCAATTTTATATCATAGACTAATAGGTGGACAGACAGACACATTTACATGAACTGACTGAAAAAAAAGGTGATTGAAAAAGGATGAGGTTATGTTTGGGGAGTGGGGGGAGAGGGGAAGGAAGAGAAGAAATAAATGGTTTGCTATAAACTTAATTCAGTAAGAAAAATTTGTGTTGCAGTCACCCAATTCCAGGCCCTCAAAACAAGAAGACACTTCCATTGAAGAGTCCCCACCATCTTACACAGAGGCCATCAAATCACCTCAGATCATGACCACCCCTCATCGTCATCACCATCACCATGGGAACCGATCCTCACCACCCGTATCTCAGAGGCGCGGAAGCCCTCGGCATCATCCCCATCAACACCAAACCCCACCTACGGGTAACCTCTTAGATCTGGATGGTGACCAGCTGGCCTTGTCCAACACTGAGGCCAAAACCCCACTGCCGTCTTGGGAGTCTGCAACAATGTCCTCCTCATTTCATGCCAGTGGCGCTCACGACTCACCCACTCGATGGGGATGGGGAGACGCAAGCACCTCACAGTCCAAGCGCAGTGCTCTGAAAACTTCCAGTCGACATCGTGCCCATTTCAGTCAGGATACGGAGGACGTCACGCTGTCTCACAAGTCACAGCATCAGCGTAAAGTTTCCTGGGACACGGGGTCGTTGCCGGTGAGATCAAAATCTTTTGGGGCGGCGGATGGTAAGCGTGCCCATTCGCATCATCACAGACTGAGCTCTGGTACAAGCATTAGCAGTGGAGGAAGTCCGCGAAAATTACCGCCGTACAGAAATTGGAACCCTCCTATGTTGGGGACGTTACCGGAAGATTTTCTTCGCTTGAAGCCAAAGGTGCCGCAGCGAGTACCACTGATGACGCAGAAGTCTGATCCTGGTCATCGCAGGAATACTGCTGCATTGCATAGGTACAGTCTCAATCTTTTGTTGTTGTTTTTCTCCTGGCATGTGTGCATGTGTGTTTGGATGTTTGTGAGAAAGTTTGAATGAGTATGTGTGTGTGTTATAGTTTGATTTGATGAAAGTATTAGTACTCTTTGCTTTAGGTTTTTGAAATTTCATATTTTGTCAGGTCTAGGTTTGTCGGATACTTGTCATGTTGGACAGACAAGTTTACAAACAAAAGGACAGAAAATGTGTCTTGTGGGTTACAGTATATTGTTTGGTTTTGCTGTGTGCTGAATTCTGCAAATGGACAGGTCTTTAATGAGATTGGAATCAATGATCAAGTGCAAAGAAAAATTTTGAATACTTGCTTTGCCAAAAATATCTTGTGAACTTAAACGGGGATTACCAGGGAAGTGTTATGCAGGGATAGGAATTCTCCTTGGATGCCTGAATTTCCACGATGAAAAGAATCAAATTTCTTTAAATTGCATGGGCTCTTTCCTCAAAAAATCCATATCCAGCTTCTTTTTTTTCAAAGCAGAATGAGTATAATGAGTGTCATTTGTGGTTTAATATGTGCTTGTATGGAAATTAAATAGTGTGGAAGATATGTTTTTAAGCTCCCTGTATGTCTGATTTGCTGCCTGAAAATGCGCCACATTGCACAGATTTAAATCACTTAAAAAAAATTGTGCTCCCAGACCACGCCAGGTTTTCTCTTTTATTTCTTTTCAACAGTTTCCCAACCCTGGTTGTGTTATCTCCCTTGCTTCACTAGCATGCAAGAGTAGTACATTGAAGATGATTTGAACATGATGTTCCCTGAAAGTGGTAGTCAGCTTTGTGTGTCGGTTAATGGGGGCTATGCAGAAGTATATATTTGTAAATTGAAAGGAAGTGTGATTGTGAGTGAATGTGGCACCTTTCGAAATCAAATCAGGGCCCATGGGAATGCAAATTAGCTGTTGCGTAGGGGGTGGTTATGTGTGTTCAGTCCTTTGTTGGTTTCAGGTTGGATAATCAGTACTCACCAGTCTGTTATTCAGTAATATTGGTACATTTCTAGCTTTTGGTAGCAGTTGCATTTCATCTAAGACAGAATTTTGGAATAAGTTTCTGGGTTTCTGCTGTTACAGTTATTTGCAGTTCTTTTTCAAACAAAACAGAATGCTTAGGATGGGTCTGAGTTTTGTGTGTATTTTTAGTACGAGTACAACATAATTTTTCCTTGTGACGTTGTTAAGTTTAGGTATTTTTCCAGAGGGGAGCATGTCAGTTGTCACTGCAGTAGGTAACTATCTATGTAAAATGTTTCCATGGTAACACTTTTTGTGAGCTGATTGCTTACTGTTTTATTCATTCTCGTCAGAAAGACTAGCACCCAGACCTCCAGTCAAGCCGTTTTAAGATGTGGTGGAGGGGGTAGAAGTACTTGAACAGTCTCTGTCCAGTTGTTGTATAAACATGTTTTCTGGCTTCTCTTGATTTCCAGGCAAACACTTTAATTACTCGTGTTACTGAGTTCCCGCTCCACTGGCAGCATCTGTCAGTCTCTGAGTGTTCTCAAACTGTTACATGAAGTTATATTTTCAGATTGTTATACATGTGAAAACCAGCCATTAACATGTTAGAATGACTATTAGTCTCATTGTATCTTTTGACATGGGATTGTGAGATCCAGCGTTGAATCAGTCTTGTCCTTGCTGGTGACAGCTGCAGTAAAAATGCAGAGAACAGAAGAGAGAGGCTAAAAATGTCTGATTCTGTCATTGTTTTATATTCATCACATTCATCAATCTAATATTCAGATGTACTTATTCGTTGATGTATCACTTTCTACTATGCCAGTGTTAACGAGTGCATTATATGTTTAGCAGTGAGTAGTAATGTTTAGAATAGTATAGGTAGGTATTGCTACTGTTTACATACTTGGAGAGTGCACTTTATTTCCATCCCAAGGTTGTTCTGATGAGATTATTTAACCTTTTTAGCACAGTGCCAGACATAACAGTATCTTCATTGAGTTGTTGGGGACTTGGGAGCCACAAAAGAGTAGAAATGTCTTTTTCTTTCTTAAGAAGAAAAGATGTAGTATACACTGTTTATGAGACATTCTTGTGGAAAACATGTCACATCAGATTGGAATGGAATGGAATGGAATCTTTATTTAATGTCTGTTCACAATAGTGATTTTAGACACACACACGCACGCACGCACGCACGCACGCACGCACGCACGCACGCACGCACGCACGCACGCACGCACACACACACACACACACACATGCATAGGGAGAAAAAAAAAAAGGGTGGGGGACGGGGACGGGAAGGGGTAGTGATAGTTTGAATGTAAGAAGGGGAACAATAACAATTAAGAATTCAGAACATTGATTAAGTTAACAGTGTCAATCAATAACAGACAACAATTAATTAACTCTTCATAACAATCTGCTAACAGGGGATCTGAGAATCAGCTGGACTACCGAAATAATATCATTATTTTTGTTGTAAAGGATATCTCTAGAGTCAGTACATGAAAAATCGAGAGTGTTATTTCTATATGTCGTAAATAAAATAGGACATTCAAAGAGCAGATGGTGGACAGATAATTCTTTTGAACAAATACATACATTCTGTGTATATTATTAGCTTCTCATACGATATCTGCAATATACTATTGTGTGTTGATTCTAAATCAGTGTTACGTAGCTTGAAACAAACAGAAAATGAAAAACCGGTACGAAATGACATTATATGTGAGATCAAACATTTGATACATTGTATTTCATCTAGTGGTGTTGGTATAAATTTTTGCTGGGTTCCGTCACATTGTGGACTTTATTGGTATGAAGTTTCGGACAAATTAGCAAAAGACGGTGCATCCAATAATGCAAATACCGTAACTTTCCATAACATACGACTGTCAGTTCATGAACTTGGTTCTGTGTTAGAATGTTCACTGTATACAAATTTTCCCAATACCCAAAGCCTGATACCTAACTGCCCCAGACAGCTAGCGTCCTTGATATACAAACTAAGGCTTAACTCTTGGAAAACATCAGATTGGAATTACTTATAGATACCTGTGTCTTTGCTTCATGTAAGTCTGATCGTCCCTGAGATTTTGCCAGTGAGATGAAGGACCTAACGTTAAGTATTATTAATTTGTGGAGAAACAAATTCATTGGCATATCCATTGGCTCTGTACTGAATCAAAGTGTCCATATCATCATCTGTGTTGAAAAATGGAAACAACTGGGATCGGCCTTGAACTTCAAGCCATCATGGCAGGCCAAGTCATCATTATAGTCTTGTAATGCACTGTCCAACATAGTCGTATCTTCTTTTTCTTCTACATTTTCTTCATCTTCTCCACCTGCTCCAGGCTTTCTCAGACATTTTCTTCTTTTTCCTTGCTCCTTTCCTGGTCCACAGCAGTACTACTGCTTGATTTACTTAGTTACTAACTTACTAGCCCTTTCTCCAAACTCAGGCCTCTTCCTTTTGCTCCTCGATGTCAAATCTGTTTTGCACACAGCGAAACTATGCAAGTCTTGTGTGAATCATCACGCAGTTCTTTTGTGTGTTGGATTGACTTGGCAGATGCCCAAGTGCTGTTTTGTGTGCGTCAGGAGTCTCTAGTCTGTACCATGTATGGATGCTGCCATTCAGAGAAATGTTCAGATCTCCATGTGGGTGACTGGAGCTGCAAACTGAATTTTGCCTCACACGATGTTTAGCAGCCATTGGCAAGTTGGCGAATGTTTAATCTCATGGATCTTGCAAGAAATCGGAAGGCTTGAAAAAACTAATGAACCAGCTTTACGAAGTCAAGTTTTTTTGATGAGAATGTTGCTGTGTTAGTGAAGATAGTCGCTAACTTTATGACCAGTGTATGCACTTTTAGACCTATGGATGGCAACTTTTATTTACAGTTTTGGAAATGAAATGTTAAAAGGTGTATTTGCATTGAGAATATAAACTGGTATGTGATAACTAGCTGAGAATCTGTTGCAGTTGCTTGTGTTTAGCTTTTTATCACTTTCGTAGAGACCATATCATCATATGGTTTGCTGTGCATCAGTGATAGCTTTTTATCACTTTTGTAGAGACCATATGGTTTGCAGTGCATCAGGGAATGTGGTCAGGTGTTGCTGTACTGAATTACTGATAGGAGGCTGTGTGTTTGAACCCTAAGCAGAGTTGAGAGTTTTGGGGACTCATTGGGAAGACTGGTACCAATACTACCATACAACCAAGTCTTACCTTTTTATGGATGCCTTCAATGGCTTCATTGAGAGTGTTGCTCAAATTTCCAGAGGTTGCTGTATCTCTTGCGACTTGTGCCTGGGTAATGCCAGGATACATTATGAAAGTCAGCATAGAGATAAGCCCTGTCTGGCAGTCTCAGTCCAAACTGAAACTGTGTAAATGGCAGGATATCTGATATTTCTGCCCAAACATAAAGGAATTGAAATCTGAACAGAAATAATTGCAAAGACTTTACAAGAGTTGTAAAAATGTTTTATTGATCAAGAAAATTGTTTTTACAGAAAGTAGTTTAGTTTACACATTCCCGTAATGAATTAAGTGTTGTTGTGATTAAGATGATAAGCAGTGATATAAAGCAGTTTGATTTTGATTTACTTTATTTTAATTTTTGCCACAGAAGTATGTCAAGTCGTGAAGAACCAGCAGAAAATTCAAGCCATCATCAGCGCAGTCACTCACACCATGTTCCCTTGAGGTCAATGTCTTTTGCTGCTTCTTCTTCACGCTCTGGGATGCCACAGCGGGTATGTGTGTGTGTTTGTGTGGTATGTTTATTCAGTGTGTGCGTGCGTGTGTATTTGTGCGTGTGTGTGTGTGTGTGTGTGTGTGTGTGTGTGCACGCGCGTTTGTGCATGTGTGTGTGTGTGTGCATGTGCATGCATGCACGCGCATGCGTGTGTGTGTAAATGTTTTGAGACAGGTAAATCTGTTGAAAATGTGTAAAATTTATAATGATTACAGTCAAAATTCAAGTGAAGTTTTGCAATGGATGAAGTACATATTTCAGCAGAATAATACGTGGATTGAGATTCAGAAAGTTTCTACACTATCTAAGAAACAAGATGAGTAGAATAACTGCCAGTCACAATGAAAAAGTATTGTCGAACACAAACACATCAAGCAGACTAAAAAATATTTCACAAGACAGACAACTTACAGAACAGTAACAAGAAAGCATGAAACCATGACATAATGATTTAGTAGGTATAAAGCACTATGTGTAGTAAATAAATGGTATGTTATATTGTGGCTGTAATCACTGTTAGACCACACGTTATGATGGTGGAATGATTTAGTAGGTATAAAGCTATATGTGTAGTAAATAAATGGTATGTTATATTGTGGCTGTAATCACTGTTAGACCACACGTTATGATGGTGGTATGATTTAGTAGGTATAAAACAATATGTGTAGTAAATAAATGGTATGTTATATTGTGGCTGTAATCACTGTTAGACCACACGTTATGATGGTGGTATGATTTAGTAGGTATAAAGCACTATATGTAGTAAATAAATGGTATGTTATATTGTGGCTGTAATCACTGTTAGACCACACGTTATGATGGTGGTATGATTTAGTAGGTATAAAGCACTATATGTAGTAAATAAATGGTATGTTATATTGTGGCTGTAATCACTGTTAGACCACACGTTATGATGGTGGTATGATTTAGTAGGTATAAAGCACTATATGTAGTAAATAAATGGTATGTTATATTGTGGCTGTAATCACTGTTAGACCACACGTTATGATGGTGGTATGATTTAGTAGGTATAAAACACTATGTGTAGTAAATAAATGGTATGTTATATTGTGGCTGTAATCACTGTTAGACCACATGTTATGATGGTGGTATGATTTAGTAGGTATAAAGCACTATATGTAGTAAATAAATGGTATGTTATATTGTGGCTGTAATCACTGTTAGACCACACGTTATTGATGTGGTGTGGTATGATTTAGTAGGTATAAAGCACTATATGTAGTAAATATTTAATTGGTATGTTATATTGTGGCTGTAATCACTGTTAGACCACACGTTATGATGGTGGTATGATTTAGTAGGTATAAAGCACTATATGTAGTAAATAAATGGTATGTTATATTGTGGCTGTAATCACTGTTAGACCACACGTTATGATGGTGGTATGATTTAGTAGGTATAAAGCTATATGTGTAGTAAATAAATGGTATGTTATATTGTGACTGTAATCACTGTTAGTGTTAGACCACACGTTATGATGGTGGTATGATTTAGTAGGTATAAAGCACTATATGTAGTAAATAAATGGTATGTTATATTGTGGCTGTAATCACTGTTAGACCACACGTTATGATGGTGGTATGATTTAGTAGGTATAAAGCTATATGTGTAGTAAATAAATGGTATGTTATATTGTGGCTGTAATCACTGTTAGACCACACGTTATGATGGTGGTATGATTTAGTAGGTATAAAGCACTATATGTAGTAAATAAATGGTATGTTATATTGTGGCTGTAATCACTGTTAGACCACACGTTATGATGGTGGTATGATTTAGTAGGTATAAAACACTATGTGTAGTAAATAAATGGTATGTTATATTGTGGCTGTAATCACTGTTAGACCACATGTTATGATGGTGGTATGATTTAGTAGGTATAAAACAGTATATGTAGTAAATAAATGGTATGTTATATTGTGGCTGTAATCACTGTTAGACCACACGTTATGATGGTGGTATGATTTAGTAGGTATAAAGCACTACGTGTAGTAAATAAATGGTATGTTATATTGTGGCTGTAATCACTGTTAGACCACACGTTATGATGGTGGTATGATTTAGTAGGTATAAAGCTATATGTGTAGTAAATAAATGGTATGTTATATTGTGACTGTAATCACTGTTAGACCACACGTTATGATGGTGGTACAGTGTTTGACATCTGTACTTTGCACACAGCTTGTCACTCAAGACATCAGCACAGATTATATACAGCGGAGGATGAGGGAGAATGAGAGACGACGGAGACAAGCTTCTGTTGACCTGGACCCAGAATTATCCCAGTATCTCGAAGATGAACGTCTGGCTCTTATTCTTCAAAATTCTGAGTTCCTGCAAGAGCTGAGAGATGATGAAACCTTCATGAAAACTCTGGAGAGAGGTAAGTTAGGCTTTGTCAGCTGTGTGTGTGTGTGTGTGTGTGTGTGTGTGTGTGTGTGTGTGTGTGTGTGTGTGTGTGTGTGTGTGTGTGCGTGCGAACTTTGAAGAGAGGGTCATACCGGGGGTGGCCTCTTGGGTGGGACTTGGACCTGTCATTCACGGGGAAATACTCGCCTACTTTTTCAAAGTGGGTTCTTGACATCAGGCCTGAAATGCAGGGCACATTCAGTTTGTCATCACTTGGCCAGTAGTTTTCCTGGCGTGGTATAACATGAATACCCATCATGATGTTGATGGCAAGGTACAGTTTGATGTCATTCACTGTCACCGGTTGCCATTTTGAATCTGCCTTCTTCTGTTGTAATTGAGAAGCGTACAAATTTGTCTGATCGGTAAACTCCTGTAGCATTTTCTCCATGAAAAAAAAAGAGTAGAATAGTCCAGGGGCTTCCACCAACAGGCAGATCATGCACAACACCAACGTTTTCAGAAAATTCCTTCACTGAAACCGAGCCTAAAACGTCCTGCCACTTTCGGGTTTGGAGGTCAGGCAATCAATCAACACTCGACCCACCTTCTCTCACTATTGTCGAACTCGGCGGCAACAGCTTCCAAGTCAATATCCAGGTCACTTTCTACATCACATGGATCAACTTTAACAAGATTCTCTGCCGTAAAACCTTCAAATTCTTCTCCGTCATCACCTGAGTCATCATTCAACAGACGCCATAACTCCTCATCGGTCATGAGACTCATTTTCCAAACTTTGAAAATTCGTAGCACCGTGAAAACTTGATACGATTTTCACACTGTAAAGTGGTAAGCGCGGGCAGGATGTCGCCAAAACGAGGCTCTCACTCTCGCGGGATTCTCGTTTATGTAAACAATGATGACAGCGTCCATAGTGGCCGTGTGTACAGCGGGTGCTGACGGGCGCTCAACGGTAACACTATTACGATTTACGGCGGGCGCTGGCGGGCGCTCTGCAATGATATGGGTTAAGTATGCACATCAATACATTAGTAGTAATATTATTACAAATCATTTTTGTATGACGCTGTTCTCTAAACTCATTTGGACTTACTGCAGATTACACATGATGAGACTTACTAGTGGACAATGGAGAACTCAAGCTGTTAGGCAAGGTGGTAACTCTCCATTATGTTGTCTGCAAGTTCAGTGGCTGTTCGTGCTGGGTGTTTTGATGTTTCCGCATTATGCCACCCAACACTGGCATGACCTCACCTGTCTCACCTGTCGGCATCACCAGGTTCGGTGTTGGCCGCTGCACACTTAGACACCACCATCTCCCTCCAGGCCGCCCTGTCTTGGCTTTTGTGGACAATTTCTTGACTATTTAGGCCACTGATGTTGGTTATGTTCTCAATGTATGAGATTGGCGGTCTGCACGAGTGCACATGACATGACTTGCAGGATCTTTAACATGAATATTTTGATGTTTTGCGTGCATATACACACGAAGGGGGTTTAGGCAGGTCAGGACATGTGTCGACCTGGAAGATTGGAGTAAACTCCACAATTCATCCACCAGGTGGAAGTATGCAGGTGAATCAAACCCAGGACCTTCTGAATGGAAATCTGATATGTACCCACCTGACTACTGAGCCCAACACATTTTGTGACTTGCTTTTGTTCATGTGAAGTTATTGCCTTTTGTTTATCTTTGTGTGTGTGCAGTATTAACCCTTTGACTCCTGCACCCTATCCAGCAATTGCAAAATTAACCCTTTGACTCCCTCACCCTGTCCGCCAACTTCCTGCAGGAAGCTGGTGGATAGGGTGATGGAGTCTTAAGGTAATGTTTTTGCTTTGCTAGCATGTTTGATAATGCAGGGTGCCGGTAGGCAGGGTATGGGAATCAAAGGGTTAACTGATGAATTGAATTTAAAATCATGTATCTACAAAGAGAGTCCCTGCATGATTGATGCACGGTCTCGGTTTATTTTTCATGCAGATCGTCAGGTAGCAGCTGATGAATACGCCTCAGCCCAACAGTTGAAAGAACAGAAAGCTATGTTGTCAGCTGCATCTTCTACATCTGACGCCGATTCTCATTCTCAAGTGTCCCCACCTGTACTGGGTCCTGATGACCAAGGTAAGACTGTCAGAATATTTTCATAATGCATCATGTATATGTGTGAGATGTAAAATCTCTTTTGTCTTTTCTTGCATGTTTGAGCATGGGTTCTCTTAAATGGTCGGTTATGTTATTGGATGAAGGAGATGATCTTCAAAAGGTTCTGGTTATGCAGTGTGCAGTACAAGAATGTGCCGAGGTTCTTGAGACTCTGTGCTTAAACCATTTGAGAGTATAATTTGGACTACAGTGTGTTCAAGGTGGAGTTTTATTTTATTTTATATGTTTGTTGTACCATCTTCTGGGGTACTTTAGTGGCTCTGAGTACTACATTCATCATGTTCAGGGGTTACGTTCTTTCTCTGGCCTGTCCTGATCATTGTCAGATAAAAGCATTTATTCTTTTGTTTTCCATTTGGCTTCCATTACAACCGCTGAGGTGGGCTTTTGTTTGGGCTCTCCTCTTAATGTAACTGATCTCTGGGAGGACCACTCAAGCCATGATTGGCTGTTTGTGAGTCTGATGAGCCTCCTTTGAAAACCTCAAACCCCCCCCCCCCCCCCCCAAAAAAAAAAAAAGAAGAAAAAAGGGTTGATTATATCGGAGAAAAACAGCAAAGCCCCAATGCTGGTTGTTGCTCTTGCCGTCTTGAATTTCTCCTTTCTACACTCATGGACCAATTATTTTCTGTGCCTTCTCCTTTACTGTAGGGTGGCACCTCTGGTGCTTCCTTGACTACTCAGCAGAACAGTCAGAGGAAGAACAGACAACCCTCACCACGGTTGAGCCTAGCTCCTGTGCTAGAGGCCTCCTTCCTCCGTTGTAACCACAAGGCCACTGGTGTTCAGTCAGCCAACCCTGCCTCACTGTAGGCCCCCACAGCGATGAGGCAGGGTGGCTGGCTGAACATCAGTGGCCTCATGGTTATGGAAATAGAGACCTTCAAATTGAAGGTGGGCTAATCCGTGGTGGGGCCATTTGTTCCTTCCTTCAGCTGCTCTGCCCAGCAGCCAAAGAAACACCAGAGTTCAGTTGCCACCTTCTTGTAAGGAGTTCAAGTTTATTTTGCTTATAGCCCAGCCGATTGCTAGAGCCATATCAGGGCTAAGCTAACACCAAGTCTAAAACGACAACCCGGTCATTCCTGTAAGGAGAAAAGGCGTAGTAAACAAGTGGTCCACGAGTTAAGAATGGAGAGATTCAAATTAGTAGGAGCCATGAGCTGGTTCAGAGCTCTGCTGTTTTCCGATGCGATTAACCTTTTTTGGTTCTAGTTTGTGGGAGAAATTTTCGGACTCACAAAATCACAAAATTTTTTACACGTGTATTTGATGTTGTACATGCGTAAAGACATGGAGAGGGTATAGGTACTAATATGTCTGCACGTGTGTTGATGTAGGAGATCAGAAAAATCTCCACCCTTTACCTTCCAGGCAGGAGATACCAAGGCAGGATTGAACCCAAGTCTTTCAGTTGGAAATCCGGAAGTCTTACCCACTATCATCCCTGTCAGTTAATTGTGTTTTGTTGCAGAAAAAAAGATTTGGCAAAGAGTGGACATATGTACTGTCAGTTTTCTTCTCTTCTCACACATGTGCTTAATGGCATGAGTGTTCTGTTGTATGGTCATATGGTCATTTGTGCGAGGAATAAATCTAGCAGAATAAAATGTCTAGACACCACACATCCCCCCCCCCCACCCCCATGGGGATGCCGGGGGCTCTTTCAGTATAAATAGTATCCCCCACCCTCAGGAAATTCTGTGCTAGGAATTTCCTCTTTACTGTCACTCTCTTTGTTTCTTTCTTCCTCCTTTGCTTTCTGTCATTTCTTCCTGTCATTTTCTGCTTTGCTGGTCCATTTACTTGTACGTGTTCAGTGAAGTCTTACCTACTTTTTTTTAGGATTGATAATTGGGTATGTGTATTAAATGCATTTTTGGCTTTAGGGAGGTAAGATTTGCAGAAGTAATTTTAGATAATTTATGCCCGTTTTTATGTGTGTTTTGGTGTCCTCAGGTATGCTTAAATTTATATTATATAATAATAATAATTACAATATTTATATAGCGCAAAATCTTGATAAAATCAAATCTAAGCGCTGAAGCAGACACACACGCAGGCACGCACGCTCGCACACACACGCACGCACACATACAGACACACACACACACACACACACACACACACACACACACACACCCACACACACGCATGGCTATAAATGGGGAGAAAGAATAAAAGCAATAAAAGCAAGAATAAAAGCAATGGAAAATTATAGAGAGCATAGCATACAATTATATATTATAACCATGTGATTCCCTCCGAGCGGAGACAGGCTGCAGAGGGGAGGGTTGAGTGAGGTTAGGATTTTATGCAGGAGAGAAAAGGTGAGTTTTGAGAGCGGACTTGAAGGAGACAAAAGTAGGTTGCTGACGGACTGAGAGAGGAAGTTTGTTCCAGGAGAGTGGACCAGAAACAGAGAAGGCTCGTGGACCATAGGTATTGAGCTTAGTGCGTGGAAAGCGAAGAGTCAGAGGATCAGAGGCAGAGCGGAGGGTACGTGAGGGAACATAGATCTCAAGTAGGCTTGACAGGTAATCGGGGGCTGCGTTATTGAGGCACGTTTTGCACAGGCGATCTCATGAGTGAGCCAGGGGGTAGGGGGGCGGTCAGATAAAAGACGGGTTGTGGCTGGAGCATGAGTGTCCAGAAGATGGTGGAGAGTAGTATAGAATTCATCGGCAAGGTTATGTGACTTTTCAGAAAGGAGACGGGAGGCATCAGATGAAAATGTGGAGAGGTCGATAGATTTGAGATTGCGTCGAGTCACTGTGCGCATGGTACGGGAAGGAGGAGAAATGTCGAGAGAACAGAGAATTGCAGAGTGGTCAGATGGAAGGGCTGAAGTTAGACGGGTAGAAAGAACTAAGCAGTTGTCAGTAGCGGAATTGTGATGATCACGAGAAATGATCCAGTCAAGAATGTGACCTTTTTGATGGGTTGGTTCAGAAATGTGTTGAGTCATATTGTGATTGGACAGAGAGTTGATGATATGTCTTGTGTCATAACGGTGAGTGTTGTCATAGTGGACATTGATATCACCTAGAATGATGAGATTTCCAGGTAAGAGGCAGTAGTGGTCAAGCAATTGGTCAAAGTCAGAGAGAAACATGGATGTGGTGAGTTTGTTGGCAGAGCTAGGTGGGGGTTGATAGACACAGGAGAAGGTGATGGGGTGAGGGGTGGATTGGAAGGATACTTCAACGTGCTCGAAAGAAGGATGGGAGAAAGGCAGAGACTGCGAGAAAGATAGGCGGGAATGGAGTGAGTCGTTGTAGAGGATGGCGATACCGCCACCTCGGGATGAGCGATGGAAAGAAGCAAGCCTGTAACCACTCGGAGTGAGGCTAGCAAGTATAGGTTCGTGACCAGGTGTGTGTTTTAAATCCCCTGTGCGATAAATTGGACAGAATGATCAACGCCAGGGTCACTTCCTTAGATCATGTGCGTGAATGCATTGATATATGTACTTAATTTTCTTTTCTTTTTTTTTTCCGTGTTGAATTTTTGTATGTTTTGAAGTGGATATAGCCCTGATATGGCTCTACGCGACTAGCTGGGCTTTAAACAAAATAACAGTGACAGTAATATCTTAAATTTGTATTGTGTTTTTCAAATTTCCTGTGCGATAAATTGGACAGAATGGTCAACGCCATGGGCACATCCTTAGATTATGTGCGCAAATGCATTGATATGTGTACTTAACTTTCTTTTCTTTTTTTTTTATCCCTGTTAAAGTTTTTTATATTTTGAAATGGTTAACTCACTCGGTATGACGGAATGCTATAGCAGTCGTGATGAAAGGCACGGTTGCATACGACGGAACACGATAGCTGTTTTGATAATTAAAAATTTTTCGACTTCCCCTTTAGACCTTGCACGCCTACCATAGCCACACTGGTCACTGCAAACATGTCAAGGGTCAAGGGGAAAGTTGCTTCGTGAGATTCCGTAGCCATACACTCATCAGGAAATGATTGACTTTGGCACCCACGACGACTGGTAATCTGCATTTGTGTCGAAAATGGCGTCGCAGGTGAGTACGAGTTTTCGAACAAAGTAGATCGCGATGGCGGCGTTTTACTGCTGCTGAAGTGATTGAAGTGCTTTAGACTGAAGGATTGGACATCGAGGAGTATGCTGAAGATAATGATGAAAGTGTATCAAGTGATGGAAGCTGCCAGCAAGAAGGTACTGACAGTGACCCAGTTTCAGACGACAGTGAAGTGGGAGGGAGGTGGGCGTACACGTCACGAGAGGCGAGCGGTCAGCGAGCCAAGTACAGTGAGTCGCATGTCTGATGGAGGTTTCATTCACTTTCCTATGCATGACTGGCACAAAGATTTTAGTTTTTCTCCCACTTTGCGTCCTTCTCTGGCTCTTGTGGCCTGCATGTCTTATTTGAGTGCCACGCCCCCATAACTCCCCTGTGTAACAATTTGTAACATTTATTCATATAATATCACTAATAATCTTTTTTTTTTTACCTGAGCAAAGCCTACTTTATTCATGTTGTTTTGTGCATACAAAGACCTTCTCACCTTTGACTGTGTGTTCATGGAGCTGATCAAAGTGTGTGACTGTACGGTGATCCTGACCACAAAATTTGGGGTATTTTCAACGTGGCACATGACGAAGAAATATTCAAGGAAGAACTTCAATATTTTGACATGAACTAACCCAGCATGTAAATATTCAGATGTGAAAGTTTCATTTTGTTCCTTTATGTTTTGTATTTTTTGTGAATTTTTTCCTAACCCTTCAAAATGGGCCGTCCCTGGGGAAACGCAAGGGGAAAAACTCTCTGTACCGAGTGAGTTAAAGCCCTGATATGGCTGTATGCAGTCAGCTGGGCTTTAAATGACAATAACAGTAACAATAACAACAGGCTTATGTGAGTTGATGTGAACCGTATTATGTTTTGTCCTGGCAGAAGGTTACGGAGATGACCGAAGAGACACACTGGAGGCTTTCCCTTTCAGTCAACAACTGCCTAAGGCCAACGAGGAGGACGCTGAATTTTTACAGAAACTGAGACACATGGGAAAAGGTTGGTCACTGAGTTAGTCAGGAGTTAACCCTTTCACTCCTGCACCCATCCACCAGCATGCTGCGTTGTCAACCATGCTAACAAAGCAAAAACTTAACCCTTTGACTCCCTCACCCTGTCCACCAGCTTCCTGCAGAAAACTGAACCCTTTGACTACCTCACCCTATCCACCAGCTTCCTGCAGGAAGCTGGTGGATAGGATGAGGGAGTCAAAGGATAGGATGCGGGAATAAAAGGTTTAACCTCAGTTCCACCGATTTCAGACAATTTATATTTTGTGCAAGAAGGATTTTCTGGTCAAACTGAGGAGAAAAGTTGAAGCCTCTATGGGGAGCGAACCCTGGAACCTCGAGTTTAGTTATTGGCAGGTGAACATCTGAACCATTCTGCCCCTCTTCTTCCTTAGTTTAGTACAGTGTCTGTGGAGAGATTAATCGTGTGTACAGAGATATCGTGGACAGAATGCTTAGTACACACGGTGTTCCTATGAAAAAAGCATTTCAACTGTGAAGGATGTCCTGGGGTTATAGATTGTAAGAGTGAAAATATTTTATATTAGTTACTGTTTTTAAAAAAGATTTTCAGTTATCTCCATTCTGCTAATGGGAGATGTTAAGAGTGGATGGTTCCTGGAATAGATTTTAAATCAGAACATAGCAGTTGTGTATGTTGTTGTTGTTATTTTCTGGTTTTGTTGTTTTCATTGTTATCATTATTTATAAGAAGCTGAAGTTTTTTCTCTGTTAACTACTTCTCTGTTTTGTGTTTCAGCATCAAGGAAACAGTTTGCAGCTCTTGCCAGGCGATTTTTCTCTAGAAAGAGGAAGAAGTCTCCACGCCATTTGTATCCTTTGTTGATTTGTTTAAAGTGGTCGGCCTAATGATGAAGGTGTAATGTCTTTTATGAAAGAGTTGCTTTAACTCACTCTCTATGTACGCTTGTGCCCCTTGCCATTTCCCTGATACGTACCATTTGTATAAGGTCATGAGAAAAATTCTCATACAAACATGAAAACAGAGAGGTCTGAAATTTGGCAGGTCATATACTTAAAGATTGGTGTACAAAATGCTGAAATTTCAACTGTCTTACCCTCATGGTTGCTGAGTAATGGTACAAGTAAAATGAGAGAAATTTTCAGGTGAAAAATGTCTTACAAAATACACAGTCAGGTCAATACATCAGTTCCTACAGTCACACTTTGAATGAAATTTGATACAATCCAATGTGCACACACTCCAAATGCACTGAAGGAAGAGATCATGTTGAGCAGCGCTGAGTTGTTGAGTATTTTTCAGCCATTTGCTTTTCCGTCGTCGTCTTTGTTGCAGAGATAGTGGGTCATGAACTTTGCACTGTCCACACACCAACTGCGTAGTACAGTGACCTCATGGCCTGAAACGAGGCTAAGAATGACCAAAGAATCTATTTCTGGCTATTAGTTTCGGTTAACGGAAATACTGAAAGCCCCGCGAATTTTCAAAACTCAAGTCGGATTTTTCTGATGCTCTTAGACAAGCATTGTTGAGACATGATCGGGAAATCCGGACGCTCATAGCGAGAGAGTTAAACAAATGCTTGGTTTACAGTGTGCATTTTTGAAGTCTCAGTTGTTGATGTTAAAGATCCTGTAAGTCATGGCAGTGGCTGGCGTATGGAAACATGTAAACACTCAGCATGTGCACCTGTTGAAGTTGCAGACTATGCACCAGCATAATGGGATGTGGTCAGTGTACACCACACCTCGAGTTCTTCATGCTTTATTAAAAAAAGTGATCATTTATAATGAGCGGTGAGTCCTTAGAGTTTGAAGAACAGCTCTGTAGAAAAATAAACAATGACAACTAACAATGATGGTGATGATGATGACGATGATGATGATGATTATGATAGTGATGATGATGATATAGCGCTCTGGAAAAACGAGTAATGATAACAGTAATGATGATAATATTGATAGTGCTAATGATATAGCGCTGTAGAAAAACGATAATAGCAACAGTAATGATAATGATAATGATGGTAACGTCAATGATGATGATGATAGTAATGAAAATGATAATAGTAAATAATACAGTGATAACAACAACAGTTACCACCATCACCACCACAACCACCACCACCACCATTACCACCACCACCAACAACAACAACAACAACAACAAGAAGTCATAATAATGATGATGGTAGTGATGATGATGATGATGATGATGATGATGATGGTAATGATGATGATGATAATGTATTTATGTCCTTGGGCTGGGGATGCAGAGAGAGAGAAACAGAGGAAGAGGAAGAGAAAACAGTTTTGCTACAAATATTTCCTTGACAAATCATCAGATTACGTGAATCTCCGACACCATCGATGATCAACTTGCTTGATGAAGAAGAGGTTGAAGATTATGACGATGAGGTGCTCGGATCTTCCCCCTCAGTGAGCGTTGGTGCTTCTGCTCTGCATGCAGTAGCCTGAGAATAGTTTATCATTATAATTACTATTACAGTGTTGATTCAAGGCTGCGGGATCGCGGGATTCACGCGATTTTTTTCTTTAGCCCGCAAAAAATCAAGCCTCGTGCGGGCAGCATCCCGCATTTATCAAGTAAAGCCCACATGTTTTGCTTGCCAACGCGTACCGTAAGGCCTACACATCTAGCTTTTGGCCGAATCAGCCCCGCAGGCAACACATGCAGGCTAGTAGGTCCCGCTCCACTCCAAGCACACTGTGGTTATTTTTAGCAAGTGGTAGGGGCGATTGAGTGCGAAGCTTTACGATTTTGTCGGTGTAAACCAATCGGCATTTATTACACAGACCTATCGAACGGAAATGACACAGCGCCATTGTCAGAATTTGAGCGCCGAACGCGAAAATGAAGTGAATACTGTTTTTGCCCTGCCGCCGCTGACCCCCACTGGTTTTGTCAGGCCCCACTTTTTTTGTCTGGAGGGGGGGGGCCTGCCCCCCCCTTTTGAAAATCCTAGAATCAACAGTGCTATTATTCCTTTTTTTTTAGGATCATCGCACTTGAGGAGATTTCCTTCATATGCATTGCACTTTGGGAGATTTTCTTCATGCTCACTTTTTTTTGTTTTTGTTTTTGTTTTTTGTTTTTGGTTGTATATTTGATGCCACCATATTGGCCTCAGAAACAGGCACAGTTTTCACAATGATGCTGGTTATGACAGTGAGGACGATAATCATGTTACTATGAAGTTCCATCTAGGATTGAGAATGTGTGACAGTGGTGTGCTGTGTGCTTACCGTCATAATGTCTCATAGTGTCAACCAGGCCTGAGAGATACAGACATCTGCAGTATTGGTCAGAAGATTTGAGCAGTACCCTCAGTGATGCATCTGCGAAATGGATGATACTTAACTGTGTGGTCCCTGTCTTCCCGGTGAGCCAATACCATGCTCAGCTCTGGGTAGGAGCTGATTAGAGCTGAAAAACCCCACAATGATTTTTGATGGGACTTATGGGGATTCGAACCCACAATCTTCCAGTCAGTAATCCATTGCTTAGATTATGTGAGCGAAGGCATTGATATCTGTATTTAACCCTTTTATTACCGCGCCCTATCCATCAACTGCAAAAACTTAACCCCTTGATTCCCTCACCCTATCCACCAGCTTCCTGCAGGAAGCTGGTGGATAGGGTGAGGGAATCAAAGGGTTAAGTTTTTGCTTTGCTACATGGTTATACAATGCAGGATGCTGGTGGACAGGGTGCGGGAGTCAAAGGGTTAATTTTTCTTTTCCATGTGCTTCTTTTCTCCAGGGTTGGCAAGGTGGTGTGTCTGTTTTGAGATGGTTGTAGCCCTGGAATCCTTCCCCATGGGGATGCCGGGGGCTCTTTCAGTATACATAGTATCCCCCACCTTCTGGAAATTCTGTGCTAGAAATTTCCTCTTTCTGTCACTCTCTTTGTTTCTGCCTTGTTGCCTTGCTTTCTGTCATTTCTACCTATCATTTTCTGCCTTAATGGTCCATTCACCTGTATTTTTTCGATAAAGTCTTACGTACTTTTTCTTCGAATTGATAATTGGGTACATGTATTAAGTGCATTTTTGGCTCTAAGGAGGTGAGATATGCGGAAGCAATTTTAGGTAATTTATGCCTGTTTTTGTATATGTTTTGGTGTCCTTATGAATGCTTATATTTGTATTCAGGTGTGTTTTTTAAATCTCCCCTGTGCGATAAATCGGACGGAATGGTCCTACGCCGGGGGCATGTCCTTAGATTATGTGCGTGAATGCATTGATATGTGTACTTAATTTTCCTTTTTTCCTGTTGAAGTTTTGTGTGTTTTGTTTTGAAGCGGTTATAGCCCTGATATAGCTCTGCGTAGTCTGCTGGGCTTTAACCTGTTCGCTGCCAGCTATTGACACAAATTAGTGCATCACCAGTGCCAGACGTTTTTCCCAAATTTAGGGTAATAATTCACAAAAAAATATGCAAGCTTACAGAGGCAAAATCAATAGACAAGATTATATTTTTTGTAGAAAATTTATTTTTCTTTCAAGTGATACCAAAAACTAGGCAATGAGTCAACATTTCAATTTTTTACAAATTATGGAATACGCACCAAAAAAAATGCGGAAATTTGATGATAATAGGCCACTGTAGCTCAAACAGACACAGAGGCTAAATAAGGAAAAAGGGGCAAAACATATACATTTTTGCACAACTAAACTCTGTGCCACTATGGTAAAAGTAACAAAAATAAGTTGAAAGCATTTGCAGTTTGGTCCTGGGGCTGTATTATAACATACTGTCAAGTAAACACTGAATGAAATGTTGTCTGGCAAATTTCGATTATTGGGTAATACATTATAAAAAAATTAGAACCTCCCAGATGCATATTTGATAAACAAATGTGATACAAACTTTGCAGCTAACATATTTTTCTTTCAATTGACACAAAAAATAAAGCCATTGAATCAAATTTCAATTTTACACATAATTTTTGAAAGAATATGTACTAAAAATGCGGACGCTGTGCGCAAACAAACTTTGACAAGAGACAAGCAGCTACACGATATTTCAACCAAAGAATAAGACAAAATATACTTTTATGTACTGGGAAATTACTTGTGAACATGTCCATATGGATAAAATCAACCTAGAGCCTGTTGCAATTCACTCTTGATGATAAGAGACAAGGTACTATCAACTTCACACTAGACGAAATTTTGTTCAGCAAATTCAGATTATGGGGTAACGAATTATAAAGAAAAATTAGAACCTCCCAGATGCATATTTGATAAACAAATGTTATACAAACTTTGCAGCTAACATATTTTTCTTTCAATTGACACATAAAATAAAGCCATTGAATCAAATTTCAATTTTACACAAAATTTTTGAAGCACCCCCCCCCCCACACACACACACACACAGAGGAGATCAAGTTAGAGGGCAGGAGGTCAGTGCTGAAAAGCAAATAGAGATTTGCTACAGCCAGTACTGAAGCTTGGTGTCTTGCATCCTCAGGGATCAGGTCATCCAGATTGAAGGCTGGGTCTTGGGCTCCTGAAGCAGCATAGAGAAAAGAAATGTGTGAGATAAATGAAAAGACAACATGAGTTTTGAAGACATGGGCTGTGAGAAGAAAGCCTAAACCAAATATGTAATTCATTAGCTTTATCATTTGAAAATACATATTGCAGTAGAAAATATACATTTAGGCGTACTGATAAACTTTTATAAAAGCATTGTAAGCACTGACATTTACTTTTATAATGTTCTGTTCAAAATTCAAAAGGCCAAAAAAAAAACAACACTTTTTTTATCCCCGGGTCTCCCATAAAGTCCAGTCTGTCCGGTGTGTAGTCAGTTGCGTCAACAAATTGTCCGTCGAAGCGTGCAGTTCCTGTCACCGGTGCGCGTCCCCTTCCTCTGCCTCTTCCATGTGTCACTAAGCCACGCCCCCTTGCCACACCTCTCCCCCTTCCCCCTCTCCCCCTACCTCTGACAGTCGCCATACAAACTCGAGCCCTCTTTCTTCCCCTAACCTGAGCAAGTGGAATATCCTCGTCCGTGTCCGAGTCACTTTCGGTCGATCTCTGTCACTGTCACTGTCGTTTTCAAAGTCAGTCAGAACACGATCGCGTTGAGTCCATGTCGCGTCGTCGCCGTGTACCTCACTTACCCCGCTCTCCTGGCCGTCGAGACTGTCCACAGACTCAAGATCAGACTCTCTGCTGTCCATTACCATCTGCACAGCTCTCTCCAACGAAATTGTAGCGCGTGAAGTGCTTGGACGCGATGCTGGGGTGTTGTGAGAGGTGCTTGGTTCCGCCATCTTGACACGTTGGCAGTCTCTTTCTGGTGGGAGTGACTATTATTAGACGGCCCTTGTATAACATCGGAATGACGTTTCACGGAAATCTCCGACGGTTTCGCGTAGCTGGGACACCCGCACTTTCAGTTCAGTGCAAAACGTCACCAGCTTTCAGGAAACACCTCCTCTAAAAATACGAGAAGGTTGCTGTCATACTAGTATGACAGCGGGCATGGAAGGGGTTTGTTTTTGCCGTCATACTAGTATGACAGCGGGCACGGAACGGGTTAAACAACAATAAAAGAAAGAAAAAAGAAAAGAAAGCCCTGGAATCACTCTGAGCAGTTGGTTGGGGTTTAAACATTAATGATAGTTCATTTTTTTAATTTTTGACCTCTTCAGTTATAGTATGTTGCATCTGAGCATGGCTTAAGTTAGATAGAACTACTTTGACCGCAGTTTGGGCATCAAATCTGTTAATTCTTCGACTCCCACACCCCGTCCGCCAACTGCAAAAACTTAACCCTTTGATTCTCTCACACTATCCACCAGAGTCCTGCAGGAATCTGGTGGATAGGGTGAGAGTCAAAGGGTGAAGTTTTTGCTTTACTAGCATGGTTGACAATGCAGGATACTGATGGGCAGGGTGCGGGAGTCAAAGGGTTAACAACAAAATTTTCAAAGTTTCATATTTATTGTTCTGTTTTCGTTTGTTGTTTCTTATGTCTGATTATGTCATTAACAGGCCTGCCCACCGTCCCGGAATTTCCGTATTTTGTCCAGGAAATAAAAAAAAAGAAGAAATGTCCCGGAAAATAAGGAAATTTATATCGCGTCCCGGAAATTAAAAAAAAAATCTTCGCCACAACTGACGCGATATCTGCTTTGCGGTAAAACCGAAAACGCTTCTGTCTCGCTTCAAGAACTATAAAGCGCTAAGATTTACTTCCCCTGCTGGATGTTCCCATGGTGATATCACCTTCGACCAATGAAACTTCAGAAAGTTGTTGCAAACGGAAAGTATCGAAGTTCTCGACCGAACATTGCCGAAGATACCATAAGTTTATTGCTTTCATGCAGGCGCACTCAAATTTCCATAACCTTGGAGCGGGAGATAAAGTTAAGATGCCGAAACGGGCAACAACTAGTAAGGCGAAAGAAGTGACTGATTGTGGTGTTAGGAAAAAAAGACTACAATGTTACGTAGAACGGTATACTGAGGTTTATCCTTGCATTGTGCCTGGAAAAGATCAACACCGGGTTCAATGCACAGTGTGTGGCAGCGATTTTGGAATTGGCACTGGCGGCATGGATGACATCAGAACGCACGTTGAAGGCCCACGACACAAGGGAAATGCGGACAAAATTGAGAAGCAGAAAAAAGAACTGCTGAAGAACAAACTGATATCGGGATTTTTTCCATCATCTCAAACTTCATCAACAGGACCATCCACTCATGAATTGGATGTGATTAAGGCTGAAGTGAAAATGGTTGATCTCATGGTTGAATTGAATCTGCCAATGGCCGCATTGGACAAATTCAGCAAAGGTTTGCCTGTGATGTTTCATGATTCAAAAATTGCGAAAGACTTTGGTTGTGGTAGGAGTAAAGGAACAGCTATTTTAAAAGAAATGGCAGCAAAGTCAACTCTATCCTTGGCGGACAGGATGAAACATCACCCTTTCACAATTTCTACAGATGGAAGTAATGATAAAGGTGGTTCCAAGTTATTTCCCCTGATTGTAAGGACTGTCCATCCTGACACAAAGGAGGTGCGATCAGAAGCCATCTCTGTACCTTCTATCCAGGGCTCAGCTACAGGTGTGAAAATCTTCGGCCTCATCGAAGCAGAAATGGATGCTCACAAGATTCCATGGGATAACTGTCTGGCCTTAGGATGTGATAATGCCAATGTCATGGTGGGAAATGATACTGGAGTGTATGGATGCATGCTGAAGAAGCACAAACAGTTGTTCCTGTCTGGATGTGTGTGTCACTTGATTCACATTGCTGCAGAAAAAGGTGCAGAATGTCTCCCATTCAACATCAGTCAGGTCTTAGTGGATGTCTACTACTACCTAAACAAGAGCAGTAAAAGGCAAGCAGCTCTCAAGTGCCATCAGCTGTTGCATGAGATTGCAGAAACCAAAATGCTAAAACATGTGTCCACAAGGTGGTTAAGTATTGGGAGATGTCTACCTCGGCTCATCGAATCGTTTGATGCATTGCACGACTTCTTCAAAGAGGAAGAAAGGATAGCCACCAACACCACAAAGAAAAAAGCAGAAGCACTCAAGGACATTTTCGTCTCTCGAACAAACAAGCTCTATGCCAAGTTCTTACTGCATGCAATCAGTCCCTTTGAGAAAATCAACAGTGAACTTCAATCAGATCAGCCTTTGATACCAGTGCTGAAGAACAAACTGGAGAAATTTCTTCGAGATCTGTTCATCCACTTTGTTAAACCATCAGCCATGTTATACAAGGGTGTGCTTGATGTGGATTTTCTGTCCAAGCCCAACATCAAGGTCAGGCAAGATCTGATCATTGGAGATACTGCTCGAGACTTTGTTGGACATCCAACTGAGAACAAACTGAAATCTACCAGGATTGAAGAGTTCTACACAAATGTTGTGAAGTTCTACCAAGCCAGCTGCAGCTACTTGAAGAAGAAGCTTCCAATCTCTGATCCTGTCCTAAAACATGCAGAAGTTGCCAACCCAGCCAAGCAACTGGACAGCACTTTTGGGAATGTGGAGTACTTTTTGAAACGGTTTCCAAAGATGGTTGGACCTGCTGTTTCCACAACAGATGTACAGATGGAGTTTGCAAACTATCAGTGCACTGATATTGGCTCATGTCTTCAGGAGAGAATGGACGAGACCTGGAAGAAAGTGGGTGAGCTTCAAGAGGATGGGAAAGTAATGTTTCCTCATTTGCCCATGGTCATGCTCTACATCCTCACTATCCCCCATTCTTCTGCACATTGCGAAAGGATTTTTTCTGTTGTGCGGAAAAACAGGACAGAC
Organism: Monoplex corrugatus; assembly: GCA_030674185.1. Classification (NCBI taxonomy): domain Eukaryota; kingdom Metazoa; phylum Mollusca; class Gastropoda; order Littorinimorpha; family Ranellidae; genus Monoplex; species Monoplex corrugatus. The sequence continues at coordinate 68,009,738 of JAPXFY010000022.1, forward strand.
TTCAGAGGCAACATGTCAGATGATACTCTTGAGGCTCTTGTTGTCTGCAAATCAAGACCTGGATGTGCTCTTGAGAGGAATCACAACAAAGAAGACCTCAAGGATTACAAAAGGTGCTACTACAGGAGTCTTCAGCCAGCAAAGAAATAAAAACATTGCAGAACACAGTGTACATAATGTAAGTACTAGACATTTGGACACCAGAATCAAGATTTTTCATAATGCTACCAATTGCATCAGCCTTGTTGTGGCGGGGGAGCTTGTGTGTCCTTACGATCCCAGGAGCTATGCCGGCGGGGACTTCGTGGGCCCTGGCAGCTTCAAGCAAGCCGGACAGGTCGCTGGGGGAGGGGCCAGACTAAGGGGTGCATACAAACAAGTCCTGGCAGCAGGGGATGGGTGAAAAAGAGGGTAAAGAAGATACACTTTTCATATATGGCTTCTTTTTCAATGTCGTGAGCAGATGATTTCTTCGAAGGAACAATGGTCAGGATCTCAGCACTGTAAGTGCACTGCGCGGCAAGAAGGCACCCGCAAACTACTTGCTTGTACTTTTGCTAATCATTGCATATGATGAACTTACAAAATGGAAAACGTTATAGTTCTGTGTCCTCTGAGTCCCCCAGGGGGGACCTGAACTTAATGGCTACTGGGGAGGGAGAGTCCGTGTCTGTGAAAGGTAGCTGTGATGACGGTAATGGATTACCCGACGGAGGTTATTGGAAGCGGACATGTAGAAACTCCTCAAAAATGCAAAATCACAAAAAGAAAAAAATGCAAAAAAAGGATTTGAATATAGGGACATGGAATGTACAGACTATGTTAGAATTAGGAAAGCTCTACCTACTAGTCAAAGAATTAGAAAGGAGCAAGATGAACATAACAGGGCTCTGTGAGGTTAGATGGAGTGGGCAGGGACTTTTTACTGTAGGAGAGCATACAGTTGTATATAGTGGAAATGAAAAAGGTGGCTCAAGAGGAGTAGCAATTGTGCTGGACAAAAAGCATGCTGGAGCTCTGAAAAGCTATAATCCAATTAATGACAGATTTCTCACTGTCAAAATAAATACCAAATATGCTGTTTTGAACATAGTTCAAGCTTATGCTCCAACATCCACTAGCTCAGAAGAAGAAATAGAAAATTTTTACAATGACCTCCAAACTATCAGAGACAAAATTCCCAAAAAGGAAATATGCATTGTGATGGGTGACTTCAACGCTAAAGTTGGAGAGGGGCTGACACAGAATGTGGAATAGGACCATATGGTTTAGGAGAACGAAATGAGAGAGGTGACATGCTGGCTCTGTTTTGTCAGGCAAATGAGATGAACATCACAAATACTTTTTTCCAACAACCACTGCGCAGAAGATACACATGGATCTCTCCAGGAGACAGGTGTCGTAATCAGATTGATTATATTATCATTGACAGATCCTGGAAATCAACTGTCCTCAATGCAAAAACAAAGCCTGGAACAGACTGCGACACGGATCACATTCTTGTGACAACCAAATTAAGAATGAAAATATTGAAGAAGCCTAAAACCAAAACTACGCCAAAGTTCGACATATCAAAATTAGAAAACCCTGAGCTGGCGTTAGAATTCAGTATAGAAACAAGTAATCGTTTCTTAAAGTTACTTGAAGTATGGGATGAAAATGACTCATATCCTGATGAAATCTGGACAGACATAAAAAACACACTGACCAAAATCTCTGTAGAAAAACTAGGAAAAGAAGAAAAAAGGAAAAAAGCTAAGCCCTACATAAGTCAGGAAGTGATAGATCTGGCAGAAAAGAAAAGTCAAGCTCGAAAGCAGGGAGAGCGGGAAAAATACTCAGCACTGAAAAGGGAAATAAAAAGTAAAGTCAGAAGAGACAAAGCAAATTGGCTGGCACAAGAATGCAGTAAAATCAATGAACACAACGAAAACAGGAAGTCGAGGGAGCTCTTCAAACAAATAAAAAAAGTGAAAAAAACAAATTTCAAAGCAACAAACCAATGCATCAACAACAAGGATGGTCACACTCTGACTGAACCAGATGATGTCTTGGATAGGTGGAACGAATATGGCACATCACTTTTTGGCAAGCCTGACAGCCATGAAAATAATTTAGAGCCAAATTTGGAATTGATCCCTGGAGATACGGAACCTGAACCTCTGCTCAGCGAAGTTGAATCTGCCATTAAAGATCTAAAATGCAGAAAGTCTCCTGGTCTTGACAATATTCCTGGAGAGTTGTTGAAACACTCAGGTGATGGTGGACTCAAAGTAATGCATCACTTATGCTGCAAGATATGGAAGACTTGTCAGTGGCCTACAGACTGGAAGCTCCAGGAATTTGTCATGTTACATAAGAGTGGAAATGTCAAAGACTGCAACAATTATAGAACAATTGCACTGATCAGTCATGCCAGTAAAATACTGCTGATAATAATTTTAAACAGGTTAAAGCCAAAAGTAGAGGAAGAGCTATCCGACTGTCAGGCAGGCTATAGGAAAAACAGGGGAACAATAGATATGCTGTTTGTACTCCAGATATTGATAGAAAAGATTAGAAACACAGACCAAGAGATGTTCATCGTTTTCATTGACTACAGCAAAGCATTTGATAGCGTGATTCACCAAAGTCTTTTCCACTTCATGATCAAAATGGGTTTTCCAAGACATCTGGTTTCCCTCATAGCTTCATTATATAATGATCAAAAAGCAACAATCAGATGGAATAATCAAAACTGCAAATTTTTTAACATCACTAAAGGGGTAAGGCAAGGTTGCATCCTGTCTCCACATCTCTTCAGCATATACACTGAACATATCATGAGAGAAGCAGACATAGAAGACATGGGAGTAAATATTGGTGGTAGAAACCTGTCAAATTTACGCTACGCAGATGACACAGGATTACTGGCAGACAACATTACAGGCTCTAGGAGGATCCTGTACAGGGTAGACCGGGTTGGAAAGGCAGCTGGGCTGGACTTAAATTCAAAGAAGACAAAGGTTATGCATGTTGCAGGCAAATATAACATTAGACAGGACCAGATCATGCTAAACCAAGTCCCTCTAGAAAATGTCAAGGACTTTAGATATTTAGGTTCAGTCAAGACACACGATGGAACATGCTCAAAAGACATAAAGATGAGAATTGGAATGGCCAAGAACAGTATGGTTCAATTGAACAATATTTGGAAAGACCACAGCATAACAGCAGACCTTAAGATAAAACTCTTAAAATGTCTTGTCTGGCCAGTGATGTTATACGGCTGCGAGGCATGGACAATGAAGAAAGAGGATGAAAGACGAGTGGAAGCAGCAGAGCTGTGGTTTTACCGAAGACTGCTGAGGGTCAAATGGACGGATAGGCGCTCAAATGAAAGCATACTGAATGAGTTGGGTACTACACGCAAGCTTCTAGTACTCATACAACGGAGGAAACTGAAATATGTTGGACACGCAATCCGTAATGAGAGAACAGACTTGATGTCCACTGTCCTCCAAGGTAAAGTGGAAGGAAAGAGAAACAGAGGACGGCCACCTGCATCACTTGCTAGAAACATCACAAACATCAGTGGCAAGAAACTCCAGGAGGTGGTCAGACTTAGCCAAGATCGAGAGTGCTGGAGGCAACTTGTGAGGACATCATGTGCAGCGGCCAACACTGTTCCCGGTGACGCCGACAGTTGAGACAGGTGAGACCAATTTTTGAAGAACAAGGTCTCCCAACAGTATAAAATTTGCTACTCACAGTTCTGTAGATTTTTCATTGTTTTAAGTTGAAGTCGTCAAGTACCAATACAAACTTTTAAGTTGTAAAAAGTGCTGTGGTTGGGAATATGTGTGTGTGTGTGTAGGGGGGGGGGGGGGGGGGAATATGTGTGTGTGCCTCCGAACTTAGTGTCCAGGAAATTCAGATTTGGGGGTAGGCATCCCTGCATTAATGAAAATGTTTGTGATTGTTATATCTCTTTTTCTCTGTGTGTTGCAGGCAAATGCTGTGAATTCAGGGGCTGGTCGATCAGGATTCAGGGTGGACGGTCTGCCACCCAACAGCAGTAACACGACAGACATGGTATAATGAAGCGACCGTGTCACAGTGCCATCAGCTTAGTTAGTTCATTGATTTCAGTCCGCTGCTTGTGCCGTCTGCTTGAGACTGGCGCCGTGTTCGTAGTGTGGCCACCGCAGACAACGGTGTTGACGGTGCTGACTGGCGCGGTCGATGTGATGCTAAAACCTGGCACCGTTGTCACAGTGTGGATGCTGCAGGTGCCAGACGGGCACCAGTTTTGTAGTGTGGACTCAAGGTATGATGGGTGAATCGGTTGTAGTGGTGATGCCACTGACTGGTGATGACGCTTCAAACTGGTTTCATGTTTGAAGTGGTTATGCTGCAAATTGGAATCATCTTTGTAGTATTGACACTACAGACCGTCTACAGTGGTAATGCTTGCAAATGGGCATCGTCTTTGTAATGTTGACGCTACAGATGTCTATATGGATGATACGTCAGGCTGGCAATGTCTTTGTAGTATTGATGCATTAGACTTAATGTCTTTAGTCTCTCTGTATCAACACTCCAGACTCACTGTCTTTGTAGTATTGACGCTACAGACGGGCATTGTGTTTGTAGTATTGATGCTACAGACTTAATGTCTGTGTGGAGAGAATGCTGAAGACTGACACTGACACCATCTTTGTAGTATTGACCCTACAGATTTAATGTCTTTGTAGTATTGATGCTACAGGTTTAATATCTTTGTAGTATGAACACTACAGACTTGTCTTTGTAGATCAACACTACAGATTCATTGACTTTGTAGAGAGAATGCTAAAGACTGACACTATCTTTGTAGTGTTGATGCTACAGGCTTCCACCAGGGTTGATGTTCACAGATTGATGCCATATTTGTAGTGTTTATGCTACAGACGGCAACCTCTTTGTAGCGTGGGTGATATAGATGGGCATTGACTTTGGTACTCTTAACAGCACCGACTGGCAAAACGTTTGTCCACACTACAAATGGGCAAACGTCCACACTACAAATGGGCAAACGTCCACACTACAAATGGGCCACCTCTGTGTAATGGGGATACTGCAGATCAACACCATGTTCGCTGTTCTCAGTTGACACAAGCGGTTGTTTAACCCTTTGACTCCTGCACCCTGTCCACCGGCATCCTCCTTTGTCAACCATGCTATCAAGGCAGAAACTTAACCCTTTGACTCCCTCACCTTAACCACCAGCTTCCTGCAAAAAGCTGGTGGTTAGGGTGAGGGAGTCAAAGGGTGAAGTTTTTGCAGTTTGTGGATAGGGTGTGGGAGTCAAAAAGGGTTAAGCCCTAAAAGTATTTGGGTTTAGACATTCTCTTGGCGCCATTTGCTGACGTTATCGTAGGTCAGTATAGCTGAGGCAGTGTCATTTCCAGGATTGTGTGAGAATCAGACATTGACAGGGACGAGAGATGCGTTTGCACTAGGTGTTGAATCCCCAGTTTCGCTTCTTAGGCACTATGAAGGTTTTAGCAAAGCATGCATTGGGTTGAGAGATCACTGAAATGTTCTTTCCACCAACATCAACGCCAGAAGTCTGGGAAGAACAGCAATGTCAGGCTATAAGTGATAACAAGAGTACTGTTTGCTGACTACTGATAGTGTTAGTGAATGATTTAGGAATACGCGAGATAGGATAAACTGTGCTGTTTTGAGAGGACATTCTCCGTGTTTGCTTTGTCGTCTGTTCCGCTTTGTGTTGTCCGTTGCATGCTAGTTATAGAAAAACCAACGTCTGTGTGTGTTGTCTACTTTTCCCATTTCATGTGATAACGTCTATTTGATATTAATCTTCTTACTTTTTGTTGTTGTTGAAATAGTTGATGCTATGATATTGCGTTGGTAATATGTAAAGTACTGCAGATTTGCACAGCTTCCGCATGTGAAACTGTATGAAGGAGTTGAAATGTAAAGCAGAACTGAACAGAAATATCAAGACCAGAGTATTAATGGCCTGTATTGGAATTGCCAGAAGCATTACTCTGTCTTTAAAATACCTTTACCACTTTCTGTTGAATGACTTTAGCGCTCAGACATCATCCTCTTACATCACATCACAATTTTGTACATGTTGCACAAAATTAGATAAAAACCCTGAGACTGTTGATGCGTCCCAAAGATTGCTTTGCAAGCTCATGCAAGTTGGTTCTTAATGCTGAAATTAGTGTTTGTCTTTATTATCAACATTTTTAAATATTTTTTTTCAAGGATCATTGTACTTATGGAGATTTCCTTTGTGCTTACTATCACTTTTTTTCCTCTTTGTTCCCCTATTTTCTACACTACCTTAGTGGCCGCAGAATCTGGCACAGTTTTTACAATGCAGTTATGATGGTGACATGATGATAAGTGTGATGCTGTGGGGCTCCATTGAGGATTGAGAGTGCATGACAGGATTGTACTCTGTGCTTACTATCGTAGTGTATCCTGGCATCATCCAGGCCTGAGAGATACAGGTACCTGCAGTTTCATGATGCTGTGGGGCTCCATTGAGGATTGAGAGTGCATGACAGGATTGTACTCTATGCTTACTATCGTAGTGTATCCTGGCATCATCCAGGCCTGAGAGATACAGGTACCTGCAGTTTCATGATGCTGTGGGGTTCCATCTAGGATTGAGAGTGCATGACAGGATTGTACTCTATGCTTACTATCGTTGTATATCCTGGCATCAACCAGGCCTGAGAGATACAGGTATGTGCAGTTTCAGTTAGAAGATTTGAGCTATACCTTCAATGATGCATCCATGAAGTGGATGAGACTTGACTGTGTGGTCCCAGTCTTCCCAATGAGCCCATAGCAAGCCCAACTCTGGCTAGGAGCCTGTTAGAGTTGAAAAATCTCTCGGTGACTTTTGAAGGGACTGATGGGAATTCGAACCCACAACCTTCCAGTCGGTAGTCCATTGCGCTAACCACTACACCATGGCGACTCATATCATCAGTGTTTTCGTTTAATTCTGAAAAATGCTCAGTTTGCTTAAAAAGAAAAAGTGCATAAACCAGGGACTACTCTGTATGAAGTAGTGACTGCTTTGTATGACATGGAAAGTAATGAATGAAACTGAGGCTGAGGGGAAATGACGTCATGGTCAGGGCTGTAAAATGAACACTTGAGTGTTCACTGTCTCTCCAGATAACGATGCTGCTGTGAGATTCTGTTGCTTGAATGTGACTGCCATAAGGAAGAGAAAGCCAGAGATATGAAAAAGAAAGTATCATTGGAGAGAAAGATAAAGAAATGTGTACTCATCTTTTCCATTTTTTGTTTTCATTGGAGGGAAAAAATTACACATTTATCTTTTCCATATTTTGTTTATCTCCAGTATCCCTCTTCTAAAAGGCCAGAGAGGAGAGATTAGTATCCCTTTTCTAAAAGGTAAGAGTAGAGATTAGTATCCCTCTTCTAAAAGGTAAGAGCAGAGAGAGTATCCCTCTTCTAAAAGGTCAGAGAGTAGAGATTAGTATCCCTCTTCTAAAAGGTCAGAGAGTAGAGATTAGTATCCCTCTTCTAAAAGGCCAGAGTAGAGAGATTAGTATCCCTCTTCTAAAAGGTCAGAGAGTAGAGATTAGTATCCCTCTTCTAAAAGGCCAGAGTAGAGATTAGTATCCCTCTTCTAGAAGGTCAGAGAGTAGAGATTAGTATCCCTCTTCTAAAAGGTCAGAGTAGAGAGATTAGTATCCCTCTTCTAAAAGGTCAGAGAGTAGAGATTAGTATCCCTCTTCTAAAAGGTCAGAGTAGAGAGATAAGTATCCCTCTTCTAAAAGGCCAGAGTAGAGAGATAAGTATCCCTCTTCTAAAAGGTCAGAGTAGAGAGATTAGTATCCCTCTTCTAAAAGGTCAGAGAGTAGAGATTAGTATCCCTCTTCTAAAAGGCCAGAGAGTAGAGAGATTAGTATCCCTCTTCTAAAAGGTCAGAGTAGAGAGATTAGTATCCCTCTTCTAAAAGGTCAGAGTAGAGAGATTAGTATCCCTCTTCTAAAAGGTCAGAGTAGAGAGATTAGTATCCCTCTTCCAAAAGATCAGAGTAGAGAGATTAGTATCCCTCTTCTAAAAGGTCAGAGTAGAGAGATTAGTATCCCTCTTCTAAAAGGTCAGAGTAGAGATATTAGTATCCCTCTTCTAAAAGGCCAGAGTAGAGAGATTATCTTCAGTATCCCTCTTATAAAAGGCCAGAGTAGAGAGATTATCTTCAGTATTCCTCTTCTAAAAGGCCATAGAGTAGAGAGATTATCTTCAGTATTCCTCTTCTAAAAGGCCATAGAGTAGAGAGATTATCTTCAGTATCCCTCTTCTGAAAGGCCAGAGTAGAGAGATTATCTTCAGTATCCCTCTTCTAAAAGGCCAGAGTAGAGAGATTATCTTCAGTATCCCTCTTCTGAAAGGCCAGAGTAGAGAGATTATCTTCAGTATCCCTCTTCTGAAAGGCTGTAGAGTAGAGATTATCTTCAGTATCCCTCTTCTAATAGGCCAGAGAGTAGAGAGATTATCTTCAGTATCCCTCTTCTAAAAGGCCAGAGAGTAGAGAGATTATCTTCAGTATCCCTCTTCTAAAAGGCCAGAGTAGAGAGATTATCTTCAGTATCCCTCTTCTAATAGGCCAGAGTAGAGAGATTATCTTCAGTATCCTTCTTCTAAAAGGCCAGAGTAGAGATTATCTTCAGTATCCCTCTTCTAAAAGGCCAGAGTAGAGAGATTATCTTCAGTATCCCTCTTCTAAAAGGCCAGAGTAGAGATTATCTTCAGTATCCCTCTTCTAAAAGGCCAGAGTAGAGATCTTCAGTATCCCTCTTCTAAAAGGCCAGAGTAGAGAGATTATCTTCAGTATCCCTCTTCTAAAAGGCCAGAGAGTAGAGAGATTATCTTCAGTATCCCTCTTCTAAAAGGCCAAAGTAGAGATTATCTTCAGTATCCCTCTTCTAAAAGGCCAGAGAGTAGAGATTATCTTCAGTATCCCTCTTCTAAAATGCCAGAGTAGAGATTATCTTCAATATCCCTCTTCTAAAAGGCCAGAGAGTAGAGAGATTATCTTCAGTATCCCTCTTCTAAAAGGCCAGAGAGTGGAGAGATTATCTTCAGTATCCTTCTAAAAGGCCAGAGTAGAGAGATTATCTTCAGTATCCCTCTTCTAAAAGGCCAGAGTAGAGAGATTATCTTCAGTATCCCTCTTCTAAAAGGCCAGAGAGTAGAGAGATTATCTTCAGTGCTTCTCTAAGCTCTTGCGAAATACTAGAGTATAGAGAGGTTATCTTCAGCACCGCTCTTATAAAAAGTCAGTCATTCATTTGCGTTTTCAATGGATTTTTATCATGGAGGTTGGTGGGTTTTTTGGTGGTTTGTTTTCACTTGATGTCACATCATTACATACCACTTTAGCACTGTGAAGGTATTTTTGTAGTGGAAGCACGGCACACTATGGAGGTTGGCCAGTTTTGCAAGGCTCCATCACTGTCAGTTGGTGATTGCCTTTTGCTTTGGGCTTTGGTCATCAAAGTACATGTTGCCATAGGCTCTTAACCTTTTGACTGCTGTACTCTGTTCACCAACAGCTAAAAGTTAACCCTTTGATTCCCTCACCCTATCCACCAGCTTTCTGCAGGAAGCTGGTGGATGGGGTGAGGGAATCAAAGGGTTAAGGTTTTGCTTTGCTAGTATGGTTGACAGTGCGGGATGCTGGTGGACAGCGTGCGGGAGTGAAAGGTTAACAAAATTAGCACGTCAAGATTTCTCAATATTGGATGGCATGGCGTGTCGCACTTGGTTTTCCGACTGTTGGATGGCGTGGGATGTCATGGTAACCCCAGTGCTAATTACCAACATGTTGGAATGAGTATTAACGATTCAATGACCCCTTTTTTGTTCACCTGGAATGTTCCTATGAAATGATCACGCAGATATGTGTAACGGTATCGTCGGTTATAAAGTTATCTTTCGTTTTTCTGATAATCCAGCTGTATCTTTGTAACTGATCCTGATCACGGCAATCCTACGTACGTATCTATATTCACCAGTTGTTAGTGAACTAACTCCATCGTTTTATTACCTTTTGATTATTGTTCGTTACAGAAAAAGGAAAGGAGGAAATGTATAGTAATCAAAATAAGGGACACAACCCACCTTTTCTCCATGTCCCACCTACTCCACCCCCTTTCACCCTTGGCACACACGTTTCCCCCATTACCCCCATGAACACCTGAAGCCCCGTTTCTTACACGCTAGGTTCTTACAAGACAGGCTAGGTCTGTGTGTTTTTTTTGTTCCACCTCTTGGCAAGCATGGAAGATATTCACTAGGTTAGGTCAGATAGCATTGAGAGGATCTTTTACGGGGAGGTAGACATTGTGGTCGTGCAAGTCGATTTTTTGTTTTACGATGACTAGTATCTTCTTATGTGAAATAAGCGCCACATATAGGCTGAAACCTGTTACTACTATACGTCTTTTCCATAGCACACTTTTTTCTTGCGTCTTGCGAATTGTGCGTGAGCGTGTTAACGTGTATGACACGGGACTTTGTAATTTGGCCAATCCGTACTGATGTTGGGCAAGATTTAAGAAAAATGTTTGTTTTATTATTTCCATTGATATTAAGGTTTTGTCGTTTTTCTGTTTTGGTTTTCTTTTTGTGAAAACTGGCTTTAATCATAGATACTCTGTCATGTTTGACTGACGCAATTGGCTAGCAGCGCTCACCCCACTGCCCCATACCAGCACTGTGCTTAAACACACAGACAGATAGACAGCATGAACAGTGGTAGTATGCTGCATATACCCGGTAACCTCTGTGTCAGCACTATATTTCTAGCATTCTGTACCACAGGCTTTGTAAATTTGAATCGTTTTGTCGCTGGTTGGTTTGGTTGTTCTTGCTTCATTGTTCATTCGTGTTATGTATATCAGGCTTTAATGCATTCAGCTGTCAGTAATTATGTTTCACAGTTTATTTTTAAGAGCCTGAATGAAAATATTGTAATTATCTATATCAGAATGGACCAGTCCATCGGTGTACACTTTTTCTGGAATGATTATCCAGAACGTCATGTGCTAAGGAATCATCCACACACTGTAACGCAGACCGGAGCAAACTCTACTGAACTGTTAGGGCCGCTCTTAGTCTTCTGGATTTTTATGACACCTTAGTAAGAAAGAAGGAGAGGGGGAGAGAGAAAGAGAGAGAGAGAGAGAGAGAGAGAGAGAGAGAGAGAGAGAGAGAGAGAGAAAAAATGTGCGCTACCTACAATACGTATTCATAAAATGCTCAAAAGGTAATTTTTCATGTGTTGGGAAATGTATTTTATTGAACTTTAAACCTTTTCAGCATCTGTTTAGGAACCATGACATTCGTTTACGATCACATGCAGCTGGTTTTTCTATAAAGCGCATTGTGAGGGTAGATATGTGTGTGTGTGTTCATAGACTTCTCAGCACTTCACAAGTGGTGTATTTCTGAAGTACAGTAATGTTTACAACATGGTGAGGATTTGCATTTGAAAATAATATAGTTCGTTCAAGCTTGACTCATTTTAGGAGCCACTGTTTGAGAAATGTTATGGGGGTTTCATGAAAAGCATTTATGTTGATAGATGGTGAAAGAAAGAATGAATGAACATCACAGGGATACTAGGAAATAAGCTTATGACATATCTAGCTTGCAAATATTTGTTTTTTTTACAAATTGAACTTTGAGTTATTTGAGAACTTGCAGGTTTTTGTTTTTATAATGAGTATTGGGATTTTCGGCCATATTCATTTTTTTTTTTAACCTTGGCAGCATTGATAAGTATGATGAAATGGGGTTCTATCTCCCTTAAATGAAATGGATATGGCTTCAGATCAGCTGGAGGAAAAGAGAGAGAGAGAGAGAGAGAGAGAGAGAGAGAGAGAGAGAGAGAGAGAGAGAGAGAGTATGTGTGTATGTGCAAAGGCTCATGTGTTGTGGCCATGTGATCAGAATGTGTTTTCGACGATTTCTCCAAGCTGTGATTCCCAGGTTCAGACAAGTGAAGAATATTGAATACATATGGTTGAATGGAACAAAGATAGTTTGGGGCCAAGTATTCAGAAGAAAAAAAAAAGGGAAATTTCGAAGCTGTTGGAGCATAATGTTCACTGAATTAGTGGCTCTTGTCTTATCCTAACTTGTGCAAGTTTGGAATGTGAACAGCCAGCTTTTTAGTCACAATCATGCACAGTGTTGAATAAATGTAACCTGTATGGTTACAGTTCAACACAAAGAACTGAAAGAGATGGAGATTTTTTTTTCTCCAGAACTCAGAACAGATTCTTTTGTCATGGGAACCTGAAATAGGGCGACAAGACACAAACCATTTGAACATTTACAGATTCATGTTTCATGTTATCGTCATCATTTTCAGTGGAAACTTAAATATATGAGGGACTGAGAATTTTTCAGTTTTACCAAATGCAGGGCAGTCATAGGCATATTCCGCAGGGCAAAGGATCTTACGGTGCAAAGGATCTTACGCGAGTCATTTGGATTGGGAAAATGGATTCAGAACAATCGATTGTTGAAGGGAGATGGAGATTACTAGTGTGGCTTGACTGTCGTATGTGAACATACCTGGTATGTTATTGTATTGGTCAGTGCTGGCGAGAGGTTGTTACACATTTTGTTGCTTTGTTCACAAGGGTACGCAAAACGTGGTCCGTTTTAGTCCACTGGTATTTCACTCTGTATTTAGCTTTAGCAACCTGTTTTACCTGCACTAGTCCTCTTTACTTACGCAAGTGACATTTGTACTCTTCAGTTACTGCCTCGTACGAAATATATTTGTATATATTTTGATAGGTATTGACCATGTACATTGATAACCTTCTCGCTTGCTTATTGTACAGAGTAATCTTGTAGTCCCCGAATGTATGGTGTTTACAATATTGAATTGTATTCTTGAGTGCGTAAAGTGTAACAATTGTACAGAGATTTGCGAGAAAAAAGTTTCTGTATGTTCGATGTACATATTTTGTGCTGGTGTATACTAATTTACTTACGGAGAAGAAAAATGGCACCAATTTTTGTTACCGGTAATTTTTTATACTTTTTTGGTGTGTGTGTGCTTTTGTCGCCTCCCTCCCTCCCCCCCCCCCCTGTCTGTTTTATTCTTTCTTTTTCGTGTAATATCCTCTTTTTAATCTGTCAAACTGCATTAATATGAATGTCACGTGCTTGTGTGTATGTCTGTGTGTTGTACCATGCGCGTTTGTAATACTGAACTAACATGTCATTCACAGAATACAGCAAAACGCCATTGGCTGTTTTAGGGAGTTTTGACTCTGAAGCCATGGTATTGCTATTTTCGAGTTAAACTAGCAGGAATGCAAGGACAGTTTCATCATTTTTAGGACAACTTTCTTTGATTCATTCAGATTTTTGTCTTCGGCAGTTACAGCTATTATATGGCCCTTATTTCTCAGTGGGGTTATAAGGTATTGCCCTTAGTGGGGTTATAAGGTATTGCCCTTAGTGGGGTTATAAGGTATTGCCCTTAGTGGGGTTATAAGGTATTGCCCTTAGTTGTCAGTGGGGCTATATGGTATGGCCCTTATTGTCAGTGGGGCTATATGGTATGGTCCTTAGTTGTCAGTGGGGCTATATGGTATGGTCCTTAGTTGTCAGTGGGGCTATATGGTATGGCCCTTATTGTCAGTGGGGCTATATGGTATGGTCCTTAGTTGTCAGTGGGGCTATATGGTATGACCCTTTGTTGTCAGTGGGGCTATATGGTATGACCCTTTGTTGTCAGTGGGGTTATATGGTATGACACTTATTGTCAGTGGGGTTATATGGTATGGCCCTTTGTTGTCAGTGGGGTTACATGGTATGACCCTTAGTTGTCAGTGGGGTTATATGGTATGACACTTATTGTCAGTGGGGTTATATGGTATGACACTTATTGTCAGTGGGGTTATATGGTATGACCCTTTGTTGTCAGTGGGGTTATATGGTATGACACTTATTGTCAGTGGGGTTATATGGTATGACCCTTAGTTGTCTGTGGGGTTATATGGTATGACACTTATTGTCTGTGGGGCTATATGGTATGACCCTTTGTTGTCAGTGGGGTTATATGGTATGACACTTATTGTCTGTGGGGTTATATGGTATGACCCTTTGTTGTCAGTGGGGTTATATGGTATGACACTTATTGTCTGTGGGGTTATATGGTATGACCCTTTGTTGTCAGTGGGGTTATATGGTATGACACTTATTGTCAGTGGGGTTATATGGTATGACACTTATTGTCAGTGGGGTTATATGGTATGACACTTATTGTCAGTGGGGCTATATGGTATGACCCTTTGTTGTCAGTGGGGTTATATGGTATGACCCTTTGTTGTCAGTGGGGATATATGGTATGACACTTATTGTCAGTGGGGTTATATGGTATGACACTTATTGTCAGTGGGGCTATATGGTATGACCCTTATTGTCAGTGGGGTTATATGGTATGACACTTATTGTCAGTGGGGTTATATGGTATGACACTTATTGTCAGTGGGGTTATATGGTATGACACTTATTGTCAATGGGGTTATATGGTATGACACTTATTGTCAGTGGGGTTATATGGTATAACACTTATTGTCAGTGGGGTTATATGGTATGACACTTATTGTCAGTGGGGTTATATGGTATGACCCTTTGTTGTCAGTGGGGTTATATGGTATGACACTTATTGTCAGTGGGGTTATATGGTATGACCCTTAGTTGTCAGTGGGGTTATATGGTATGACACTTATTGTCTGTGGGGCTATATGGTATGACCCTTTGTTGTCAGTGGGGTTATATGGTATGACACTTATTGTCAGTGGGTTATATGGTATGACACTTATTGTCAGTGGGGTTATATGGTATGACACTTATTGTCAGTGGGGTTATATGGTATGACACTTATTGTCAGTGGGGTTATATGGTATGACCCTTTGTTGTCAGTGGGGTTATATGGTATGACCCTTAGTTTCAGTGGGTTATATGGTATGACCCTTTGTTGTCAGTGGGGTTATATGGTATGACACTTATTGTCAGTGGGGTTATATGGTATGACACTTATTGTCAGTGGGGTTATATGGTATGACACTTATTGTCTGTGGGGTTATATGGTATGACCCTTTGTTGTCAGTGGGGTTATATGGTATGACCCTTTGTTGTCTGTGGGGTTATATGGTATGACCCTTTGTTGTCTGTGGGGTTATATGGTATGACCCTTTGTTGTCAG
Source organism: Monoplex corrugatus (assembly GCA_030674185.1). NCBI lineage: Eukaryota > Metazoa > Mollusca > Gastropoda > Littorinimorpha > Ranellidae > Monoplex > Monoplex corrugatus. Next base: position 68,025,027 of record JAPXFY010000022.1, read on the forward strand.
TGGGGTTATATGGTATGACCCTTAGTTGTCAGTGGGATTATATGGTATGACCCTTAGTTGTCAGTGGGATTATATGGTATGACCCTTATTGTCAGTGGGGTTATATGGTATGACCCTTAGTTGTCAGTGGGATTATATGGTATGACCCTTAGTTGTCAGTGGGTTATATGGTATGACACTTATTGTCAGTGGGGTTATATGGTATGACACTTATTGTCAGTGGGGTTATATGGTATGACACTTATTGTCAGTGGGGCTATATGGTATGACCCTTAGTTGTCAGTGGGGCTATATGGTATGACACTTATTGTCAGTGGGGCTATATGGTATGACCCTTTGTTGTCAGTGGGGTTATATGGTATGACCCTTTGTTGTCAGTGGGGTTATATGGTATGACACTTATTGTCAGTGGGGTTATATGGTATGACCCTTAGTTGTCAGTGGGGTTATATGGTATGACACTTATTGTCAGTGGGGCTATATGGTATGACCCTTTGTTGTCAGTGGGGTTATATGGTATGACCCTTTGTTGTCAGTGGGGTTATATGGTATGACACTTATTGTCAGTGGGCTATATGGTATGACCCTTTGTTGTCAGTGGGGTTATATGGTATGACCCTTGGTTGTCAGTGGGGCTATATGGTATGACCCTTTGTTGTCAGTGGGGCTATATGGTATGACCCTTGGTTGTCAGTGGGGCTATATGGTATGACCCTTTGTTGTCAGTGGGGCTATATGGTATGACCCTTTGTTGTCAGTGGGGCTATATGGTATGACTCTTTGTTGTCAATGGGGTTATATGGTATAGCCCTTATTGTCAGTGGGGCTATATGGTATGACCCTTTGTTGTCAGTGGGGCTATATGGTATGGTCCTTAGTTGTCAATGGGGCTATATGGCATGACCCTTCCTGCAGGAAGCTGGTGGATAGGGTGAGGGTGTGAAAAGGGTTAAGTTTTTGTTTTGCTGTCATGGCTGACTATTCAGGATGCTGATGGATAGGTTGAGGGAGTCAAAGGGTTAATGGTTTTATTGGAATTTATCAGCCCCTGGGTGAATGTTATGATTGTGTGTTCTAATGATCTTAACAGTTCGTTTGTATTACTGTTGTAACGTATATCATAGGTTATATATTTTTCATGAATTCTTCACTTAGGTATGTTTGGGAATAACCTGTGTTGGAGGTATCTCTTTTATTGGAATAAGTTAAGTTCATAATTGTAGATTTTATTGGAATTAATTAAGCTTGGAATTGATTAATCTTATGGTGAAATTTTATAATTGGGTGTTTGTATGGTTGTGTCTGTCTCAGTATTTCATCGTTTATCATAATATCAGACGCTATATTTCTGTTGTCCTGATAAAACGGTTTATCATAATATCAGACGCTATATTTCTGTTGTCCTGATAAAACGGTTTATCATAATATCAGACGCTATATTTCTGTTGTCCTGATAAAACGGTTTATCATAATATCAGACGCTATATTTCTGTTGTCCTGATAAAACGGTTTATCATAATATCAGACGCTATATTTCTGTTGTCCTGATAAAACGGTTTATCATAATATCAGACGCTATATTTCTGTTGTCCTGATAAAACGGTTTATCATAATATCAGACGCTATATTTCTGTTGTCCTGATAAAACGGTTTATCATAATATCAGACGCTATATTTCTGTTGTCCTGATAAAACGGTTTATCATAATATCAGACGCTATATTTCTGTTGTCCTGATAAAACGGTTTATCATAATATCAGACGCTATATATTTCTGTTGCCCTGATAAAATGGGGAATAGTTCTGATTGACCTGAAATGTATGGATAGAGTGAAATTTGAAATGAAATGAAGTTCGAAATGAAATGAAATGGAAGTTGAAATTTATTTCGAAATGAAAAATTGAAATGAAACAAACGAAATGAATTGAAAGTCATGAAATTTGAATGGAAATTTAATTTGAAATGAAAAATTGAAATGAAACAAATGAAATGAATTGAAAGTCATGAAATTTGAATTGAAATGACACTTGAGTTTTAGTGGTATGGATATAATGATGATAATAATGGTGATAATAATAACAACAATAATAATAATGATAAATTATTCTTATATTGTGCTGTTCTCCAAATTTGTTTGGACTCAATGTGCATTACCAGACGCAGCAGCGTGTGATATGGACAGAATCACTATCACATACATACACAGACATATACATCAGAATATACATCAATAAACAACCACAAATGAAAATACGCTAACACTAGTAACAGTGTCTAATTACACATAGATTTTGAAAGTCTACTAACAGTTTCTAATTACATATAGATATTAGCATGTAGGCTAGCTTACATACGTGTTGTTGCTAATCTACGTGCATTATGTCAGTGTGTGCATGTGCGTGTGAACAGTCTGCAAGTTCATGGAAACTTGGCACAGAACCTCTGCTCATCTCCCTGTTTGTAGAACAAAAGTATTTTTGTGTGTGTGTTTATACAGCATTGTGCATGTACCCACCCTGGGATGGGGCCAAAGAAAGGGGATTGTGAGGGTTGTCGTGACCAAGAACCGTAGGTGCGTAATGCGGTGTGCAGCAGATAGGTCCAATGTTATTTTTGTATTGATGGTAAGAAGACTTCAGGGAATTTGTGTTTAGCTTTTTAAAAATTTTGTTCAGTGTTTTGTTTATTACATGTTTTGAAAAGAGAGAATTTTTGATGGAAAGATTTGCCTAACATAATCTGAGTCAGAGTGACTGCCGGTTTCAGTTTCTCAGGATGACATCTCCGCGCTCGGAATGAATTCCATATGCACCGACGCCACTGAAGCCATGTGATGGAGAAGATCCAAACTGATGATGGCACATGCCTTATGTCTGCACATAAACCCATGAGCTGGCCAGGTCCTGAAGTTCTACCTAGCGCATGGGAGTGACCGACAGCGTTCAGGCAGATGCCAGAAACACATTAAAAATAGAATGGGAACATGTATGTTTTATTTTAGGAAACCAAGACAGATGATGGGAATGTTTATTTAAATTAATCAAGAAAAACAAGACAGGTGCAGATTTTCAGCTAACTGGCCTTTTGTTGATTGAAGACAGGAGACAGGAGACAAACAAATTGACCACATTCAGGATGAAAACAACAGATCAGCTAACTTCTGTGATGTTTTGTTAAGTTGGCCTGTAAGTTCATGCCTGTCTTGCTTCCATTAACCCTTTGACTCCCGCACCCTGTTCACCAGAATCCTGCATGGTCAACAGCAAAAACTTAACCCTTTGACTCTCACCGTATCCACCAGCTTCTTGCAGAAAGCAGGTGGATACGGTGAGGGAGTCAAAGGGTTAAGTTTTTGCAATGGTGGATAGGGTGTGGGAGTCAAAGGGTTAAACGAGTAAGCTTTCTCATTCCTTTTTCATGAGTTTCTGGTTTCTACTTGCCTAACATATAAAGGGGAAAAAAAAAAGATTTGTGTGCATTGCTTCAAATTAAAAAAAAAAAATGGCTGGGTAAGTGAAGCCTAAACATGGATTTAGGAAGAAATATTTCCTTACATCTTTTAGAAAAAAATGAGAGCATTTTATTTTTGATGTAATTATTTAGAGCAGTTTATATCTTGTGGTGCTGATGTTAGTAAAATATGGTGTTGATCATTTAGATTTTTTTCCACATGTTCCAGTAATACAAAGGATATGACAGGTTGTGTTTTTATTGATTTGAAGTCAAAAAAAAAAAAAAGCCAGCAGTTTTAATTGAGCGGTTTGTGACAGTATTTTGTTGTTCAGTTGGAATACTAACCCTTTAATTCTTGTACCTTATCCACCAACCGCAAAAACCTGACCCTTTGACTCCCTCACCCTATCCAACAACTTCCTGTAGGAAAATGGAGGACAGGGTGAGGTCGTCAAATGGTTAAGTTTTTGCTTTGCTAGTATGGTTGAAAATGCGGGATGCTGGTGGAGAGGGTGCAGGAGTCAAAGGGTTAAAACAGCCCAGGGTAAGTTGTACGTCTCAGTTGCTCCGGAGAATTGTGTTGAGTGTGTGTTACTGAAAGTGTGTTAGAGTTGTTTTATTTGTAGTATTGTTGACCTCCTGTAAAGCAATTTTGGCCAGTTTTTGTTGTGAAATTGTTTTTACATGCATTTTTATATTTTGCAATTTTTGTTGTGTTAATGTTTATTACTTAACAAATGTGTGCATTTTGAATGTGTAGGTTTTCATCGTTTTCTCTTCCTTAAAAAAAAAAAAAGTTGAGTTTTTGTTCTGTCCCTGGCTCAGCCTTTCTTTTGTTTTCTTGCATTTGAAAGCTATTTACTTTCTTTTTGTGTTTCATTACATTTGTGCAGCAGGTACCTCTGTTGTCTTTTCACTCAAGTAAATTGTAATAATTTTCTGTGTCAACATATACTTAACTTACCTGTGTCTATTTAAAGACGTCGGTTTGAGTGTGTAAGTGTATGTTTTATTTCCTCCCGACATGATGTTCATAAAATGTACATTTCCATCTCCCATGAACGTTTGGTGACTTGTGACCGACTATAACTTGTACATATTTCTTTATGCTAAATGTGCCTCTCCCTCTCTGTATATTTCAATTTTTCTCCGGAAAGGCCTACCCTTCTTCATTGTTCAGGATGGGTTTGCCAACATTTTGAGGAAAAAAAAAAAAAAGACCTGAATTTTGTGAAAAAAAACAAAAAACTTATGTCTCACTTTGTTCCTTATTCACCCCCCCCCCCCCTCCTCCTCCGTTTTTGATTTTTTTTTTCATCTGCTTTACGGCGTGTGTACAGGATCCTGTGTAAATATCCATGTTATTTCGGTCTATGTGTATTGAGCATGTATGTGTGAGGTAAACACAAGGTGATGTACAAAATTATGAATAATTATGTACTTATTTGTCGATGTGAAGCCAGAATTATTTTACTCGCATGTAGGAGCCACTTTGGAAACAGTTCCATTCTCCCTCCCCCCCCCCCCCCCCCTTTCCATCTTTTTGTGTGTGTGAATTCTGGCCTTGTTCCCCTTCGCCACACACACATATATATATATATTCATGTTTTGTGTTCAGGTAAAATTAATGTTAACGTATTACAAGTGAAATGGAGCATTTTTTGTGTGTCTTTGAGTGAGGAAAGTGTAATGCTGGTATCAGTTCTGTGAAGGTAAAAGCAGAATTTGTGGTGTTACTAAAAAATTTTTTTTTTCTTTTGCTGAAAACTGGCGATTTTGAAAAACTGGCCTGAGTAGCTTGACATTTGATGTGAAATGTTTGCTTGCTCACTCACCTCCATTTTGACACACGCACACAACACTCACCCATGAACAAACAATTATCACACATCATTAAAAAAGAGTCAGCATGTGTGTCTGTGTAAAGAGAAGTATACAGATTTGTACTGCCGTTTCCAAAAACTGATCAGAGCCTGTTTTGAGACAGGTTTATACCCTAATATGGCTTTACGCAGTCAGCTGGGCTTTAATATTTTGACTACCACACCCTATCCATCAACTGTAAAAACTTGGCCCTTTGACTCCCTCAACCTATCCATCAGCTTCCTACAGGAAGCTGGTGGATAGATTTAGGGAATCAAAGGGTTAAATTTTTGCTTTTTTAGCATGGTTGACAATGCAGGATGCTGATGGACAGGTGTGGGAGTCAGAGGGTTAAATTAAAGAAAAATAACATTAACAGTTCTTAGTCTGAAATCTCCAATAAATTGTCTTGGCATTTGATACATCTTGATTCTTATTCTCCTTTTGTTTACCTTCACAGATTAAGAAAAAAATGTCCTTGTTAAAAAAAAAAAAAAAAAGAAGAATCAGGTGTTCTTATGTTGGTATGCTTATGTTATGCTTACAGCAGTCTCTGGTGTATACTGTTTTCATACATTGAAGTCAGCAATTCGCGTGTTTTGGGAGGAATTGTGTATGTTTTGAAACATGTTATGTCCCCAATACGGCTCTATGCAGTCAACTGGGCTTTAAACAAAATGAAACAGTTGCTGTCAAAAATATTAAGCAGTTGATTGAAAAATGAAAGAACCAATGTCTAATGATTATTATGATAATGACCATTACAAGGCACGTAAACTTGATGCTTAAATCAAATCCAGGTGGAACGATTATGTCACAGAATGAACATAACAGAAAGGACATCAGTTGAGCGATTGTATTATAATTCAGGACATAAGAACACCTGTGAAGGACATCCATTGAGCAATTTATTATAAAAAAGGGCATAAGAACATGTGTGAAGAACATCAGTTGAGAGATTGTATTTTTTTAAGGACATAGGAACATCGTTTAATGTGAGTTCAAGGTTTGAGCATACAGTCTTGTGAGAAGCTCCGAAAGTGGACGCTTGTCTAGGGGGAATAAATGCTTTGTGTCTGTGTACATAAACGCGAATGCTGTGAAAGGCATTTTGATGACCCACCCCACCCCTCCCACTTTACACTTATGTCGACTTCAGCTGAGATGAATTACAAGTTGTATTTATGTCGTCAGCTTTCATTGTATAAAAAAAAATTATGAAAAAAAAAAAAGCAAAAAAAAAAGCGAATTAACACTTGTTCTGTTTCTCCTACGGGTTTTTTTCTGTTTTGAGTTTGTCATGTGCTTTAAATGGGTTTTTGTGTGATATCATAATTGATAGTCATAATCATGTCTGCTTGTTAAAAAAAAAAAAAGTGTTACGATATTTCTTGTTACGTATTCAGTGTCAGTGATATTTTATATCTTATCGTACTCTCAATACACAGAATGTAACAAAAGTATAAACAAACAAGTGTATAGCATACAATTAAACTGTTTTGTTTACAGGGCCTATATGGATGTATTGATTTTTTTTTCTCTTTTTTTCGAAATGGGGACATGATCAGCATTGCCGTTTAACATAAAAAGTAAAGAACAGCTTGCTTGTTTATTATGATGATGTATTGTGAGAAGTGCGGTAGAGAATAATTATAAATTGCTTTCCTTTTTTAACCATTGGACTCCCGCACCCAGTCCACCGGCATCCTGCATTGCCAACCATGCTAGCAAAGCAAAAACTTAACCCTTTGACTCCCTCACCCTATCCACCAGCTTCCTGCTTGAGATAGGGCGAGAGAGTCGAAAGTTTTTGCAGGAAGCTGGTGGATAGGGTGAGGGAGTCAAAGGGTTAAGTTTTTGCTGTTAGTGGATAGGGTGTGGGAATCAAAGGGTTAAAAAGTCCTTATCCAGCATCACCTTTCAATACAGATTAGTTTCCGGGTTTTTATTTTCAGGGGTTGTAGAGATATTGTTTATATTTTGTGAGATACTGTTTTCTTATGTAATGGTTATAGCCCCCTTATGGCTCTGTGCAGTCGGCTGGACCTTAAACGACAACAATAATGATAATGACGATAATAATAATAAAAGATGGTGCCAAAGTACATGTAAATGAAAGAAATTATATACCTTTCTGTTTTTTGATACTCGTTTACTGCTCACTGTGCTGTTGACATATAAGGCGACATTAAAGACCCACAGTTGTTGAATGTTCAGGGCCAGTGGCCATACAGTATCCCAGGTAAGGCTGGTACCCCAGGTATACATTTTTTGTATCCAGAATTTGTCAAGTGTTGTGGAACCTCAAAACATTGCCAGCACATAGGGTTTACATACAAGCTTAGGTTTTAAGAATATGAGGCATTGCAGCATTTGCCACGATTGTTTTTAGTCTTCCATTACATGGCAGTCATGATGTAGTTTATGTGGAATTGTCTGAGATCGCAAACACCACTGTCTTGATCTCGAGAAAACGGGAACTGAAATGAGGTAATTTGACCCTTTGTAGTGAATGCTGCTTACAAAAATAGTTCTCTGGACTGGCAGAATCAGTTGGAAGCAGAAACGGGGAAGCTGATTAAAAATAAAATTGGTTTCGCCGCTCCTGTTACAAGTTTTTTCAAACCAAGTTGTCTAGAATGGAAAACTTCAATGGAATAGAAAGGGGATAGGGAAAGGGAGGAGGATCCGAGAACCGGTATTTAATTTTGTGGTATGCATGTTGTAGCAATCTGCATTACCAAGTATGTAGGCTATTCTAAATCAGAGTATTCTAATTGTGGATTCTATTTTTAGATGTAAATTATCATTGAGTTGGGAAACAAACAGAAAATACACAATGTGAAAATATTTGTTGCATTCTGCATTACTGTTGATAGTAAGATGAAGTCTAGAGCAGTTGAAAAGATATAATTTTTACGCATGCTGTCAACCCAGTAATTTCCGTAGTGCGACTGTCTAGTGTGTGTTTATCAGAAACATTATTGCTTAAGAATGTGCGGCGTATTGACGGCAAAGTGTGTGTGGTACACATGTTGTGCTATGGACAGAAGTGGCGTCACAGAGCGGTGTCAAAGGAGACAGATTGTACAGTATATTGTACGATTTAGACTATATTGTATGAATGCATGGGCATGTAACGTGGATGATGTAAAACAGTCTTTATGTCACAACATGTGTTAAATGTGTGCATGCATCCTTGTGCGCGCACACACACATTCAGGTGGCAGAAGTTCAGGCGAGGTGGGGTGGATGGAGGGTGGGGCGGAGGAAAGACATTGGTTCAGGAAGGTAAAAGGAATAGAATTTATTGGGATTTTTGTCTGAACAGAGAGGTGGGGGGGGGGGGAGGGAGAGCTAACAATCGTCTTCCCCTCCCATAGGAAATGTTTGATGAACAACATTACTTCTTGCTCACGGTTAGATTTCTTGCACGAGTCTTGTTTTAGTTTATTTGTCTTTTGTTAAAGTGAGGACGTGTGCGTGAGTTAGACTGTGAACTTACCTGTGTTCCTGATGCTTACCTGTGTTCTTGATGCATTAAACGTGACCGCTCTGCCCCAGTTTGTCCGAACTGTGAGTGGGGGCGGGGGTGGGGGGATGATGAAACATTCTTCTATCCTTTGATTCTGACGTTTTGATTTGGCATTGACAAGATCTGAAATATTCTAGCTGTCGACTTGTTTTTCTTTGTCTTTTTACCATTAATTTTGCTTGTATGGACCAACATTTTAAATGTGATTTTCACCAAGGGCAGTTCCGTTGTGGGGTTTTCTATATATGCACAAAGCACAGTCATTATATGCAGTATTCTGGGTCCTATTTTGATTTTGTTGTGTGTCAGTCCAAATATGTGTCGTTATTCCTTTTGTTTAATTGTTTGTTTTGGTTGTTCATTCGTTTGTGTTTTGTTCACTGGAGGTAAAACTGTAAGGTGCGGGGCAAGGAATGGAAAAAAAATTCTCACACTTTGCTCTTTTTAATGCGTAACTTGACCCGTGAACCTCTAGGTTTCTGGTTTTTAACCCTTTGACTCCCGCACCCTATCCACCAGCTTCTTGCAGAAAGATAGTGGATAGAATGAGGGAGTCAAAAGCATTAAGTTTTTGCAGTTGGTGGATAGGGCGTTGGAGTCAAAGCGTTAACAATAATAGTTGTAAGGCGCAAGAAGTGCATGTCAAAGCATGCTCGTTGTTAACAATAATAGTTGTAAGGCGCAAGAAGTGCTTGTCAAAGCATGCTCGTTGTTAACAATAATAGTTGTAAGGCGCAAGAAGTGCATGTCAAAGCATGCTCGTTGTTAACAATAATAGTTGTAAGGCACAAGAAGTGCATGTCAAAGCATGCTCGTTGTTAACAATAATAGTTGTAAGGCGCAAGAAGTGCTTGTCAAAGCATGCTCGTTGTTAACAATAATAGTTGTAAAGCGCAAGAAGTGCATGTCAAAGCATGCTCGTTGTTAACAATAATAGTTGTAAGGCGCAAGAAGTGCTTGTCAAAGCATGCTCGTTGTGCTTTACGTGGCAACAAGAACAAAACATTCGGTGATACAGCCTAGTTTTCTTCAGTATTCGTAGGATTAGAAAATTGATTATGTGGATGTAAAGAATCTTTACAGTTGTGGATTTCAATTGATAACGGCAGGGAAAACTACGAAGAGGTGAGAATAGTAAAGGTAGTTCTTTGGTGTTGTTGAACAGTGTGTGCACTGTGGTCAGTATGGTGCACTGCTGTTACCGAATGGAGAAAACGTCTGGTATATCTGAAGAATGCTGTAGAATGGAATAAAATCACGTTGGCTGTTACCGATGGAGAAAACGTCTGATATATCTGAAGAATGTTGTGGAATGGAATAACAATCATGTTGGCTGTTACTGAATGGAGAAAACGTCTGGTATATCTGAAGAATGCTGTGGCATGGAATAACAATCACGTACTTTGTACGAGTGAAAGAGAAATCACATTCTCTGCAAGAGACCTGTTGAATTTGAATATGAAATGAAAGGAGCAGATGTACATAGAATACCCCTTTCGCTCCCTAACCCTAATCATCAGCTTTGTGCAGGAATCTGGTAGACAGGATGAGGGAATGGAGGAGTTGGATGTAAATCAGTAGATAAAACAGCAAAGAGTGGGTGTGATGAATTCCATGAAGACTTTTTTGGCCATTCGTTATTCATGCTTGTGTGTTAACCCTTGGACTCCCCGCACCCTGTCCCCACCAACTGCAAAAACTTAACCCTTTTATTCCCTCACCCTATCCACCTGCGTCACGCTGGAAGGTGGTGGACAGGGTGAGAGAATCAAAGGGTTAAGTTTTTGTTTTGCTGGCATAGTTTGTCAATGCAGGATGCTGGTGGATAGGGTACGGGAGTCAAGGGATTAATGGCTCCCTGGCAAGCCTGTGTAGCTGCTGAGTGGGACATTGAGTTTTGTCTGCGCGTTTAATTCAGAGACTTGTGAGGCCTGGGGTGATGGTGATCATCAACTTATTCTCGATTCAGTATTGTGAGCTACTTGTGTATGTTGCTGGTTGTTTGTGTGTGTGTGTGTGTGGCGTGCGTGCGTGCGTGCGTGCGTGCGTGCGTGTGTGTGTGTGTGTGTGTGTGTGTGTGTGTGTGTGTGTGTGTGTGTGGTCCTGTTTCTTGTGATCAACCAGTGGGTGTTGTTCGTGCTATATACACTGACTGCGTTCATCTTTTCCATACTGTTGATAACTTTACCGTGTGCTGTACTCATTTCTGTCGGTCTGTTGTCTTCTTTTCTCTTCAGAGTTAACGTTCTTGCACTGCATTCGTTTGTGTTGATTGGTAAGTTTTTTTGTTTTTTTGGGGGGGGGTGGTCAGAATTGAATAGGAAATGTGACTAAAAAAAAAGTGTTTGAAATATTTCTGTGTGTTATTATTTATTAATCCGCACAAGGGTTTTTTGTTAAAGTGTCTTTCCAGTGACTGGCGTTATTGGTATTAATTGGTCTCGTGTATGAAATCTCGCTCCCTGTAACTAGTGAAAGAAAATTGGCGTGTTCTTCCTTTCTAACCCACATCAAAGTATGTATTCAGTGTTTTTTTTTTTATACTGTACATTGTATTCTGTTAATGTAGTTGTGTAATCCTTTGCCTCCCGCACGCTATCCATCAACCGCAAAAACTTGACCTTAAGGTTAAGGTTTTGCTTTTTGCTAGCATGGCTAAAAACGCAGGATGCTGGTGGGCAGGGTGCGGGAGTCAAAGGGTTAATTGAGAATGTGGTTTAAAACTTGCATGCTGTAGTCATGGAATAAAAAAATGAAAAGTTGTCAGTGAAATAGGTTCTGACATTTGAATAGAATGGATATACAGGATTAATTAATGGCGAAGACAAAGTTTTTTTGAAATATCCTTTTGTTAGCATGAAAATGGTTGACATAACAGGATTAATTAATGGTGAAGACAAAGTTTTTTGAAATATCCTTTTGTTAGCATGAAAGTGGTTGACATAAAATACGTTTTCTGCAAGGCCGAATAAAAATAATAGAAAAAAAAAAAAGACTGACATCAATGTGGATGTGAAAATCTAACAGCAAAGTTGACAGCTTTGTGCCATCACAAAACGCCGCCTCACAATGCTCCCATCATGTACAGCAAGTAGGCTACTTCTCCCCTGCATCTTGAGAAGCCATCCACTTCATGTGATGATGAAAATACTGCCGTGCACACGATGGGCAGGTAGCACTCTTCCAACCGCCATCCTCTTAGACTGACTCAACCATATGATCTCCAAGGCTTTTCCTCATCCCTATCCTAGCAAAAAATCTCTGGCCAGATAAGGACACTCAAGAGATCTTGTGACCAGTGTTCCCCACTGATATCAAGGAGGATCTGTCTGTGATCAGGTGTTCCCCTACTCTCGTGTCCGCTGCTTCTATCATCCCACGGTCTCATTCCCATCACATTCCTCACAAAAAAACAAAAACAAAAAACAAAACAAACCAAAAAACCCCAAGCACTTCTTGTCATATTGTATTTATTTGTCTTTAGACTAACAAGGGTCTCTGTGTATCTGAGGTAGAATTTTGCTTTTCTGAAAGTGTTCATTAACCTCTCTTAACCCTTTGAACCCGGTTGGCCGATGCAGCGGCCAGCGCGATTAATACCTCTGTACCTGGCAGGCCGCTGGAGCGGCCTGACATGATTGGTTGACCTGGCCTGGTATAGTGCTGGCGTGTGGTATGCGACCTACCGGCACCTACTCTCCTCTGCCATGTCCTGTTTATATTACCGAATTCCAGACTTTCTTCCTGGCAAATTTTTAAGCATTAAAAGGATTTATTCTGAGACACCGATTTTTGCTAGAATTTCTCTAAAAATACTCAGGGTTGAGGGTATCAGAGGTCTAGAAATACTTAGGGCTGAAAGGGTTAAGTACATTGTAGATATTTACAGTAATGGCTGTGTGACAGTCTCCTCTTCTTCACAGTCTTCTGTTACAGTAGCAGGCCGAAGTTCCAGTCCGTCATGCCATTGGAGTGTAATGGTTGTTTAGCGTTATTTTTCTTTCTTGGTCTTCGGTCGTGTTGATGTGTGATTGTGGAAGAAAAATCAGACGCCTGTTTCTTGGTCTTCGGTCATGTTGATGTGTGATTGTGGAAGAAAAATCAGACGCCTGTTTCTTGGTCTTCGGTCGTGTTGATGTGTGATTGTGGAAGAAAAATCAGACGCCTGTTTCTTGGTCTTCGGTCGTGTTGATGTGTGATTGTGGAAGAAAAATCAGACGCCTGTTTCTTGGTCTTCGGTCGTGTTGATGTGTGATTGTGGAAGAAAAATCAGATGCCTGTTTCTTGGTCTTCGGTCGTGTTGATGTGTGATTGTGGAAGAAAAATCAGACGCCTGTTTCTTGGTCTTCGGTCGTGTTGATGTGTGATTGTGGAAGAAAAATCAGATGCCTGTTTCTTTGTCTTCGGTCGTGTTGATGTGTGATTGTGGAAGAAAAATCAGACGCCTGTTTCTTGGTCTTCGGTCGTGTTGATGTGTGATTGTGGAAGAAAAATCAGACGCCTGGTTGTTTGTGAGCCAAAAGATGGACAGTTTCCACGTTCAAAACGCTGCTCCCCTATTAATCCAAAGACAAATACTTGATGACGAGAAGTGCCTTTGTCGGTGGTTTTTTATGTTAGGTATGTGATGGGAATCAGACCATTTGATGGCAGGAGCACTGAACACCAGAGTATGAGAACACTTGAACACTGATGATCCTTGTTATTAGTGGGAAACATTGCAGACAAAGGCCTACTGGTCACACGATATTCTAGCAAAGTATAAAAAAACTGGCCAGTCAGAATGGCACTGGTCATACGATATTTTAGCGAAATATCACAAACACTGGCCAGATAGAATGGTACTGGTCATACGATATTTTAGCAAAATACCCAAAAGCCAGACAGAATGGTACTGGTCATACGATATTTTAGCAAAATACCCAAAAGCCAGACAGAATGGTACTGGTCATACGATATTTTAGCAAAATACCCAAAAGCCAGACAGAATGTTATTGGTCATACAATATTTTAGCAAAATACCCAAAAGCCAGACAGAATGGTACTGGTCATGCGGTATTTTAGCAAAGTATGTAAAATCTGGCCACTCAGAATGGTACTGGTCATACGGTATTTTAGCAAAGTATGTAAAAACTGGCCACTCAGAATGGTACTGGTCATACGGTATTTTAGCAAAGTATATAAAAACTGGCCACTCAGAATGGTACTGGTCATACGGTATTTTAGCAAAGTATGTAAAATCTGGCCACTCAGAATGGTACTGGTCATACGGTATTTTAGCAAAGTATGTAAAAACTGGCCACTCAGAATGGTACTGGTCATACGTATTTTAGCAAAGTATATAAAACTGGCCACTCAGAATGGTACTGGTCATATGATCACTTGGCACTGGTCATATGATCACTTGGCACTGGTCATATGATCACTTGGCACTGGTCATATGATCACTTGGCAAAGTATCCAAAAGCCAAACAGAATGGGCAGAGATCGGGGAAGCCTTGGTGATCATTCAGTGTCCGTTATGACGCACAGTGGTTGGATGTGAACTGCCCACCATGTGCCACTGCATCGTAGGAGGTGGTCACTGGCATCGTGGGAGGTGTCGGCCGACGTGGACATAGTTTCTGGACAGGGAAGGAACTGCTTGCACCACCGTGTGTGTGTGTGTGTGTGTGTGTGTGTGTGTGTGTGTGTGTGTGTGTGTGTGTGTGTGTGTGTGTGTGTGTGTGTGTCTTCAGGGGAAGTGGAACACACTGTCAGACTTGCTGGTGAGGTTTAGACATCATCTTTCATGTAGTTTGTACCTCATAATACAAACCACGTATTTATATTTATAAATGGTTCACAAACACCGTCAGGTTTGCCACGTCACATTGTGAGGATGTCAGGACTCATGTGGCGGTGCAGTCGTCTCATGTTGTTTGAACAAATAACATTATCCACGATTTTTTGAAATAACGTTTCATTCATAATGTGTTGCGGAAAATGGAAGGGGAGGGGTTAGGACGTGTCACTGGAATACTGGGTAAACAAATGACCAATAATCACCTGAAAAATTTAGAACAAGTCGAACACAATTCATAAATAAATATCAACATGCGCATTTCTGCAACTTGCATGATTTGAAGAAATAAGGCTGCAGGGAACTGTAATATCTATCGTACACTAAATAATGAGAAGATAAAATGGTATTGGAAAAACAAAACAATACAACTCTTATTAATAATATGCAAACTTAGAAAGAAATGCTTTTAGAAACTATGCAGTGTCGCTGTCATGATTTTTGCTGCTGGAAATGCCCGTCAGATACCAACTTCTTTACACTTTCTGTCGTCACGATCATTTGCTGCTGCCAACATAGCTCTTTGGGTTAATAATACCTTAACGCTGCCACTGATAACACTGTCGAAAACACAGTTCAGCTGATCTGTTTAGTCGTAGTGTGGAAGGGACAGTAATTAAATTCTTGATTGCTCTAGAAATTACAGTAGTAGTGGTCGAGATACAAGGGAGATGGGGAAGGATGTACAGTATGGAATAGTTGGAAAGCTAGACGAAGACACAGAAGGTAGTAGCTGAAGGAATACTTTCAGAATATCTGGAACATGCCTCTTCAACCCCCCCCCACACTCCCCACCCCCTGTACACCTCTGTTCATCTTTGCCACATCAGGGAGCTCGAGCGATTCCATGTCCTCGTTTAATTTGATGATGAACAAAGCATCGTGTTCTGTTAGTGACTGTTCTGTTGGAGGTTTCTGTTGGTCATTTTACAGGTTGACTCTTTAGAAGCTGTACTCTGTTCGTTTCCAAGGTAGATGTACAATGTGTATCAGTTTTAGTGTGTATACTGGTCAAACATACCTACATTGAATAAACTTCGTTGCAATTTCAATTTGATTTTGTGTGTTGGTGTCTCATACTTTGTGTGTGTTTTAGTGTAAAAACTCTCAGTCATTGTTCTACAATTCACTGCATTAGCCAATACTTAGTGTGTGTTTTAGTGTAAACACTCAGCCATTCTACAATTCACAGCATCAGCCAATACTTAGTGTGTGTTTTAGTGTAAACACTCAGCCATTCTACAATTCACCGCATCAGCCAATACTTAAGAGGAAATAACAGGAAATTTCTAGCACAGAATTTCCAGAAGGTGGGGATACTATTTATACTGAAAGAGCCCCCAGCATCCTCATGGGGGGACACTGGAGTTAGCAAACATCCTGAGATTCTTAACAATAAAACACCCCTGGAAAATGTTGATGACTTCAAATATTTGGGTTCAATCAAAACAGCAGATGGCAACTGTACAAAAGACCTTACAAAAAAAAAATTGTTTGAACAAAACAAAAAATGGTCAAGCTTAACAACACCTGGAAAGCTCATGCAATACCTATAGTCTTCAAAGTAAAGTTTCTTAACCCTTTGACTCCCGCACCCTGTCCACCAACATCCTGCGTCATCAGCCATGATAGTGTGGGGAGTGAAAGGGTTAAGACTCCCATATGGCCAGCAATGGTATATGGATGTAAATCATGGCCATGGAAGAAAGTTGATAAAATGGAATCGGCTGAAATGTGGTTCTACAAACGTCTTGTGCAAGTCAGTCGCATAGAAAAGCAAAGTGAACAAAGGAATCTAGACGAGATGAATACAACTTCACAACTTATCTGAAATCCACAGGAGAAAATTTGCATACCTGGGACGCACAATTTCAGTTTCAATTGCTCAAGACGACGTCTCCGCGCTCGAAACGAATTCCATATGCACTAACGTCACAGGTGCCATGTGTACATGTATGGTGATCATGGCACAAACCTTTAAGCCTGCACATAAACCCATGAGCTGGCCAGGTCCTGGGGCACACAATTAGAAACAAAAAGTGTCACCTTATGAAAACAGCACTCCAAGGAAAACCGAGGGCTGAAGACGGAGAGGAAGACCAACAGCGTCAATCATGGACAGCGTTGTGAAGATAACCGGGATGTTTGCTGGGCAAACCAGCGAGAACCAGCGAGGGCTGGACGAGTGTGAGACAGACAGCCAAGACGTCGGTTGCGGCGGCCACCATCACGTGTGATGACGTCGACTAGTGACAGTTGAGGCGAGTGAAAGCACTCAGACCCCCGCGCCCCCACACACACACACCACACGCACCAGACACACATATATACACATTTTAGGCACAGCTTCTTAAAGACATTAATTCCGGCGATACAGGAAATGTTCTACCTCAAGATGTGTGGAATTTGGGTGGGGTCCGCACAGACGCGTAAGTACGTTTCCATGTGACCAGATCCATTTGTTGGCGACTGCAACACAATACACTTGTTTAAAATCACTCCCCGTGGACATATGTTAAATAGAGGAAACAACAACAATAACAAACACACAAATGTTCCCGATTTATTTGTTGGCATCTATTACACACACACACACACACACACACACACACACACACACACACACTACACACACTCACACACACACACACACACACACACACACACACACACACACACACACACACACCTCACACACACACACACACTCACACACACACCATCATACACACACACACACACTCTCTCCCCCCCCCCCCCCCTCTCTCTCTGTCATGCACACACAGATTAATTTAATGTTCGTTTAATGTTAGCAAAATTATACAGACCCTTGTGCTCAGATAAAAACTTGTGATTAATTTGTTGGATCACTCTCTCTCTCACATACACACACGTAAATTAATTCAATGTTAGCAAAGTTACACAGTCCCTTGCGCTCAGATAAAAACTTGTATATTCAAAATATAATACACCAGCAATATTGTGTCTTTGTGAAGGAAGAAAACAACCGGTCACAATCTTTCCCATATTAAGATAAAATATACATTCCAGCACTTTCTAAAATTACAGTTTACGAAATATCTGAATTAATACCATTAATGTGCAAACTATTTTGTTAGCCTTTCAAAATGCCCAATAGTTAATCATTTATAATTCAATATGACCTGGGCGTTAATTGTTATGTTCACCAATATATTTTTTCACCAGTTAGGTACAGTTAGGTACAGTTAGGTACAGTTAGGTACAGTTAGATACAGTTAGGTACAGTTAGGTACAGTTAGATACAGTTAGGTACAGTTAGATACAGTTAGGTACAGTTAGATACAGTTAGGTACAGTTAGGTACAGTTAGATACAGTTAGGTACAGTTAGGTACAGTTAGATACAGTTAGGTACAGTTAGGTACAGTTAGGTACAGTTAGGTACAGTTAGATACAGTTAGGTACAGTTAGGTACAGTTAGATACAGTTAGGTACAGTTAGATACAGTTAGGTACAGTTAGATACAGTTAGGTACAGTTAGGTACAGTTAGATACAGTTAGGTACAGTTAGGTACAGTTAGGTACAGTTAGGTACAGTTAGGTACAGTTAGGTACAGTTAGGTACAGTTAGATACAGTTAGGTACAGTTAGGTACAGTTAGGTTAGGTACAGTTAGGTACAGTTAGGTACAGTTAGATACAGTTAGTACAGTTAGATACAGTTAGGTACAGTTAGGTACAGTTAGGTACAGTTAGGTAAGTTAGATACAGTTAGGTACAGTTAGGTACGTTAGTACAGTTAGGTACAGTTAGATACAGTTAGGTACAGTTAGGTACAGTTAGGTACAGTTAAGTTTCTTCACTTCTTTGTTTTTAAAAACTCTTCCTTTTCCAGTTGCAATTCCGTTTTTTATTTCTCGGCATTTTTTTTAACACAAAAATACCCCCTTTCCACTTACATTTTTGTTTGGCTAAAAATCACTTAAAAGAATGAACACGTAATCAATAACTCCCCCCGCCCCTACACACACACACTCACACACGTGCGCATACACATTAAACAAGTCACACACACATACACACACACACACACACACACACACACAACACACACACACACACACACTCACACACGTGCGCATACACATTAAACAAGTCACACACACACACCACACACACACACACACCACAACACACACACACACTCACACACGTGCGCATACACATAAACAAGTCACACACACACACACACACACACACACACAACACATACACACACACACACACACACACACATACACTCACACACGTGCGCATACACATTTAACAAGTACACACACACACAACCACACACACACACACACACACACAATACACACACAACACACACACACACAACACACACACTACACACGTGCGCATACACATTAAACAAGTCACACACACACACACACACACACACACACACACACACACACAACACACACACACACACACATACAACACACACACACACACACACACACACAACACACACACAACCACACACAAACACAACCTTACTATGTCTGTTTCAGAATCAACATGCAGTATAATCACGTCAAGATCGCTTTTCTATAATAAAAAAACAAACAAACAAAACATTTCTCCGTTCCGAGTAATATGAAAAAAGCCTCTTTTTGAATAGATAGAACGAACAAAAACAAGACCAACATTTCATACGAAATGATATCTTTAAAACAGAGATTTCAAAACAACACCATACTGAAATCAGAATCAGAGTGATTGCCAGCGTTCAAGCAAATATAAACCAGAATAATACAAAAATAGAAATTATTGTGATTTTTGTTTAAAGCCCAGTTTCAGTTTCTCAAGACGAAGTCTCCGCGCTCGGAACGAATTTCATATGCACTAACTCACAGGGGCCATGTGTATGGTGATCATGGCACAAGCCTTAAGCCTGCACATAAACCCATGAGCTGGCCAGGTACTGAGGCCCTACCTATCTGTTTTACCTAGTCAATATATTATACTGGTATTGTGTCAACCTATCACTGGAATAATCTTGGTTACATGTAAATGACATGTGTACTGTGTAACTTATCTTCAGAGAAAGGAACATATATATAAAGTAAATAAATAAACAAATAAAGGTCAGAATCACAACACAACTAGCTATTCTGTAAAAACTCGTCTCACATGACCAAAAGACTCCCCCCCCCCCCCCCCCCCAAGCCATATTAGTGCTATGACCATTTCAAAACACACAATACTTCAACAGGACAAAAAATGGAAAAGAAAATTAAGTACACAATCAATGCATTCGTTCACATAATCTAGGGAGATGCTTCTGGCATTGACCACTCCGTCCAATTTATCACACAGGGGGTTAAAAAACAGACATACATACAAATTTATACTTAACTAATGACACTAAAACATATATATAAAACAGGCCAAAATTAACCTAAAATTGCTTCCGCTGTCTCATTTTCCTAGAGCCAAAAATGCACTTAATACGTGTACCCAATCATCAATCATAAGAAAAAGTAGGTAAACTTTATCGAACACATGCAGGTGAAAGGACCAGCCAGCAGAAAATGATAGAAAGAAATGACAGAAAGCAAAGGAACAAGGCAGAAACAAAGACAGTGACAGAAAAGAGGAATTTCTGGCACAGAATTTCCAGAAGGTGGGGATACTACTTATACTGAAAGAGCCCCCCCCCCTCCCTCACAGGGGGGTGGGGAATTGAATTTGAATACATGTTTAATATAACATAACAGAATAGAAGACTCGAGGTTTTGCCCCAGTTGGCTAAAAATCTGCGTCTCTCCTGTTTCTTTATATTAAACGCGCTTTCCAATTCTATTTTTGCGTCTTCTGGTTCGTAATACCACATCCTGACTAAACATGGAGGCCTACTTACAGCACCAAAAAAGCCAGGAATAAACTTACTCCATTTGTGTCCCTTGACAACAGGGCAGCCGGCGTGGAAGGTCATAGTGTTCAAGGTCACATTAGGGTTAAGGTTGTACCAAAATAACGCCGCCCCCTGACAAAAGACAATACGAAACAAAACAGCCAAAATGAGCAAGAAACACACACACACACACACACACAAACACACACACACACACACACACACACACACACACACACACACACACACACACACACACACACACACACACACACACACACACACAAACACACACAACTGAAGCACAAGCACTCGTTCAACCATACACATTTTTGTTCAAGTTCATAATGCTTATAGCTCAGCCGACTACTAGAGCCATATCAGGGCTAACACCACGTCAAAAATGACAACCAGGTTACACACATTTTAACTAGAAATGTAACCATGTTTTGGAAGACTTGAAGCACAGTCTTTGAAAATCCTAACTTTACTGTAACACACACACACACACACACACACACACACACACACACACACACACACACACACACACACACACACACACACACACACACACACACACACACACACACACACACAAACAGTTTGTTCGCAGACTGTAAACAAATCAAGTTGGTGGTCAGGTTCATGTTGCTTGTAGCCCAGCCGACCACTAGAGCCATATCAGGGCTTAAACACCAGGTTAAAAACGACTCCCAAGTTTAAGTAAGAAGACAACAGTAAAAATAAGGTCACGATGACCCTGTCCCCTACGTATAATCACACAGGATGAAATCTATTGATCTCTTGTAAAAAAATCTTTAACATTGTATCTGGAGAATATTCTAACATTTCCTTAACCCTTCGACTCCCGCACCCAGCATCCCGTATCGTCAACCATGCTAGCAAGCAAAAACTTAACCCTTTGACTCCCTCGCCCTATCCACCAGCTTCCTCTGGCAGTGCTGGTCGCTTGTGCGATCTCTTGAAGCACTTGGTTGTGCCTGCATGTATACATGTACCTTCCTTGGGTTAGCGCTACCTTGCATGACGTCAGGACATGTTCCACGCTGTCTGTTCGCCCTGGCAGAGCGGGCAAGCAGGGTTATCTGATTTCCCCCATTTCACCAGATTAACATTTGAGGGAAGGAGGTCATACACAGATATGAGGATGAAACTGATTCTGAGAGGGACCACATCAAATCTGTGTTAAATTAGAGTCCTGATTTAGGCATATCTAATCTGTGTTAAATTAGAGTCCTGATTTAGGTATATCTAATCTGTGTTAAATTAGAGTCCTGATTTAAGGTATATCTAATCTGTGTTAAATTAAGTCCTGATTTAAGGTATATCTAATCTGTGTTAAATACAGTCCTAATTTAGGGTATATCTAATCTGTGTTAAATTAGAGTCCTGATTAAGGATATCTAATCTGTGTTAAAAGAGTCCTAATTTAGGGCATATCTAATCTGTGTTAAATTAGAGTCCTGATTTAAGGCATATCTAATCTGTGTTAAATTAGAGTCCTAATTTAACGGCATATCTAATCTGTGTTAAATTACAGTCCTGATTTAAGATATATCTAATCTGTGTTAAATTAGAGTCCTGATTTAAGATATATCTAATCTGTGTTAACTTAGAGTCCTAATTTACGGCATATCTAATCTGTGTTGAATCAGAGTCCTAATTTACGGCATATCTAATCTGTGTTGAATCAGAGTCCTAATTTACGGCATATCTAATCTGTGTTGAATCAGAGTCCTAATTTACGGCATATCTAATATGTGTTACAGAAGAGTCCTAATTTACGGCATATCTAATCTGTGTTGAATCAGAGTCCTAATTTACGGCATATCTAATATGTGTTACAGAAGAGTCCTAATTTACGGCATATCTAATATGTGTTACAGAAGAGTCCTAATTTACGGCATATCTAATATGTGTTAAATAAGAGTCCTAATATCTAAGGTATATCAAATCTGTTGAATCAGAGTCCTAATTTAAGACATATCTAATCTGTGTTAAATTAGAGTCCTAATTTAAGGTATATAAGATCTGTGTTAAATTAGAGTCCTGATTTAAGGTATATCTAATCTGTGTTAAATTAGAGTCCTGATTTAAGGTATATCTAATCTGTGTTAAATTAGAGCCCTGATTTAAGGTATATCTAATCTGTGTTAAATTAGAGTCCTGATTTAAGATATATCTAATCTGTGTTAAATTAGAGTCCTGATTTAAGATATATCTAATCTGTGTTAAATTAGAGTCCTGATTTAAGGTATATCTAATCTGTGTTAAATTAGAGTCCTGATTTAAGGTATATCTAATCTGTGTTAAATTAGAGTCCTGATTTAAGGTATATAAGATCTGTGTTAAATTAGAGTCCTGATTTAAGGCATATCAAATCTGTGTTAAATTAGAGTCCTGATTTAAGATATATCTAATCTGTGTTAAATTAGAGTCCTGATTTAAGATATATCTAATCTGTGTTAAATTAGAGTCCTGATTTAAGGTATATAAGATCTGTGTTAAATTAGAGTCCTGATTTAAGGCATATCAAATCTGTGTTAAATTAGAGTCCTGATTTAAGATATATCTAATCTGTGTTAAATTAGAGTCCTGATTTAAGGTATATAAGATCTGTGTTAAATTAGAGTCCTGATTTAAGGTATATCTAATCTGTGTTAAATTAGAGTCCTGATTTAAGATATATCTAATCTGTGTTAAATTAGAGTCCTAATTTAAGGTATATAAGATCTGTGTTAAATTAGAGTCCTGATTTAAGGTATATCTAATCTGTGTTAAATTAGAGTCCTGATTTAAGGCATATCTAATCTGGTTTAAATTAGAGTCCCAATTTAAGGCATATAAACTCTGCATAATTCACAATGGGAAACTGAACGGGAGACCCTGGGTTTGAATCTCCATCGGCCACAAAAATTGTTGTGGGATAATCTAGTTACTTTTGTTATTTTGTTTAAATTCCAGCTGACTGCGTACAGCATATCAGGGCTATAACCGTTTCAAAACATATGTACACAATATTACAACAGGAAAAGAATGTTAAGTACACATATCAATGCATTCACGCGCATAATCTAAGAAGATGCCCCTGGTGTTGACCACTCCGTCCAATTCATCACACATGGGATCCAAAAAACAAACAAACAAACAAACAAAACAACACACCTGAATGCAAATTTAAACATAACCAAAGCATGCACAAAAACAGGCCTAAGCATTTCATACATGTACCCAATTGTCAAATCAACAGTATATAGGCTTTATAAGACACACAGGTAAAATATACCAGCAAGGCAGAAACTGATATGAAGAGATGACAGAAAGCGAAGGAACAAGACACACACAAAGACAGTGACAGAAAAGAGTAAAGTTCTAACAGTGACAGAAAAGAGTAAAGTTCTAACAGAATTTCCAGAAGGTGGGGATACTACTTGTACTGAAAGAGCCCCCCCCCCCCCCCCCCCCCCCCCGGGGGAAAAAAGAGCAAGTTCTGTTACTTTTTCTTATAACACATTTCGTGTGTACAGGTGATGCTTAAGTCATTATCGTTGTTATTTGCTCACCTTTATCGGCGAAACAGAGATTCCAGCGTTGAGGAATACAGTAGCGCCTCCAATGTCCACGTCGCTTAGCTGTGTAGAGAGTGAATAATAATAATAATAAATGATAATAATAATAATAATAATAATAATAATGATAATGCAACAACAACAACAACAACAACGTCTAAAAGCACATGTGTGAATAGACGTTAAAAGAAATAACGAACGAACGACAACACCAACACCAATACCACCAGTATTGCTACTACTACTTCTACTAGCTGTTTAATTTACCGCCCGTTTTGCTATTGGCAAGGAGAGCAGCAACAAAGATTCTCCGCCTCAGTCTGTTCTGGGTTTGAATCTGTGTAATACCTCGGGTGTGGTTCAGGGCCTAGAGGTCTCCTCTTGTTTGTGGCCACGTGTACTTGGGTTTAATCCTCTTACGTCTTCCTTCTGGTGTCCAGTGAAGGGCAGTCCAGGTAGAAAGAAACTCTAGGGAGAGCTAGACAACAGAAGGTCTTCAGAGAAGTAACCCCCTTTAGACAAGTGTTTCGGCCCTGAATTCCTTACACTCTCGGGGGGCCGGGCCACATCCAGGTCATGACTCCTGGATGCCCTTCTGCTGTTGTCTATTTTTTTTTTTTTTTTTTTTTTTTCCCACGCCGGGGATCGAACCTGGGCGATTCTGCGCTTCAGAACTGCGGTACGCGGTTTTACCAATGTGCTAACGGGGCACACATCATCTGTAGGGAATTTAATCCTTATGAAGTTCACTTTTTTCGTTCCTCCTTGCCCAGATCCAGCTTGAGCTCCTTTCTGCTGCCTCTGCCATAGCTTTAAGGGCTCTAGTCCTCTTCTTCCCAGAAATGGCGAGTTGTTTCATGAGATCATAAGCGGAGGTGCCCACAAACCCTCTTGCCCCGACCTCTATGGCGAAGATTTTGACCCGCAGACCTGCTTTCTTCAGGGTGCTGGCAAGACCGGCGTATTTTTCGGTCTTGTAGATATGTGCTTCTTCCATTCTGCTTTCGTATGGCACAGTGAGTTCTATCAGAATCACTTGTTTCGAGGAGTCAGAGTGGAGAGCGATGTCTGGTCTCATGCCTGTCTTGCTGATGACATCTGGGTAATTTCTCCACTCTGGGAGGTCTGCTGTACACTCCCAGTCGACTGCTCCATCCAGAAGACCCTTTGGCAATGTGCTGGTTGTCATAGCACTTTCGGGCCAGACCTGTTTCCCTCCTGCTTTGTAGAACGTTGTCATAGCAATTGGTGCGTTTGGGGTCATGGTTTTTTTCGCTAACCACATCTGTGATCACTTTCAGAACTTGGTTGTGCCTCCATGTATACCTTCCTTGGGCTAGCGCTACTTTGCAAGAGCTTAGGACATGTTCCACTGTTTGTTTCTTCTGACAGAGCGGACATGCTGGGTCGTCTGCTTTCCCCCATTTCACTAAGTTTGCATTCGAGGGGAGCAGGTCATATACAGATCTGAGGAGGAAGCTTATCCTTAGAGGAGCCATGTGCCACATATCGTTCCAGCTGAGACTTCTTTGGAGTGCACTGTCCCATGTTGTCCATTGCCCCTGTTGACCTTGCTGGACTGCCTTCTGCACTCTTTTGACATCTTCTTCTTCCTTCAACTCCTGTATGATCATGTCTCTTTTTTCCTTCCCTTTGGCTTTGGACCACCACTGCATTTTTGTTGCTCCCAGTCCCTGTCTGTTGGTTTGCGTGTGTCCAATTATTTCTTTGATGCTGAGGTTTCTCTTGGCATTGTTTACAGCCTCTTGGACTTTCCACTTTCTGCCAGTTCTCAGCTTTGGATGAACTGATCTCACGATATTGTCTTCCGATTCCTCCAGCATGCTCAACAGTCTTGCTTTTCCAACTTTGTATTCCTCCACTATGGATTTGAGAGGTAGCTTCAGCATTGCTTGACGACAGTAGAATGCAACATCAGTGAGACCAGGTGGGACACCGAGCCATTTTCTTGTGTATTTGTTGATTTTGGCTTCCATTGCTTCGACTGTGCTGGTGCAAATGTCATAGATTAGCAGTGGCCACAGCAGCTTTGGTATCAGCATGAACTGTAGACACCAGACTTTGTATTTGCCTGGCAGTCCGCAGTTATCTATTTTCTTCAGGCCTTCTTCTGCTGTTTGCTTGGTTTCACATCCCCTTTGTGTGTCTTTCAGGGAGTCATCATACCATCTTCCGAGACTTTTTACTGGCTCTTCTGTGACAGTGGGGATGGCTTGGTTGGCTACCATGAATTTGACTGAATCTGCCACTTTTCCTTTTCGCAGTGAGAGACTTCGGGATTTCTTAGGTTTGAACCTCATTCTTGAAGAGGCCACCAGCTCATCCAGCTGCTTTAAGATTTGGTGTGTTCTTCCTCATCCGTGGACAAGACTGTTGTGTCATCCATGAAAGCTTTCAGAGGAGGCATCTGGTATCCATCTCCCAGATTCACTGGACCTGAACTCTTCATTGCAGCTTTCAAGATGACTTCCATTGCCAACACGAACAGTATGGGAGAGATTGCACAGCCCATTGCAATGCCCACCTCTAGGTCTATCCAGTCCAGGTGATGTAACCCAGCCCTCTTTGGATCATGTACCCAATCCATCTCCATCGTCTTTTCATGATGACAGCCTCGCAGACGGTAGGAGGGACCCTAAACTCATCTTATTGTACAAGATTATTAACCACCTGATAGAAATCCCCACCGACAACATCCTAATCCCAGCAGACCCCCGAACCCGAGCCAAACACCCTTACAAATACAAGTCGATCCAAAGCAAAACCACGACATATCGCCACTCCTTCTTCGTCAGCATCATTGGACCCTGGAACGACCTTCCTGCAGAAGTAGTGGAGAGCCCGGCTGTTACATCCTTCAAATCGAGGTTCAAATCTCCTCCGACGGCGCGTCGATAACAGCGCCACTACCCATCGCTGCGATACTCCTCAAGGGAGGTTTAGCGATTACAGAACAGAACCAGAACCAGCGCCCCCTACTGTCTAGACTGCTTTGGACGGGTGACTGTCGGTTTGTTGTTCTTGTTGTTTAACCCTTTGACTCCCGCACCCCATCCACCAGCCGCAAAAACTTAACCCTTTGATTCTCTCACTCTATCCACCAGCTTCCAGCAGGAAGCTGGTGGATAGAGCGAGAGAATCAAAGAGTTAAGTTTTTGCTTTGCTGGCATGGTTGACGATGCAGGATGCTGGTGGACAGGGTGCGGGAGTCAAAGGGTTAAAGCCCAGCCGACTGTGTAGATTGTCAGCTGGACACGGCAATGGGCAGACGACTGATGTGAGTCTAGTTTGGTGTACGGCTTTATTTCTCCACCCCATTGTTGGACCTACGGCACATTATGCATTTACAAAACACACAGTCATATTGTTGTTGTAACTTTTGTTTCAAGCCCAGCCGACTGCGTAGAGCCATAACAGGGTTATAACCGTTTCAAAACATACACAATACTTCAACAGGATAAAAAATGGAAAAGAAAATCAAGTACATATATCAATGCATTCGAGCACATAATCTAAGGAGATGCCCTTGGCGTTGACCATTCCGTCCAATTCATCGCGCAGGGGATTTAAAAAACACACCTGAATACAAATTTAAGCAAACCTAAGGACACTAAAACATATATAGAAACGGGCCTAAATTACTCAAAATTGCTTCCGCATATCTCACATCCCTAGAGCCAAAAATGCGCTTAATACATGTACCCAATTATCAATCCTAAGAAAAAGTTTAAATATCTGGGAACGATCATCTCACCAGACGGCAGATGCACATCAGAAATAGCCGGCAGAATCGGCCAAGCCAAGACAGCATTCGATAAGACGAAAAGCATTCTAGCCAACAAATGCATATCAATTAACATCAGGAAGAGAGTTCTTGAATGTGATATAAAACCGATAATGTTATAACGGTTGTGAGGTGTGGACAGTCAACACGCAAAGTCAGAACAAGATTGAGGCAACTGAAATGTGGTTTCTAAGAAGAACGTTGAGAGTTCCATGAACAGCAAAGAAAACATATAAGACAGTCTTGATGGAGGCAGACACAGGCAGATCATTAATAAAGAAGATTAGGAAAAGACAAGCAACATTTATAGGCCATTTTATACGGAAAGGGAATTAGAGCACCTGGTCACAACCGGAAAGCTGGACGGAAAGAGAACACCAGGTAGACCCAGGGAGAAAATACTGGATGGACTTGCAGCATGTCTGAGGTCAGAGAGGATGGGAGATGTACTTGCTGCGACAGGGGATGGATTCGTGTGGATGGCCATGATCGCCAACGCCATGCGGCAGGGCACATGATGATATACGTATATATATAAAAAAAAAATATATACACACACATGTATTCTACACATACACAGGACACACATCAGAATACACACACTCACACACGTAAGCAATGTTGTAAGTGGTCTAGTTTCTCCATGCCAACGGCTAAAAACAGACAACCAACATTTCATATAACCCGAAACGTCCTAAATAAACATCAACTGAACCAACCGACCGACCGACCAACCAACCAACCAACCAATCAACCAGCTAACCGACCAACCAACCGACCAACCAACCGACCTCCAACCAACCAACAGAACTTGGCTACACGATTAATATTTGACGAGGAAGAAACTTGGGTGTAGAAATTACGACAGACACCAGTCACCGTGGTGTAGTGGTTAACGCAACGGACTACCGACTGGAAGACTGTGGGTTCGAATCCCTATCAGTCCCTTCAAAAATCATTGTGGGATTTTTCGGCTCCAACTAGCTCCTACCCAGAGTTGGGCTTGCTATGGGCTCATTGGGAAGACTGGGACCATACAGTCGAGTCTCATCCACTTCACGGATGCGTCATTGACGGTGTTGCTACAAATCTTTTGACCAGCACCGCAGGTGTCTGTATCTCTCGAGCCACGTTGACGCCAGGATATATTATGATAGTAAGCGTAAGAGTACAGCCTTGTCACGCAGTCTCAATGAAAGAGAAGAAAAACAATATATATTCTATACTTTTTCGTTTCTTTTACTCTTTAGAATCATTGCATCGTTCGTGTTCACCTTTTTTCCATTTTTTGGTATAGTTTTTACAATGTGGTGATGATTACGATGATGAGGATGATAATCATGATGTTATGGACTTCCATCTAGGACTGAGACAATGTGACAGAGCTATTCTCTACGTTTACTATCATAACATATCTTGGCGTGAACCAGGCCCAAGAGATACAGACACCCGAAGTGTTAGTCAGAAGATTTGAGCAACACCCTCAACGACGCACCCGTGAGGTGGATGAGACTCGACTGTGTGGTCCCAGTTTTTCCCAATGAGCCCAAAGCACGCTCAGCTCTTGAGGAGCCGGTTGGAGAAGAAGGAAAAAAACAAAACGCATTGATTTCTAAAGGGACTGATGGGGGATTCGAACCCACAACCTTCCAGTCAGTAGTCTCTTGTGCTGACCACTATACTACGGCAACAGGTTTATTGTTGACACTTACATAGAGGAGAAAGGTGGCTAGTCTGTATCCTAGGGGTATGGGTCCGTTAGGATCCACGGCCTCCTGTGGAAGGAACAACAGTTGTGATTACCTGCCCTTGTTCGTTTGATCTTTCCTTTTTCTTCTCTTCACACAGTCCACTGCATAGAGCAATGTTTAACCTTTGACTCCCACACCCTATCGACCAACTGCAAAAACCTACCCTTCGACTCCCGCACTCTATCGACCAACTGCAAAAACTTAACCCTTCGACTCCCGCACTCTATCGACCAACTGCAAAAACTAACCCTTCGACTCCCGCACTCTATTGACCAACTGCAAAAACTTAACCCTTCGACTCCCGCACTCTATGACCAACTGCAAAAACTTAACCCTTCGACTCCCGCACTCTATCGACCAACTGCAAAAAACTTAACCCTTCGACTCCCGCACTCTATTGACCAACTGCAAAAACTTAACCCTTCGACTCCCGCACTCTATTGACCAACTGCAAAAATTAACCCTTTAACTCCCGCACTCTATCGACCAACTGCAAAAACTTAACCCATTAACTCCTCACCTATCCTACTTCGGACAAAACAACCCTTTGACTCCCTCACCCTATCACCAGTTTACTGAGGAAGTCAAAAGATTAACCCTTTGACTCCCTCACCCTGTCCACCAGCATCTGCACTATCAACTATGCATACAACCCGAAAACTTAACCCTTCGACTCCCTCACCCTATCCACCAGCTTCCTGCATGAGGAGGAGTCAAAGGGTTGAGTTTTTGCAGTTGGTAGTTAGGGTACGGGAGTCAAAGGGTTAACTTTTTGCTTTGCTAGCATGGTTGACAAAGCATACCTCAATACAAATTTAAGCATATCTAAGGACACCAAAACATATATAAAAACGAGCCTGAATTACCTAAAGGTGCTTCCGCATATCTCACCTCCCTAGAGCCAAAAATGCACTTAATACATGTATCCAATTATCAATCCTAAGAAAAAGTACATAAGACTTTATCGAACACATACAGGTGAATGGACCGACAAGACAGAAAATGACAGGAAGAAATGACAGAAAGCTGAGGAACAAGACAGAAACAAAGAGAGTGACAGAAAAGAGGGCATTTCTTGCACAGAATTTCCTGAAGGCAGGGATACTATTTATACTGAAAGAGCCCCCAGCATCCCCATAAGAGCGACGTCATGATAGTGTACTGTCAACTGACAACGTCAAAGACGTCATGATAGAGTGCTGCTAACTTACAACGTCAAAGACGTCATGATAGTGTGCTATTAACTTACAACGTCAAACACGTCATGATTGAGGGCTGTTAACTAACAACGTCAAAGACGTCATGATAGTGTGCTGTTAACTTACAACGTCAAAGACGTCATGAAAGTTTGCTGTTAACTTACAACGTCAAAGACGTCATGATAGTGTGCTGTTAACTTACAACGTCAAAGACGTCATGATAGTGTACTGTTAACTTACAACGTCAAAGACGTCATGATAGTGTGCTGTTAACTTACAACGTCAAAGACGTCATGATAGTGTGCTGTTAACTTACAACGTCAAAGACGTCATGATAGTGTGCTGTTAACTTACAACGTCAAAGACGTCATAATAGTGTGCTGTTAACTTACAACGTCAAAGATGTCATAATAGTGTGCTGTTAACTTACAACGTCAAAGACGTCATGATTGAGTGCTGTTAACTTACAAGGTCAAAGACGTCATGATAGTGTGCTGTTAACTTACAACGTCATGACTGAGTGCTGTTAACTTACAACGTCAAAGACGTCATGATAGTGTGCTGTTAACTTACAACGTCATGATAGTGTGCTGTTAACTTACAACGTCAAAGACGTCATGATAGTGTGCTGTTAACTTACAACGTCATGACTGAGTGCTGTTAACTTACAACGTCATGATTGAGTGCTGTTAACTTACAACGTCATGACTGAGTGCTGTTAACTTACAACGTCAAAGACGTCATGATAGTGTGCTGTTAACTTACAAGGTCAAAGACGTCATGATAGTGTGCTGTTAACTTACAACGCCAAAGACGTCATGATAGTGTGCTGTTAACTTACAACGTCATGACTGAGTGCTGTTAACTTGCAACGTCATGATAGTGTGCTGTTAACTTACAACGTCATGACTGAGTGCTGTTAACTTGCAACGTCATGACTGAGTGCTGTTAACTTACAACGTCATGATAGTGTGCTGTTAACTTACAACATCATGATAGTGTGCTGTTAACTTACAACATCATGATAGTGTGCTGTTAACTTACAACATCATGATAGTGTGCTGTTAACTTACAACATCATGATAGTGTGCTGTTAACTTACAACATCATGATAGTGTGCTGTTAACTTACAGCGTCATGATAGTGTGCTGTTAACTTACAACGTCATGATAGTGTGGTGTTAACTTACAACGTCATGACTGAGTGCTGTTAACTTACAACGTCATGATAGTGTGCTGTTAACTTACAACGTCATGATAGTGTGCTGTTAACTTACAACGTCATGATAGTGTGCTGTTAACTTACAACGTCATGATAGTGTGCTGTTAACTTACAACGTCATGATAGTGTGCTGTTAACTTACAACGTCATGATAGTGTGCTGTTAACATACAACATCATGATAGTGTGCTGTTAACTTACAACATCATGATAGTGTGCTGTTAACTTACAACGTCATGATAGTGTGCTGTTAACTTACAACGTCATGACTGAGTGCTGTTAACTTACAACGTCATGATAGTGTGCTGTTAACTTACAACGTCATGATAGTGTGCTGTTAACTTACAACGTCATGACTGAGTGCTGTTAACTTACAACATCATGACTGAGTGCTGTTAACTTACAACGTCATGATAGTGTGCTGTTAACTTACAACATCATGATAGTGTGCTGTTAACTTACAACGTCATGATAGTGTGCTGTTAACTTACAACATCATGATAGTGTGCTGTTAACTTACAACGTCATGATAGTGTGCTGTTAACTTACAACGTCATGATAGTGTGCTGTAAACTTACAACATCATGATAGTGTGCTGTTAACTTACAACATCATGATAGTGTGCTGTTAACTTACAACATCATGATAGTGTGCTGTTAACTTACAACATCATGATAGTGTGCTGTTAACTTACAACGTCATGATAGTGTGCTGTTAACTTACAACATCATGACTGAGTGCTGTTAACTTACAACATCATGATAGTGTGCTGTTAACTTACAACGTCATGATAGTGTGCTGTTAACTTACAACGTCATGATAGTGTGCTGTTAACTTACAACGTCATGATAGTGTGCTGTTAACTTACAACGTCATGATAGTGTGCTGTTAACTTACAACGTCATGATAGTGTGCTGTTAACTTACAACATCATGATAGTGTGCTGTTAACTTACAACGTCATGATAGTGTGCTGTTAACTTACAACGTCATGATAGTGTGCTGTTAACTTACAACGTCATGACTGAGTGCTGTTAACTTACAACATCATGATAGTGTGCTGTTAACTTACAACGTCATGACTGAGTGCTGTTAACTTACAACATCATGACTGAGTGCTGTTAACTTACAACGTCATGATAGTGTGCTGTTAACTTACAACGTCATGACTGAGTGCTGTTAACTTACAACATCATGATAGTGTGCTGTTAACTTACAACGTCATGATAGTGTGCTGTTAACTTACAACGTCATGACTGAGTGCTGTTAACTTACAACGTCATGATAGTGTGCTGTTAACTTACAACGTCATGATAGTGTGCTGTTAACTTACAACGTCATGACTGAGTGCTGTTAACTTACAACATCATGATAGTGTGCTGTTAACTTACAACGTCATGATAGTGTGCTGTTAACTTACAACGTCATGACTGAGTGCTGTTAACTTACAACGTCATGATAGTGTGCTGTTAACTTACAACGTCATGATAGTGTGCTGTTAACTTACAACGTCATGACTGAGTGCTGTTAACTTACAACGTCATGATAGTGTGCTGTTAACTTACAACGTCATGACTGAGTGCTGTTTACTTACAACATCATGATAGTGTGCTGTTAACTTACAACGTCATGATAGTGTGCTGTTAACTTACAAGGTCAAAGACGTCATGATAGTGTGCTGTTAACTTACAACGTCATGACTGAGTGTGTTAACTTACAACGTCATGATAGTGTGCTGTTAACTTACAACGTCATGACTGAGTGCTGTTAACTTACAACGTCATGACTGAGTGCTGTTAACTTACAACGTCATGATAGTGTGCTGTTAACTTACAACGTCAAAGACGTCATGATAGTGTGCTGTTAACTTACAACGTCATGATAGTGTGCTGTTAACTTACAACGTCAAAGACGTCATGATAGTGTGCTGTTAACTTACAACGTCATGACTGAGTGCTGTTAACTTACAACGTCAAAGACGTCATAATAGTGTGCTGTTAACTTACAACGCCAAAGACGTCATAATATGTGCTGTTAACTTACAACGCCAAAGACGTCATAATAGTGTGCTGTTAACTTACAACGTCATGATAGTGTGCTGTTAACTTACAACGTCAAAGACGTCATGATAGTGTGCTGTTAACTTACAACGTCATGATATGTGCTGTTAACTTACAACGTCAAAGACGTCATGATAGTGTGCTGTTAACTTACAACGTCAAAGACGTCATGATAGTGTGCTGTTAACTTACAACGTCAAAGACGTCATGATTGAGTGCTGTTAACTTACAACGTCATGATAGTGTGCTGTTAACTTACAACGTCAAAGACGTCATGATAGTGTGCTGTTAACTTACAACGTCAAAGACGTCATGATAGTGTGCTGTTAACTTACAACGTCAAAGACGTCATGATAGTGTGCTGTTAACTTACAACGTCAAAGACGTCATGATTGAGTGCTGTTAACTTACAACGTCAAAGACGTCATGATAGTGTGCTGTTAACTTACAACGTCATGATAGTGTGCTGTTAACTTACAACGTCAAAGACGTCATGATTGAGTGCTGTTAACTTACAACGTCAAAGACGTCATGATAGTGTGCTGTTAACTTACAACGTCAAAGACGTCATGATTGAGTGCTGTTAACTTACAACGTCAAAGACGTCATGATAGTGTGCTGTTAACTTACAACGTCAAAGACGTCATGATTGAGTGCTGTTAACTTACAACGTCAAAGACGTCATGATAGGTGCTGCTTAACTTACAACGTCATGATAGTGTGCTGTTAACTTACAACGTCAAAGACGTCATGATAGTGTGCTGTTAACTTACAACGTCAAAGACGTCATGATAGTGTGCTGTTAACTTACAACGTCAAAGACGTCATGATTGAGTGCTGTTAACTTACAACGTCAAAGACGTCATGATAGTGTGCTGTTAACTTACAACGTCAAAGACGTCATGATTGAGTGCTGTTAACTTACAACGTCAAAGACGTCATGATTGTGTGCTGTTAACTTACAACGTCAAAGACGTCATGATAGTGTGCTGTTAACTTACAACGTCATGATAGTGTGCTGTTAACTTACAACGTCAAAGACGTCATGATAGTGTGCTGTTAACTTACAACGTCAAAGACGTCATGATTGTGTGCTGTTAACTTACAACGTCAAAGACGTCATGATTGAGTGCTGTTAACTTACAACGTCAAAGACGTCATGATAGTGTGCTGTTAACTTACAACGTCATGATAGTGTGCTGTTAACTTACAACGTCAAAGACGTCATGATATTGTGCTGTTAACTTACAACGTCAAAGACGTCATGATAGTGTGCTGTTAACTTACAACGTCAAAGACGTCATGATTGAGTGCTGTTAACTTACAACGTCAAAGACGTCATGATAGTGTGCTGTTAACTTACAACGTCAAAGACGTCATGATAGTGTGCTGTTAACTTACAACGTCAAAGACGTCATGATAGTGTGCTGTTAACTTACAACGTCAAAGACATCATGATAGTGTGATGTTAACTTACAACGTCAAAGATCTTGATTGAGTGCTGTTAACTTACAACGTCAAAGACGTCATGATAGTGTTGCTAATTAACTTACAACATCATAGACTGAGTGCTGTTAACTTACAACGTCAAAGACGTCATGATAGTGTGCTGTTAACTTACAACGTCAAAGACGTCATGATAGTGTGCTGTTAACTTACAACGTCAAAGACTCATGATTGAGTGCTGTTAACTTACAACGTCAAAGACGTCATGATAGTGTGCTGTTAACTTACAACGTCATGATAGTGTGCTGTTAACTTACAACGTCAAAGACGTCATGATAGTGTGCTGTTAATTTACAACGTCAAAGACGTCATGATAGTGTGCTGTTAACTTAAAACGTCAAAGACGTCATGATAGTTTGCTGTTAACTTACAACGTCAAAGACGTCATGATAGTGTGCTGTTAACTTACAACGTCAAAGACGTCATGATAGTTGCTGTTAACTTACAACGACAAAGACGTCATAACAGTGTGTTGTTAACTTACAACGTCAAAGACGTCATGATAGTGTGCTGTTAACTTACAACGTCAAAGACGTCATGATAGTGTCTGTTAACTTACAACGTCAAAGACGTCATGATAGTGTGCTGTTAACTTACAACGTCAAAGACGTCATAGACAGGTGTACTGTTAACTTACAACGTCAAAGACGTCATGATAGTGTGCTGTTAACTTACAACGTCAAAGACGTCATGATAGTGACTGTTACTTACAACGTCAAAGACGTCATGATAGTGTGCTGTTTACTCACAACGTCAAAGACGTCATGATAGTTTGCTGTTAACTTACAACTGAAATACGTCATGATAGTGTGCTGTTACTCACAACGTCAAAGACGTCATGATAGTTTGCTGTTAACTTACAACTGTCAAAGACGTCATGATAGTGTGCTGTTAACTACAACGTCAAAGACGTCATGATAGTTTGCTGTTAACTTACAACGTCAAAGACGTCATGACTGGGTGCTGTTAACTTACAACGTCAAAGACGTCATAACAGTGTGCTGTTAACTTGCAACGTCAAAGACGTCATGACAGTGTACTGTTAACTTACAACGTCAAAGACGTCATGATAGTTTGCTGTTAACTTACAACTGTAAAGACGTCATAGTGAGGATAATAATGTCCTCCCAGACCGTAGTTTACCACTGTTAGAAACACGAACACAAACACACACACACACACACACACACACACACACACACACACACACACACACACACAACACACACACACACACACACACACACACACACACACACACACACATATATACACACAATTACCATAATCATCGTCATAAACCATTTAGTGTCAGTTAAATTTCAAATACAACTTTTTACTGACATAAAAAATGTGCACACATTCAACATGGAAATAAATTAGTAAACATATACTGAACAAAACTCGAGAAACAACATGCTTTAAATTGGTAAGATGCAATAGCTGAATGTGAAATTGAAAAATGATTAAAAGGACACACACACACACACACACACACACACACACACACACACACACACACACACACACACACACACACACACACACACACACACACACACACACACACACACACACACACACATCCACACACACGCACACGTACCCACATACACACTCACACCCCATATTCCTGAATGTCAATATGTTAAAAAGTTTTTGTTCAGTTCCATTCAAGTAATGATCCTATGTGTCATCATCATCATCATCAGGTGCCCTGCCGCATGGTGTTGGCGATCATGGACTTCCAGCCATCTCTATCTCTCGTTGCCCCCAGCATCTCCCCCACCCTCTTCATCCCCAGCCACTCTGCAAGTCCGTCCAGCATTCTCTCCCTGGGTCTACCTGGTGCTCTCTTTCCCTCCAGCTTTCCCGTTGTGACCAGGTGCTCCAAATCCCCCTTCCTCATAATATGGCCTATAAATGTTGCTTGTCTTTTCCTAATCTTTCTTATGAATGATCTACTTGTGTCTGCCTCCATCAAGACTATCTCGTTTGTTTTCTTTGCTGTCCATGGAACTCTCAACATTCTTCTGAGAAACCACATCTCGGCTGCCTCGATCCTGCTCTGGCTTCGCTTGCTGACTGTCCACACCTCGCAGCCGTACAACAATATTGGTTCTATATAACATTCAAGGACTCTCTTTCTGATGTTAATTGATAGGCATTTGTTGGTAAGAATGCTTTCATCTTCTTGAATGCTGTTTTGGCTTGGCCGAGTCTGCCAGCTTTTTCCGATGTGCATCTGCCGTCTGATGAAATGACCGTTCCCAGGTAATCCTATGTGTACTTGTGTATGTTCTTTTTCTCTTTTTAATTTGTACCTACTCGTTTGTTTAACTCTTTAACTCCCAGACTCCGTCCACTATCATCCTGCATCGTCAACCATGCTGGCAAAGCAAAAACTTAACCCTTTTATTCCCTCACCCTATCCATCAGCGAGGGACTCAAAGGGTTGAGTTTTGGCAGTTGGCGGATAGGGAACAGAATACCCCAAACAAACGAAAACTAAAACACCAAAACAAAACAAATACACCCCAAACAAAACAAAACCAAACCAAACCAAACCAGAACCAAACCAAACCAAACCAAACCAAACCAAACCAAACCAGAACCAAACAATGATGCCTTCATCACCTGGTAGGGTTCGGCACAGCCCGGTTGACACACATCCAGTCCTGTAATGGCGTGCACTCCTGGGACAGCTTGTTGGCTACTGAACCTCCACGTCATGCACCCAGGCTCTGAGGAGAAACCAAGTTTGTTTGTAGTTTTTTCAAATACTGTTATACGGTTGTGAGGCGGTGGCAGTCAACAAGCAAAGCCAGAACAAGATTGAGGCAGCCGAGATGGTTTCTAAGAAGGATGTTGAGAGTTCCATGGACAGCAAAGAAAACGACGAGACAGTTCTTGATGAAGGCAGACAAGAAGATCATTGATAAGGAAGATTAGGAAAAGACAGGCAACATTTATAGGCTATTTCATGAGGAAAGGGGAACTGGACCACCTGGTCACAACGGGAAAGCTGGAGGGAAAGAGAGCACCGGGTAGACCCAGGGAGAAGATACTAGACGGACTTGCAGAGTGGCTGAAGACAGAGAAGGTGGAAGAGATACTTGAGGCAACAAGAGATAGAGACAGACGGAAGTCCATGATCGCCAACGCCATGCGGCAAGGCACCTGATGATGATGATGACTTTGTTCAAGAGGGAATCATTGCACTCGGAAAACTCTATATGCACTCCACCCAAATCTGCCAGCAATTAACTGACAGACTTCCGATGCCTGCGCAAAACCCTATGCACTGGCAAGGTCTTGAAATGGGGAAAGGGGGAAGAGGGACCTGTGAAACATTAAGCTGACACCACCAAAATGATGGCAAACATTAAGATGGGCAGCCAACAGGCCAGTGGACCTATGAAACATTAAGCTGACACCACCAGAATGATGTAAACATTAAGATGGGCAGCCAACAGGCCAGTGGACCTATGAAACATTAAGCTGACACCACCAAAATGATGGCAACATTAAGATGGGCAGCCAACAGGCCAGTGGACCTATGAAACATTAAGCTGACACCACCAAAATGATGCAACATTAAGATGGGCAGCCAACAGGCCAGTGGACCTATGAAACATTAAGCTGACACCACCAAAATGATGGCAACATTAAGATGGGCAGCCAACAGGCCAGTGGACCTATGAAACATTAAACTGACACCACCAAATGATGCAACATTAAGATGGGCAGCCAACAGGCCAGTGGACCTATGAAACATTAAGCTGACACCACCAGAATGATGGCAACATTAAGATGGGCAGCCAACAGGCCAGTGGACCTATGAAACATTAAGCTGACACCACCAGAATGATGGCAACATTAAGATGGGCAGCCAACAGGCCAGTGGACCTATGAAACATTAAGCTGACACCACCAGAATGATGGCAACATTAAGATGGGCAGTGAACAGGCCAGTGGACCTATGAAACATTAAGCTGACACCACCAGAATGATGCCAACATTAAGATGGGCAGCCAACAGGCCAGTGGACCTATGAAACAGTAAGCTGACACCACCAGAATGATGGCAACATTAAGATGGGCAGCCAACAGGCCAGTGGACCTATGAAACATTAAGCTGACACCACCAGAATGATGTAAAATTAAGATGGGCAGCCAACAGGCCAGTGGACCTATGAAACATTAAGCTGACACCACCAAAATGATGGCAACATTAAGATGGGCAGCCAACAGGCCAGTGGACCTATGAAACAGTAAGCTGACACCACCAGAATGATGGCAACATTAAGATGGGCAGCCAACAGGCCAGTGGACCTATGAAACATTAAGCTGACACCACCAGAATGATGCCAACATTAAGATGGGCAGCCAACAGGCCAGTGGACCTATGAAACATTAAGCTGACACCACCAGAATGATGGCAACATTAAGATGGGCAGCCAACAGGCCAGTGGACCTATGAAACATTAAGCTGACACCACCAGAATGATGCCAACATTAAGATGGGCAGCGAACAGGCCAGTGGACCTATGAAACATTAAGTTGACACCACCAGAATGATGGCAACATTAAGATGGGCAGTGAACAGGCCAGTGGACCTATGAAACATTAAGCTGACACCACCAGAATGATGGCAACATTAAGATGGGCAGCCAACAGGCCAGTGGACCTATGAAACATTAAGCTGACACCACCGAAATGATGGCAACATTAAGATGGGCAGCCAACAGGCCAGTGGACCTATGAAACATTAAGCTGACACCACCAAAATGATGGCAACATTAAGATGGGCAGCGAACAGGCCAGTGGACCTATGAAACATTAAGCTGACACCACCGAAATGATGGCAACATTAAGATGGGCAGCCAACAGGCCAGTGGACCTATGAAACATTAAGCTGACACCACCAAAATGATGGCAACATTAAGATGGGCAGCCAACAGGCCAGTGGACCTATGAAACATTAAGCTGACACCACCAAAATGATGGCAACATTAAGATGGGCAGCCAACAGGCCAGTGGACCTATGAAACATTAAGCTGACACCACCAAAATGATGGCAACATTAAGATGGGCAGCCAACAGGCCAGTTTTTAATGTTGCGGGCCAGGACTGAACTCAAGATATTAGATCTTGAGTCCATGGCTCTGCCAGTCATCCATCAGGTGCAAGTATGTAATAGTAATAATAACAATGATGATGATGATAACAACAATAATAATAACAACATTAATGATACTACTACTACTAACAATAACAACTACAAAGACAATGATAAAAACAATAACAGTAATAGCTTTTTTCCCCTTTTATTGTTGTTTAAAGCCCAGCCGACTGCGCAGAACCATATCAGGGTTATAACCGCTTCAAAACACACAAAACTTCAACAGGAAAAAAAAAAAAGAAAAAAAAAGAAGAAAATTAAGTGCACACATCAATGCATTCGCGCACACAATCTAAAGACATGCCCCCGGCGTAGGACCATTCCGCCCGATTTATTGCACAGGGGAAATTTAAAAAACACACCTGAATACAAATATAAGCATACATAAGGACACCAAAACATATAAAAACAGGCATATATCACCTAAAATTGCTTCCACATATCTCACCTCCTTACAACCAAAAATGCACTTAATACATGTACCCAATTATCAATCCGAAAAAAAAGTACGTAAGACTTTATCGAAAAAATACAGGTGAGTGGACCATTAAGGCAGAAAATAAGTAGAAATGACAGAAAGCAAAGCAGCAAGGCAGAAACAAAGAGAGTGACAGAAAAGAGGAAATTTCTAGCACAGAATTTCCAGAAGGTGGGGATATTATTAATACTGAAAGAGCCCCCAGCAACCCAACAGGGGGAAACAGTAATAGCTTCAAAGACAATAATGATATAACAACAACAATAATAATAACAAGACAACAACAATAATAATAATAACAAAGACAACAACAATAATAATAATAACAAAGACATAATAATAATAATTATTGTTATTGTTCTTCTTATCATTATCAAAACATATAATTTATGTATGTGTTGGAGTCCTTAGGTATGCTTAGATTTGTATTCAGGGTGTTTTTTTTTAAATCGCCCGTGCGATAAATTCGACGGAGTGGTCAACGCCAGGGCCTTGGTCCTTAGATTATGTGCGCGAATGCATTGATACGTGTAATTTTCTTTTCTTTTTCCTGTTGAAGTTTTGCATGTTTTGAAGCGGTTATAGCCCTGATTTGGCTCTACGCAGTCGGCTGGGCTTTAAACAACAATAACAATAACAATAATAGTAAAGTAGGCTACATCAGTTTTCTGTCCTATCTTAATCAATCAATTACAGCGCAAATGAGAAAATGTTCAATCCCAAACAGCTTTAATTCAAGGGAAACTACTGTAAGGCATAGAATTTTCCTGTACGCAGTTGTTTCCCGTTGACCGTGGACCCGTATTGCGGTGAAACGGTGCTTCCGAATATTGTCCAGAATTTTTTTTACGGTATGTAAATATGAAAATAATTTCATACTGATTCAGAAGACTCAAGGAACCTTTACTTTGATGTACAATCATCTAATTCATCACAGTGGATTACATAATGGGTGTTCCAAGCCAAGCAAATTTTCAAACCAATCAGTGGTACCTTAGGAACATTTCCAAACAAATCAGAAATACCAATGGGAAAACTGTTTGGAAATCTTACATGTAGACATAATTAACTTTCAAATATCATGTAATCTATATGTTTTTATCATTTTGTGTAAGTCTGTCGAATTTTAAAACACAAAAAAAGACAAAATATTAGATGGGGCGAGTACATTACAGATCTTTTTGACGATGACAGAAACCCATTATGGGTGGTCCTTCAACGTTCTTTCTTATAATGTGTTCTTCGTTTCTGCCAACGTTAAAAAGGTCTTTAATGTACTCTCCCCATCTATTCAATGTTTTGTCTTTTTCCATGATAAGTGTACCATCTTTCGATTTTAAGCAACCAGTTGATGTGCATGTCTTTTTCCTGTAAGCAATGTTTTCAATGTTTCTGTACATACTCTTAGGATCTGTTTCGTGTCAGTCTTCAGTTTCTTTGCACTTGGTTTCCATCCAAGCTTCCTATGCTTCATTGCACATTATTCCTGATTCCCCTGTTTATCCTCTTGTATTCTTCCTCTTTTCCTTTTTCCTTCCTCTGTTCTTCTACCAAGCCTATAATTTCTTTTGTCATCCAGTTCTTTTTTGCTTTTCGATCTACTCTAGGGATTTCTTCACAAGCTTCATTTATCGAGTTTCTCAACTTTGTCCACTGTTCCTCACTGTCACCAATGTCCTCCAGAGCACTGAATCTGTTTTGAACACGTAGGGCCTACGTTAAATTTTTCATGGGTGGCTTCATCTGTCTTTAAGAGTCCAAGATTTAGTTTGATGTTACGTTTGGTCTGTTTTATTTTCTTTAGTTTTAGCCTAAATCTTTCCATTACAAGACTGTCAGACTGTCTCGTTTGTTTACTTTGCTATCCATGTATGTGTGTGTGTGTTTGTATGTGTGAACACAAGAGAGGCATGGACAGCAAAGAAAACAGACGAGACAATTGAGAGAGGCAAACGCCGAAAGAACATCAGTGGAGAAGATAAAGGAAAAGACAAGCAACATTTACTGGAATTTTACGAGGCAAGAGAAATTTGATCACGCAGTCACAGCAGAAGAGCTGGAGGGGAAAAAGAGCACCAGGCAGACCCAAGAGAGAGGGTGGAAAAGAGCACCAGACAGACCCAGGAGAGAAGGGGAAAAGAGCGCCAGGCAGACCCAGGAGAGAGGGTGGAAAAGAGCACCAGACAGACCCAGGAGAGAAGGGGAAAAGAGCGCCAGGCAGACCCAAGAGAGAGGGTGGAAAAGAGCACCAGACAGACCCAGGAGAGAAGGGGAAAAGAGCGCCAGGCAGACCCAGGAGAGAGGGTGGAAAAGAGCACCAGACAGACCCAGGAGAGAGGTGGAAAAGAGCACCAGACAGACCCAGGAGAGAGGGTGGAAAAGAGCACCAGGCAGACCCAGGAGAGAGGTGGAAAAGAGCACCAGACAGACCCAGGAGAGAGGGTGGAAAAGAGCACCAGGCAGACCCAGGAGAGATGGGGAAAAGAGCACCAGACAGACCCAGGAGAGAGGGTGGAAAAGAGCACCAGACAGACCCAGGAGAGAGGGTGGAAAAGAGCACCAGACAGACCCAGGAGAGAGGGGGAAAAGAGCACCAGACAGACCCAGGAGAGAGGGGGAAAAGAGCACCAGACAGACCCAGGAGAGAGGGTGGAAAAGAGCACCAGACAGACCCAGGAGAGAGGGGGAAAAGAGCACCAGACAGACCCAGGAGAGAAGGGGAAAAGAGCGCCAGGCAGACCCAGGAGAGGGGGGGGGGAAGAGCACCAGACAGACCCAGGAGAGAAGGGGAAAAGAGCACCAGACAGACCCAGGAGAGAGGGTGGAAAAGAGCACCAGGCAGACCCAGGAGAGAGGTGGAAAAG
Source organism: Monoplex corrugatus (assembly GCA_030674185.1). Taxonomy (NCBI): domain Eukaryota; kingdom Metazoa; phylum Mollusca; class Gastropoda; order Littorinimorpha; family Ranellidae; genus Monoplex; species Monoplex corrugatus. The sequence goes on from JAPXFY010000022.1 coordinate 68,069,281, forward strand.
AGCACCAGACAGACCCAGGAGAGGGGAAAATAGCACCAGACAGACCAGGAGAGAGGGGGAAAAGAGCACCAGACAGACCCAGGAGAGGGGAAAAGAGCACCAGACACACCCAGGAGAGAGGGTGGAAAATAGCACCAGACAGACCCAGGAGAGGGGAAAAGAGCACCAGACAGACCCAGGAGAGGGGAAAAGAGCACCGGGCAGACCCAGGAGAGAGGGGGAAAAGAGCACTAGACAGACCCAGGAGAGGGGAAAAGAGCACCAGGCAGACACAGGAGAGGGGAAAAGAGCACCAGACAGACCCAGGAGAGGGGAAAAAGCACCGGGCAGACCCAGGAGAGAGGGGGAAAAGAGCACCAGACAGACCCAGGAGAGGGGAAAATAGCACCGGGCAGACCAGGAGAGAGGGGGAAAAGAGCACCAGACAGACCCAGGAGAGGAGAAAATAGCACCGGGCAGACCCAGGAGAGAGGGGGAAAAGAGCACCAGACAGACCAGGAGAGGGGAAAATAGCACCGGGCAGACCCAGGAGAGAGGGGAAAAAGAGCACCAGGCAGACCAGGAGAGAGGGGAAAATAGCACCGGGCAGACCAGGAGAGAGGGGAAAAAGAGCACCAGGCAGACCCAGGAGAGAGGGGGAAAAGAGCACCAGGCAGACCAGGAGAGAGGGGAAAAAGAGCACCAGGCAGACCCAGGAGAGAGGGAAAAGAGCACCAGGCAGACCCAGGAGAGAGGGGGAAAAAGAGCACCAGGCAGACACAGGAGAGGCGGGAAAAGAGCACCAGGCACATCCAGGAGAGAGGGGAAAAGAGCACCAGACAGACCCAGGAGAGGGGGGAAAAAAGCACCAGGCAGACCCAGGAGAGAGGGGGGGGGGGGGAAAGAGCACCAGACAGACCCAGGAGAGGGGGGAAAGAGCACCAGACAGACCCAGGAGAGGGAAAAGAGCACCAGGCAGACCAGGAGAGGGGAAAAAGAGCACCAGGCAGACCCAGGAGAGGGGAAAAGAGCACCAGGCAGACCCAGGAGAGGGGAAAAGAGCACCAGGCAGACCCAGGAGAGGGGAAAAATACTGGACAGATCTGCGGAATGGATGAGAACAGAAATGGTGGGAGACGTACCTGCAGCAACAACAAAAAACAACAACAACAAAAAAGATTTGTGAGGAGGGCCGTGGTCATCAACGCTATGCAGCAGAGCAGATGATGATGATGATGATGATGATGATGATGATGATGATAAAGAAGCAGTGTCAGATCAAATCGTCATCTAATTCACTTATACGTACATTTTACCTGTTCGGGCGTCAAGATCCAGCTGTTCTTCACCCGGCACGTTTGTGACCCTGGCGTCATATAACTGAAGTTCAAACACACAATGAGTTCTTTCGTGAACGGAAAGTCCCATTACACACACACACACACACACACACACACACACACACACACACACACACACACACACACACACACACACACACACACACACGCACACACACACACACACACACACTTGTGTGTGCACTTACACACACACACATGCGTGTGCTCACACATACACACATGCACGCACACATACACACGCACAAATGCACAAACACGCACAGACACATGCGTGCGCTCAGACACACACACACACACACACACACGTGTGTGCGCTCACACACACATACCTTTACGCTCACACACACACACATGCGTGCGCTCACACCCACAAACACATGCGTGCCCTCACACATGCAAACACACACACATGCGTACGCTCAGACAGACAGACAGACACACACATACACACGCACATACGAGCGTACGCACGCACAGACACAAACTATCTGTCTAATATCACACGTAATGAAAAGTCGTTAAAGGAACGAACACACAAACTAAACAACCAACCAGCCTAAGAGAGTCAAGTCAGACATGAAAATGTGTGAGATGAAAGAAAACTTTGACATGAAAAGATCCAAAATAAGTGTGACTGCCCGTGCCCAAGCAAACAGGAACCAGAAGAACAAGAAAACCAATGTAAGCTTATATGGGTTTTCTTGTTCTTCTGGTTCCTGTTTGACATGAAAGTTACAAGAGTGCGACTGCCCGCGCCCAAGCAAACAGGAACCGGAAGAACGAGCAAACGAAAATTTGCACTTGTCTTGTCTTGTCTTGTCTTGTGTTGAATACGCGTTCACTTTGGTTTGCTTGTTCTTCTGGTTCCTGTTTGCTTGGGCGCGGGCAGTCGCACTTGTTTTGGATCTAATGTAAATAGGGTCAGAGTTTCCTGAGAAACATGATATTCTCACACTGGGTCTAGTGGAGAAGGGGATAGGGGTGGGTGGGAGAGAGAAAAAAAAACTGTAACCAACCATAAATAAACCCAGGAACCAGTTGCCATGGATACTGCAACGGACTACTGACTGGAACCTTGTGAGTTCGAACCCCCATCAGTCCCTTCACAAAAAAATGATTGTGGGAGTTTTCGGCTCCATCCAGCTCCTACCCAGAGTTGGGCGTGCTATGGGCTCACTGGGAAGACTGGGACCACACAGTCGAGTCTCATCCACTTGACGGATGCGTCATTGAGGGTGTTGCTCAAATCTTTTGACCAACGCAGCAGGTGTCTCCATCTCTCGGGCCTGGTTGACGGATATGTTACTACGGTAAGCGTTGAGTACAGCCCTGTGACGTAGTCTCAATCTAAGATGGCTCTCCATAGCATCACGATGATCATACTTATCGTCACCATCATCGCTGTGTTGTAAAAACTGTGCTAGCTTCTGTGGCCATTACACAATCGGCTGGGCTTTAAACAAAAGTAATAGTTCACACCCCTTGATAAAGGGGTTATGACCTTGTCAAACAAAACAGTCCGCATTTTCACCTCTCTCTCTCTCTCTCCCTCCCTCCCTCCCTCTCCACTCTGACACCACACGGTATTCTCCACACCCTGGCAGGCCGACATACAACATTATCACCTTCTCTCTAGCCACTCTTTTGACATCTTCAATCTCGCGGTCGGAAATGACGTCGTAGAAGATGGAGACGAAGGGAGACAACGCCAAGATCTCTTCCTTGAAACGGTAGTAAGGAACAAGCATCCCGGAGTGGTAGCGACAGAAATGGATGCGTTTTAGCTTGCCCTAGGAAAACGAACAAAAATGAAATCAAAACCAAAAACAACAACAACAAAACCCTTCACAAACAAACACCACCCAAAACTACAGAAAACAAATAAAACAAAACCAAAAAACCGCAACAACAACGCACGCACACACACGACACACACACACACACACACACACACACACACACACACACACACACACACACACACACACACACACACACACACACACACACACACACACACACACACACACACACACACATATGCATGCATCGGCCAAGCCAAAACAGCATTCGAAAAGATGAAAAGCGTTCTTACCGACAAATGCCTATCAATTAACATCAGGAAGAGAGTTACTGAATGTTACATAGAACCCATACTGTCATACGGTTGTGAGGCGTGGGCAGTCAATACGCAAAGCCAGAACAAGAAAGAAAAGGTAACATTTGGGCAGTTTGACCGTCTTGGTGTTCTTTCTGATCTGTTGTCTTTCGGCAGCCGAAATGTGGTTTCTAAGAAGAATGTTGAGAGTTCCATGGGCAGCAAAGAAAACAAACGAGACAGTCTTGATGGAGGCAGACACAAAATCATTAAGAGGGCAGACCTACCCAGATTTGGGTACCAAGATAGTGATGTTCAGTGTTTCAGTTCTAATTAACCAATCACCATGATATTTGGCAAGAAGATACCTCAGACAATATTCTCTGGATTGAATATCTTTGTTGGGGTCTGTGAGTATGAAATTGAGTTTATTTTTTAGTCCGCGAAAGTTTGCGATTTTTCGCGAGATTGTATACATCAGACATAATATGTTCAAAAGTTTTCATCCGATTTCCTTAATATTTGGCATACATATAGCAGGGACAGGTACCTATAGCCGGTAGTAAAATCTTGCAGTTTTGCTTGAAAGAAACATTTTTATCAAAAGTTGTATTATAATTTTTGTATTAAAATTATTCTAAAAATTGGTGTGATGATTGTACAGAAAATAATGACAGTAGAGCTAAAAGTTTACTACATGCCATACATAGTATACAGATGTGTTTGCTGACTAAATATCAAATTCCTAACATGAATATATGTGTAGTTATAAATGTCACAGTATGTACTATATTTTTTCATTTTCGCGAGAACATGTTTTAATTAATTAATTTTTGTCAACTTTTCATATCTCACAGACCCCAACAAAGATATTCAATCCAAAGAATACTGTCTGAGGTATCTTCTTGCCAAATATCATGGTGATTGATTAATTAGAACTGAAACACTGAACATCATTATCTTGGTACCCAAATCTGGGTAGGTCTGCTCCCTTAACAAAGAAGATCAGGAAAAGACAAGCAACATTTATAGGCCACTTTATGAGGAAAGGGGAACTAGAGCACCTAGTCATAACAGGAAAGCTGGAGGGAAGGAGAACACACGATAGACCTGGGGAGAAAATACTTGACGGACTTGCAGCGTGGCTCAGGACAGAGAGGGTGAAAGATGTACTCGCAGTGACAAGGGATAGATGCATATGGAAGGCCATGATCGCCAACGCCATGCGGCAGGGCACATGATGATGAGTCCACGGACTCTATAAAAATATAACCCAAAAAACAAACACCCCCCCAACAACAACAACAACAACCAAAAAACACACAAAAAACAAACACCCCCCCAACAACAACAACAACCACCAAAAAACCCACAAAAAACAAACACCCCCAACAACAACAACAACCAAAAAACCCACAAAAAACAACACCCCCCCAACAACAACAACAACAACCAAAAAACACACAAAAAACAAACACCCCCCAACAACAACAACAACAACCAAAAAACCCACAAAAAACAAACCACCCCCCCAACAACCAACAACAACCCAAAAAACCCACAAAAAACAAACACCCCCCAACAACACCAACAACAACCAAAAAACAAACACCCCCCCAACAACAACAACAACAACAACCAAAAAACACAAAAAAACAAACACCCCCCCAACAACAAACAACAACCAACAAAAAACCACAAAAAACAAACACCCCCCCAACAACAACAACAACAACACAACAAAACACACAAAAAACACAAACAACACCCCCCACAACAACAACAACAACCAAAAAACCCACAAAAAACAAACACCCCCCCAACAACAACAACAACAACCAAAAAAACCCACAAAAAACAAACACCCCCCCAACAACAACAACAACAACAACCAAAAAACCACACAAAAAACAAACACCCCCCCAACAACAAAACAACAACAACCAAAAAAAACCACAAAAAACAAACACCCCCCCAACAACAACAACAACAACCAAAAAACCACAAAAAACAAACACCCCCCCAACAACAACAACAACAACAACAACAAACCAAAAAACACACAAAAAACAAACACCCCCCCAACAACAACAAAACAACCAAAAAACACACAAAAACAAACACCCCCACACAACAACAACAACCAAAAAACACAAAAACAAACACCCCCAACAACAACAACAACAAAATAACCAAAAAACACAAAAAAACAAACACCCCCCAACACAACAACAAAACCAAAACACAAAACAACACCCCCAACAACAACAACAACAACCAAAAACACAAAAAAAACCCCCCCAACAACAACAACAACCAAAAAACACACAAAAAACAAACACCCCCCCAACAACAACAACAAACAACCAAAAAACACAAAAACAAACCCCCCAACACAACAACAACAAAAACACAAAAAACAAACACCCCCCAACAACAACAACCAAAAAACACAAAAACAAACCCCCCCAACAACAACAACAACAACAACCAAAAAACACAAAAAAACAAACACCCCCCCCAAACAACAACAAAACCAAAAAACACAAAAAAACACCCCCCCACAAAACACAACACACCAAAAACACAAAAAAACAACACCCCCCCAACAACAACAACCAAAAACACAAAAAACAAACACCCCCCACAACAACAAAAAACAAAAAAACAAAAAACAAAACCCCCACAAAACAAAACCCCAACCAACAACAAAAAACCAAAAAAAAACCCCAACACAAACAACAACCAAACCACAAAAAACAAAACCCCCCCAACACAACAACAACAACCAAAACCAAAAAACAAACACCCCCCAACACAACAACAACAAAACCAAAAAACCAAAAAAACAAACACCCAACAACACAACACAAAAACAAAAAACAAACACCCCCAACAAACAACAACAACAACAAAAAAAACCCAAAAACAAACACCCCCCCAACACAACAAACAAAAAACCCACAAAAAACAAACCCCCACAACAACAACAACAAAAACAAAAACACACCCCCAACAACAACAACACAACCAAAAAACACAAAAACAAACCCCCCCAACACAACAACAACACAACAAAAAACACAAAAACAAACACCCCCAACAACAACAACCAAAAACCACAAAAAACAAACACCCCCCCCAACAACAACAACAACAACAACCAAAAACCCACAAAAAACAAACACCCCCAACAACACAAACAAAACCCCAAAAAACAAACACCCCCACAACAACAACAACAACACAAAAAACCCACAAAACAAACACCCCCAACAACAACAACACCCAAAACCCACAAAACAAACACCCCCCCAACAACAACAACAACAACAAAAACCCACAAAAACAAACACCCCCAACAACAACAACAACACAACCAAAACCCAAAAAAACAAACACCCCCCAACACAAAACAACCAAAACCCACAAAAACAAACACCCCCCAACAACAACAACAACCAAAAACCCACAAAAAACAAACACCCCCAACAACAACAACAACAACCAACAAAAAACCACAAAAAACAAACCCCCACAACAACAACAACCAAAAAACCAAAAAAAACAAACCCCCAACAACAACAACCAAAAAACCCAAAAAAAACACCCCCAACAACAACAAAACAAAAACACAAAAAACAACACCCCCAAAAACAACAACAAAAACAAAAAACAAAACCCACAAAAAACAACAACCCAAAACAAAAAAAACAACACCCACAAAACAACAACCAAAAAACCAAAACAAAACCCCCAAAACAACACAACAAAAAACCAAAAACAACCCCCAACAACAACAACAAAACAAACAAAAACCCCAAAACAAACACCAAAAAAACAAAAACAAACCCAAAACAACAACACAACACAACAACCACCAAAAACCACAAAAACAAACACCCCCCCACACAACACAACAACCAAAAACCAAAACAAACACCCCAACAACAACACAACAACCAAAACACAAAAAACAAACACCCCCCCCAACACAACAACAAAAAACACAAAAAACAAACACCCCACAACAACAACAACAACAAAAACAAAAAACAAACCCCCCAACAACAACAACAAAACCAAAAACAAACCCACACAACAACAACAACAACATAACAAAAAACCAAAAACCCCCCAACAACATACCAAAACACAAAACAAACACCCCCCAACAAAACACACAACAAAAAACACAAACAAACACCCCCCCCCAACAACAACAACAACCAAAACAACACAAAAAACAAACACCCCCACAACAAACACAACAACAACAAAAAACAAAAAAACAAACACCCCCCAACAACAACAACAACCAAAAACACAAAAAACAACACCCCCCCAACACACAACAACAACAACAACCAAAAAAAAAAAACAAAACCCCCCAACAACAACAACAACACAAAAAACCCACAAAAAACAACCCCCCCCCAACAACAAACAACAACAACCAAAAAACCCACAAAAAACAAACCCACACCCCCCCAACAACAAACAACACAAAAAACCCCAACAACAACACAACAAAAACCACAAAACAACCCCCAACAACAACAACAACAACAACCAAAAAACACCCACAAAAAACAACCCCCACAACAACAACAACAACAACAAACAACCAAAAACCCACAAAAAACAAACACCCCCCAACAACAACAACAACAACAACCAAAAACCCCACAAAAAACAACCCCCCAACAACAACAACAACAACAAAACCAAAAAAACCCACAAAAAACAAAACACCCCCCCAACAACAACAACCAAAAACCCACAAAAAACAACCCCCCCAACAACAACAACCAAAAAACCCACAAAAAACAAACCCCCCCCCAACAACAACAACAAAACCCCCCAAAAACCCCAAACAAAACAAAACAGCCAAGCAGCTGTGACATGGCAGCAGACTCACCACTCTTTGATCTTTAGGACGGCGACACAAAGGCAACAAGTTCTTTTGGAAGTGGCGGACACTGGGCGTATTGTACAACAAAGACTCGGGCGGGATTCTGAGTTCGTTAACCAGCTCCACGAAGTCACCTTCGTTGCGGTCTGAGTACACACAGACGCACGCACACACACACACACATATACACACACACAGACACACACACGTAGACAAAGATACTGACTACATATACACACACGCACACAAAGATACTGACACACAAACAAGGACACTGACACATACAGACACGGACACCCACAGAAAGACACACACAATATTTTGCACATCATTTCTAAAGAGTGTTACTTGTACATACAAACAACAATGGCGAAACACGATACAATCATTAAAATAAAACAAATTGAAAGAATGAGAATGAGGGGTGGGGTGGGGGGTGGGCTAAGACATGAAAAGAGAAAGGGAAAGAGAGAAAGGGTGGGACAGACAGAGACAGAACAAAGAGAGAGGAAGGGAAAGAGAAGGACAGAGGGAGACAGAGAAGGGAGAAAATGCTAAAGAGAGAGAGAGAGAGAGAGAGAGAGAGAGAGAGAGGGGAGAGAGAGGGGGAAGAGAGAGAGAGGGAAAGAGAGGGGGAAAGAGAGAGAGAGAGAGAGAAAGAGAGAGGGGGAAAGAGAGAGAGAGACAGAAAGAGAGACAGAAAGAGGGAGTGAGAGAGGGAAGGAGAGAGAAGGAATGAGGGAGACAGAGAGGAAAAGACAGAGAGGAAGAAAGAGAGAGAGAAAGTGCTCGACAGAGACAGAGAGAGAGAGAGAGATGGAGGAAGAGAAAGAGAAAGAGAGAGGGAGACAGAGAGGAAAGGACAGAGAGGAAGAAAGAAAGAAAGAAAGAAAGAGAGAGAGAGAGAGAGAGAGAGAGAGAGAGAACGAGGGAGAGAGACACAGAGACAGAGTGTGTGAGAGACACAGAGAGAAGGACAGACAGGGAGAGAGAGAGAGAGAGAGAGAGAGAGAGAGAGAGAGAGGGAGAGAGACACAGAGACAGAGTGTGTGAGAGACACAGAGGGAAGGACAGACAGGGAGAGAGAGAGAGAGAGAGAGAACGAGGGAGAGAGACACAGAGACAGAGTGTGTGAGAGACACAGAGGGAAGGACAGACAGGGAGGGAGAGAGAGAGAGAGAAAGAGAGAGAACGAGGGAGAGAGCACAGACAGAGTGAGTGAGAGACACAGAGGAAGGACAGACAGGGAGGGAGAGAGAGAGAGAGAGAGAGAGAGAGGAGAGAGAAGAGAGAGAGAGGGAGAGAGACACAGAGACAGAGGGTGAGAGAAAGAGGGAAGACAGAGGAGGGAGAGAGAGAGAGAGAGAGAACGAGGGAGAGAGAGCGAGAGTGAGAGACAGTGAGGGAAAGGAAGAGAGAAGGATGAGAGAGAGAGGAGAGGAAGAAGAGAGGGAGAGAGAGAGAGGGAGAGAGAGAGAGAGAGGGAGAGAGAGAGAGAGAGAGAGAGAGAGGGAGAGAGAGAGAGAGGAGAGAGAGAGAGAGAGGGAGAGAGAGAGAGGGAGAGAGACACAGAGACAGTGTGTGAGAGACAGAGGGAAGGACAGACAGACAGGGAGAGAGAGAGAAAGAGAACGAGAGAGAGAGAGACAGACAGACAGGGAAAAGGAAGAGAGACAGAGAGAGGGAGAGAGAGAGAGAGAGAGAGAGAGAAGAGAGGAGAGAGAGAGGAGAGAGAGAGAGGAGAGAGGGAGGAAGGGAGACAGAGAGTTTCTGTAAGTCACAGTCATCTCTGCTGGACCTTACCAATATGCTCTGCGGTTCTGGAGATCTCCAGAGCTTTTGGCCTCTCACCTGTCTGAATGAAAGAAAGACAACTGAGCGTCCTCTTCTCTCCACTACCGTTTATCAGTTAACCCTTTGACTCCCTCATCCTATCCACCAACTGCAAAAACTTAACCCTTTGACTCCCTCAACCTATCCACCAGCCTTCTGCAGGAAGCTGGTGGATAAGGTGAGGGAGTCAAAGGGTTAAGTTTTTGCTTTGCTAGCATGGTTGACAATGCAGGATGCTGGGGGGGGGGGGGGGGCGGGCAGGGTGCTGGAGTGCAAAGGGTTAAACCACTGAAGTTTTGTATGGCAATCCACGATATGATTTTAACACTTACGTACACACCACACACACACACACACACACACACACACACACACACACACACACACACACACACACACACACACCACACACACACACACACACACACACACACACACACACACCTCTCTCTCTACACACAAACACACACACACTCTCTCTCTTCTCTCACACACACACACATCTCTCTCTTTCTCTCACAACACACACACACACATACACACACCACACACACACACACACACTCTCTCTCTCTCACAAACACACAGACAACACAACACACACACACACATCTCTCTCTCTCACAACACACACACAACACACTCTCTCTCACACACACACACACACACACACACATCTCTCTCTCACACACACACAGACGCTCTCTCTCTCTCACAACACACACACACTCTCTCTCACACACACACACTCTCTCTCTCACACACACACACACTGTCTCTACTCTCTCTCTCTCTCTCACACACACACACACTGTCTCTCTCTCTCTCTCACACACACACACACTGTCTCTCTCTCTCTCTCACACACACACACACTGTCTCTCTCTCTCTCTCACACACACACACTGTCTCTCTCTCTCTCCACACACACACACTGTCTCTCTCTCTCTCTCTCTCTCACACACACACACTGTCTCTCTCTCTCTCTCTCTCACACACACAAGGAAACAGACAAGGATGAGTTATTCATTGACTAAGGATCAACCAGACTCAAACCCAAGCTCTGAGATTGGATTTTATGCACAGACGGCTTTGTTACATTTCTGTCTTCAACCCCCCCCCCTCCCCTCTGTCCCCCGCCTCCCCCCCCCAAAACTACCACATCCCCTTCCACTGGTTGTTGGTTTCTCTCCCCTCCACCAAACTGACCACAGAATCCGGACTTGTTGGTTCTTTGTATACAGCCGTGGATCTGATAGCTTGAGTTCAATCATACACACACTCACACACACACACACACGCACACACACACACACACACCACACACACACACACAACACACACACACACACACACTCACACACACACACACACACACACGCACACACACAACACACACTCACACACCACCACACACACACACACACACAACACACACACACTCTCTCTCTCTCTCTCACAAACACACACACACACACACACCTCTCACACACACCACACACACACACCACACTCTCTCTCTCACAAACACACAGACACCACACACTCTCTCTCTCTCACACACACACACACACACACACACACACACACACACACAACTCTTCTCTCTCACAAACACACACACAACACACACTCTCTCTCACACACACACACACACACACACACTCCTCCTCTCCACAAACACACACACACACTCTCTCTCACACACACACACACTCTATCTCTCTCTCTCTCACACACACACACACACGCACGCACACACACACACACACATACACACACACTCTCTCTCTCACAAACACACATACACACTCTCTCTCTCTCTCACACACACACACTCTCTCTCTCTCACAAACACACAGACACACACACACACTCTCTCTCTCACACACACACTCTATCTCACAAGCACACACACACACACACTCTCTCTCGCTCTCTCTCTCTCTCTCACACACACAATTACACACACACACACACACACACACACACACACACACACACACACACACACACACACACACACACACACACACACACACATGCTAAATTACGCATGCGACACAAATCATCGAGTCATTCAAAATTCAAGAGTCAACCGAAATCGATCAATCCACCACCTATCCATTGAACACTGAATCAAATAATCCACCAAGTCAATGCACTAAATGCATAAGTCATCAGTTCACAAGTCATTATATCAATCACTGAATCAACAGGGAAAGTGACAACTTAGAGACATAATGTAGGCTGTGACACACACACACACATTACATATATAACATATATATATATTTTTTTATATATACATATACATATATATATATATATATATATATAATATATAATATATATATAATATATATATATATATATATATATATATATATGTATATATATGTATGTATATTCTCGCATGTCCAGTTCCATGGACAGCAAAGAAAACAAACGAGACAGTCTTGATGGAGACAGACACAAGTAGATCACTCATAAGGAAGATTAGGAAAAGACAGGCAACATTTATAGGCATTTTATGAGTAAGGGGGATTTGGAGCACCTGGTCACAACGGGAAAGCTGGAGGGAAAGAGAGCACCAGGTAGACCCAGGGAGAAAATGCTAGACGGACTTGCGGAGTGGCTGAAGACGAGGAGGGTGGAGGAGATGCTTAGGGCAACAAGAGATAGAGACAGCTGGAAGTCCATGATCGCCAACGCCATGCGGCAAGGCACCCGATGATGATGATGATATAATTATATATATACATATATATATATAGAATATATATATATATGTATATTTTATGAGGAAGGGGGATTTGGAGCACCTGGTCACAACGGGAAAGCTGGAGGGAAAGAGAGCACCAGGTAGACCCAGGGAGAAAATGCTAGACGGACTTGCAGAGTGGCTGAAGACGAGGAGGGTGGAGGAGATGCTTGGGGCAACAAGAGATATAGAATATATATATATATATATATATATATATATATATATATATATATGTATGTATGTATGTATTATGTATGTATGCATGTATGTAGAGCTGTTTCCAAATCAAGATCTCTAAGAAATGTTCAGTAAGCTGAATTAGAACAGGTACTGCTCTACTGAACTTGATTTCTATGTATAAAATTGAGGTTAAATCCTAGAAAACAAAAGCGGGTTTAAACAAAATCAAAGGCAAATTCCATATGGACACAACTATAACAGTCACACGAACTAAACCTGTAACAGCTTCTTCAGAAATACATATGATAGCATACAGGTTAGCCAAACTGCGCCGGTTATTGCCTTTCAAGTGTAAGGCGACTAGCAATATTCATATGCACACTCATATAAACATGAACACCCATTCATGGCTCACCCACAAATGCACAAGCACAATCACCTAAACGTGTGTACGCCTGCACGCGCACACATACATACACAGAGGAACTCGATATCTGAAACACCCTTTGTGCTGAAATTTGTGATCTTTATAACACCTGGCCGCCTCAACATCAACATCGAGGGGACAGCACTGAAACAAGTCAGCGAGTTCAAGTATCTTGGAAGTATCTTCACAGAAGATGGACGTCTCAACAGAGAGATCGAGACAAGAGTTCAAAAGGCCAACAGCGTCAGCTACCAGCTTGCCCCACTCCTAAGACACCCCAACATCCCCATCGAGACCAAAGCCAAACTCATCGAGTCCATATTTAGACCAACCTTGACCTACCAGTGTCAGACATGGACCCTTACCAAAAGTCTTGAAAGAAAGATCACCACCTGCGAGATGAGATGTCTAAGGAGAGCAGTCAACAAAACCAGACATGATAAGATCAAGAACATCAAGATCAGAGAAATGATTGGAACAACACCAATTCTCCACTACATCCAACAGCAGAGAACCAGGTGGTTCGGGCACCTGACACGCATGGCACCTCACCAGCTTGCCAGTAAAGCTTACAACACAAAGGTGTCAGGGTACAAGGCAAGGGGTAGACCGAGGAAGACCTGGATCAAGGGTGTGAAAGAAACACTGAAGACCCACAACATCCCACTCAACCAGGCCTTCAAACTTGCCGCAGACAGAAAGCTCTTTCTCCCCTCGACGCCCAAGATGGTATAAGAGGACGGATAAAGTAAAGTAAGTAAGTATAACAATAATAATTAATGTCTGTTCTTAGAATAGTGTTGCATATGTCAATGTTACTATGGAATATACAAATACAAAAACCTATGCATATTCATTAGGTCACAGAAAATCCCAGGCAAGATACCAGGTCTGTAAAGATCAACGGAAATGATTAATTGTCCATCAATAGATAAACACACAGATGGTAGATTATAAATGGTATAAATGAATGGTGTAAAAGACTGACCCAAAATGTCAAGCTGTTCATATATAGACAGACATACAGACGTTAGAGTATGAATAGTATTTCACCAATCATCATCATCATCATCATCATCATCATCATCATCATCATCATCATCATCATCATCATCATCATGTGCCCTGCCGCATGACGTTGGCGATCATGGCCCTCCATTCGAATCTATCCCTTGACGCTGCAAGTATATCCTCCATCCTCTCTGTCCTCAGCCACCCTGCAAGTCCGTCCAATATTTTCTCCCTGGGTCCACCTGGTGTTCTCTTTCCCTCCAGCTTTCCTGTTGTGATCAGGGGCTCCAATTCCACTTTCTTCATAAAATGTTCCATAGATGTTGCTTGTCTTTTTCTAATCTTCTTTATCAATGATCTTCTTGTGTCTGTCTCTATCAAGACTAATTTCACCAATGTATGTTTAAAAAAAAAAAAAAAAAAAAAAAAGGACAATGAAGACGGGCATGTGAAGCACTTTGAACCCCCCCCCCCCCCCGAGAAAACAAAAGGAGAAAAAAAGGTGCTCCATGTACCTGCGTGCAACAGAGCCCCCCCCCAAACAAAACAAAACAAAACAAACAAAACAACAAAAAACAAAAACCGAAGGACACACACACACACAGACACACACACACACACACAGACACAGACACACACACACACACCACACACACACACACACACACACACACACACACACACACACACACAATTACGCCCACTCACCCTCATGTACGCACGTCCAAGCAGTCCCATCATCCGACCCAATCTGGAGGTTAAACCTGGAGTTGTTCCTCTTTGACGGATTTCCTCCCTTGCCTTGGACGCC